>OY282640.1:23831438-23933938 GCA_958299015.1 Tetanocera ferruginea
TCAACTGTAGGCAGATCAAAGGCAACAAACTAGCTCGAACCGCTCACAGCGATGCTTTGATTAAATGCAACTAACAAGTTGTTGGTTTTTGTTGTATTTTATGTTGCTGTTGTTGTAATTTATATGGCTTAAAATCGTTACATCTAGATTATTAAAACTTCTGCAAATAAAATTTATGAGTTTGTAAGCAATTTGATGTGATAGAAAATAGTCGATAAGAATAACAAGGAGATCAAAAAACCAATAATACATACATACATACATATGAGACAAAACTAAAACAGGTTAACAATTGTGAACAAAACCTAACTTGCTTAAGATCTTTCGCAAGCTGTTAAGCTGAACTCTAAGAACTCTAAATTGAAAGTTGTTTTGCAATCTTAAAGCTTACTGTAGCGATTGTTGCTTTTTAACTATGTTGCAAAGCTTTTTATTGAGGTCAAAAAACTGACGAGGTGCTTTTATGAGTCTTAAAAATAAATAAATCAAAATAAGCTGAGAATTCTAATGCAGAGCTCATAAAATAGCTTTCAATAAGAAAGGTATTAAGAAAAATCTTTAAAGCATTTCGGTTAGAAAACTATGCAAAATATAAAAATTTTTAATTTTTGCAAAATTTTATATTTACTAAATTTTTGTTTGTTTTTATTGCCTTTAAATAAAACGTGCTTTTACGGTGATTTTTTAATTTCCATTTTCAAGTTCTTCTGGAATATAGCAGAATATTATTAGCTCACATGCATTGTTGCTTAGATCACATGTTTGCTTAAAACAGCTTCAAAAAAAAAAAAAACTTGCTTACTCATCATGTGATGCGTATTGTTAAACGATAAGATTAAAAATTTGCAAATGACAATAATTAAAAACAAAAATAATAAGCAAATAAAAATTCATTTGCTAAATTCATAAGCCAGGAATTTACTAACTAGTTATGCTTTGTGATTGAAAAAAAATAAGCTTAACAGCAGCTTTAAAAATTAAACAAGTTTTTCGACAAAAGTTCATGGCGATAACACGAAGTTTAGTCATTTGCTTAGCCAGGCGTGGATAAAACTTCAAGTTTTAAAAAATTTTAAATGCGGCCATGTTATAAGTTCAAGAGTCTGTCCATGTTTTAAACTTAGATAACAGCATTCGCATAACTTTATTGTAAGCTTTAATCAAATTATCAAATTAACCATACGTTTGTTTGCTCAAAAGCTTTTTTGTACCATTGAAATTTTGAGTTGAAAAATGTTCTTTTTCTCAAGTTTTCTTTTTTAGTTATGTTCGTATTTAGGATTTAAGCTTTTAAAACGATTTTAAGAAGTCTTTATAAAGATGTGTGTATGTGTTTTTATTTTTTAATTGTTTTGTTAGCAACTACAACTTTTTTAAAAAAAAATTGTGTTTTAATTTTTAAAAAAAAGTGTCATCAACAGTAAACCATCAACAGTAAACATTAACTCAAGTAGAATTTATGTGCATTATTATAAAAGCAAAACAAAAAGATACTTGTGTTGAGAACTTCTTAAAACTTTTCTAAAAACTTTAACTTCTCAACAACACTTAACGATTTAAAAAAAATAATTAAAAATTTTTAAAAATTTCTTTATACAGGTTTTTAACTTCAAATTCAACCTTTTCCATTTCAAATTAAACTTTTTCCAAATCAAATTAAACTTTTCCTTTTCAAAAAAAACTTTTTCCATTTCAAATAAAACTTTTTCTATTTCAAATTAAACTTTTTCCATTTCAAAAAAAACTTTTTCCATTTCAAATTAAACTTTTTCCAGTTCAAATTAAACCTCAGCCAAAAAAAAGATTTATTTTAGATTTTTATTGAATTATTAATATGTAATTGAAAAGTATTACATATTTCTTGTGTAAATAGCTGTTTGAAGAAAATATATATTACATATAAAATATATAATATAAATAGCTTTTCAAAACTTTTACAAAAAGAATCTTAAAACTTTTTAAGAACTCATATGAGCTTTTTCTTAAAGCGTTTTTAAAACGTTGTTAAAAAATTAATGATAAATTCAAACAAATTTTTAAAAATTTTTTTAAATTTTTTTCAAAACCGCATTTATAAACTTTTTCAAACGCTTTTTTAAATTACTATTGCATTTTGTTAAATTTTTACTCGTAGTACTTAAAATATTTTTAGAACTTTTCTTAGAAAAAATTTTCTTGAATAGCCCTTTAAAGATTTCAAAAAGATTTTCAAGAACTCTATTAGAGGTGAAACATAAAACTTTAAAAACTTTCTTAAGCAATGCAACAATACTTTTGAACAGCTTTTAGGAAAAGTTTTAAAAAGTTTTGTTAACCTTTAAAACAACGATTTTTTAAAGCTTTTGATAAAAGTTTTGTAAATTTAAAAAACTTTTGTTAAAGTTTGCAGACAAGTTCTCTCAAGCTTCTCTTAAACTTTATAGAAGCCTCTTATGAAAGTTGGAACGTTTAATACTTATTATTAAAGAAAAAAATAAAGACCAGTTTTGTGAAGCTTTTAATAAACTTTCATTAATGTTTCTAAAAACAATTTGAATTATTGATTATGAAAAATTTGTGAAAAATTTCATTAATTCTGAAAAATTCTTTTACAAAACAGTTTTGAAAAATATTTTTATAAAATTTTTAAGATATCCCTTAAACAAGCTTCAATGAATGATTCTTCAAAAGCTCTTCCAAAATTTATAAGAAGTGTTAAGAAAACATTTTTTAAAATCTAAAAACAAAAAATCTTGAAAAAGCTTTTTGGAGAAGTTTCACTAGATTTTTGTTAATTTGGATTTGACTTTGAGTAGTTTTGGAATTAATTTTAAAAACATTTTTTGAAAGTTTTAAAAAATCTTAAAAACAGCAAATTTGTGTTTTCTTTCAAAAATTTCTTAAAAGTTTTTGGAAGAAGTTTTATGAATTTTTTTAATTTTTTTTTATAATAGCTGCATTCGATTCGCCAATGTTCAACTCGCTTGTGAAAAACACTTCTACTCATCTTGATTTTATTTACTCAATAGTTGGCAACACTTTTGTGATGACAGACCACATCAATAAATAAATTGAAATTTTTTTACCTGCCTATAAATCGATCGAATTATTTTGAAAAAAAAACAGTTTACTGCTTGAAGGAATGTAATTTTGTTTTTGTACTCACATTATATTTTGGCAAAATCTATGAAATTTTACTCCATCCCGTACACAAACCAACTAAAATATAAGAACTTGGCAACGCAATTGAAATAAGCGACATTTATTAAGTATAGGCTGGTGAATCGAACGCCTCTAAAATTGAATAAGTTTTATATAATTGAGTTTTAAAATTGTGGCAATTTTGAGCAATTTGGCATTAAGCTCAAAATATAATTCTTAAAGAAGACGTTCTTTAATAATTATAAAATAAGTTTTATATAATTTTTATGAAAAATTTTTAAAAAGTTTTTGATGAATTTTTTATGAAGTAAGTAGAAAATCCTTAAAAAATATTTAAGCAATTGGTTAAACAAATTTTTTTAGGAATATTGAAGATTTAAAAAATTTTTTAGTTCTTTTTCTTCTTCAATTTATAATGCTGTTCGGAGTCGGAATATTGTTCGGAATATTTAAAAACACACAAAGCACAATTATTATACAAACCGGACATAAGCAGCTCGGTCAAAGTCCTTTTCTAGGGCTGAAATGGCAAATTTTTTTTTTAAATTCCAATTCTTATATTCATATATTCAGAAAATATTTTTGAAAAAAACTTCTTAAATAAGTTTTTGGCGTTCCTTTTTGAAAAGAGCTACTCGCTTATTTCTTTGCAATAGTTTTCAGAATTAACTTCACGAAAAAATTTGAAACAGATATGTTAGTGCCTTAAAAAATACCCCTTTATATAATTATTTTTTAATATTGTTTAGTACAGTTTTCAACAGAGCTTTAAAGAAGATCTTCAGGATTTGATGGTAAATTTTCATACAATTTGCTCTTTTCATTTGTAATGAAGTTTTGAAAAAGCTTAGATAAAGTACTAAAAAAGCTGTGAAAAAGTTTTTACTAGGCTCGAATAAAGTCGTAAAAAGCGTTTGAAAAGTTTTAGGCATACTCAGAAAAAAGTTACTCGGAATATGATAAAAAAGACATCATATTTAGAGAAAAATGGTACAGACTTTGCTCCAGAGAATGCTTTTCTCTAAATGTGTTACTAAAAATTCTCAAAAAATGATAAAAAGAGAAATATATAAAAATATATCGTTTTAAGAGAAAAATACTTCTTATTTTTGAGAAAAGATTTGTTTTTAACAAGGAACATACTTCTTTTATCAACTTTTTATCAAAATAGAAGAAACATTTTTCATTTTCAATAAATTTTCCTCTATAAATGAGAATTTTTTTGTGCAAGAAAATACTTATCATTATTAAAGATATTGAAATAGTTCCATTTTCCGGAAGTGAAGAAATATTTCTTTGAAATTGTGAAAATTTATTCTAAATGAAGAACATTTTATTTGAAAAAGAGAATATTGCTAATATCGAAAATAGAGAAATTTTTTATCGGAGAAAGGTATGTGTTTTTTCTGAGTGCAGGAAATTAAATATTATTTTTTAAAATTTTCACATTTTTCATGGAAGAAATTGGAATATTTTTATTATTCCTTAAGCTTTTTTTTTAAAGAGCTTTAGAAAGCTCTTCGAAAGCATTTCTTTAAAGCTTTAAGAAAATAATTATTGGAATTATCTTTCAAAAGAAATTTTTACAACTTGTTAGAAAATATGTGAAATAGCTTTTTGAAAAAAACTTTGACAAAGCTTTAAAGAAATGTTTTTGAAAAGGTTTGTATTGCACTTATAAAAAAATATTATAAAAATTAAAATTAATATATTGCATCTTGAATGCAAAATGTAAAAATTTTTTATATTATGTTTGAAGTTGAGTGTTATTTTTAAAATAACTTTTCAAAAGAGCATTTACAAACTTTAAGAGAGCTGCAATAATATCCATAAAATCGATATATAAAATAAAATTTTTTGATAGAACTTAAAAATAAAATAACAGCTTATTATTATTAAATGCATTATCGATAATATATTTGAAACATTGAAAAATTCAAGATGGATTTTGAAAAAGAGCTTAAAAATTTCTAAAGAAGTTTTTTATGTGAATTGAAAATTTTATTGAATGCTTTATATAAACTTTATTTTAACTTTAACTATAATTCTTACTAATGAGTTTTTAAAACAAAGAAATGAGCTTTAAAATAACACTTAATTTGAATTTTGTAGGTATTTCATTTTAAAATTATAATAAAGAATTAATGTATAAATTCTTATTCAAATAATTATTAAGACTAGTATCGCGTGGGGTCGAAATTCGACCAATTTATTGATTGCCTATTTATAAATATATGCGAGATGATCAAAATAAGTTCGAGGCTGTAACTTTTCATTGATTGGAGATATTAAGCTATTTTCTTCAGAAAAATTATTTATTTATTTAATTATTTCTTTCAAAAACAGAAAAACAACATTTTAAAAAAATGTAATTTTGTCAAAAATATCATAGGGGGTAGCCTTGATTTTTTGATGGCACGGACAGTTTATTAATTTAGTGTCAAGACAAAATAAATTCACCTTAAATTCGTTACAGACTTTGAAAGAAAATCAAAAATGTAATTTTGAGTTTTTGGTTTTTTTACAACAAAAATCATTTTTACCCCATATTTTTAGAATAAATCAAATTTTATGGTCTTTTTTTAAAATGAATAATTTAAATATAAACAAACAAAAAATGGTATTATTTTCAAAAGTTTTTTTAAGTTAACTGATAAGACTTAAATACAAAAAAAAAAATTAAATAAAATCTATTCACAGATGGCGAAGATATTGGCTTCCCAATTTAGAACATTCAATTTGAGACAGTTTTTTTCTCTCTCTTGGCATTTGGTTGAAACACACGCTAAATAACTAACGACAATATTAAGAAAATTCATTAAAACTACTTTTGGTTAGAATTTTGCTGTAATTTTTAGCACATTTAAAAGAAAATTTATCAAACTTTTAGAAAAAATGAAAAAAATTTAAAAACCGTTAAAATCCGACCAAGATATTCACATGGAAAGTCAAATTTTTGAGTTCAAAAAACATTTTTTTACAAATTTAACAATTGATGAATGCATAAAACTACAATTTTTTAAGAAATTGTTACTTTTAAAAAAAATTCAAATTCGAGCGACTTAAGGTACTATTACAGTGTGAAGCTATTAAAAACAACACCTTTTATATTAATTTTTTTCACATAGTATTATAAAATTATTCAATTCAAATTTATGTACATTATGTACAGTTAAAGTTGAAGATATAAAAAAAAATGTTTTTTTTTGTTTTTGTATTTGTTGTTTATTTTCTAGAGGTCGTTGAAGTTGGCATGTTTAAAAAAAGGTTGTAAGTTGGTTTCTCGTCTCCAGCATTTCCAAGGCGTCGGAAAGTAAAAAATCACAGTGCATTCTTCAGTAAAGGGTTGTAGTTGAGCACTCTACCTACGCAAATAAAAAAAATAAGGTAAACAAAAAAAAAATAGCATGCGTTGAAATCAAATTTACAAAAAAACCCCTCTTTTTGGCAGAAATTCTTAGCCGTAAAAAACAAAATATAAAAGTTTCTCTACTTTTTAAGTTAGTCAAAATTTTAAAAGAGCTTGTTATACAAAGCTTTCAAAAACTTTTTCATCTCAAAACTTTTGTTGTATATATTGTTTTTACTCCACTTAAGGGGTGACATGACATTGGTCCCTTTTTAAATCAGCTTTTTTTATAATTCTGTATTTTAGTAAATATTTTTAAGATTCTAAGAAAAAGAATTTCATGGAGAAATTCTTATGGATTCAAAAGTTACAGCCGGATTAGTGAGAGCCCATTTTTTATTTTTCTTTGCATTTTTCTTTGTTCACAAACTTTGAACGCGTTTATATCGAAACCATGTTTTTCGTACTGGTTGCGGCACTAGCGAGTTCATTTTTTGATGATATTTTTTTTATTTTTTTATTTTCTTAAACTTGATTCGCTATCGTATGACACGAGTTTTTTTTAAATTTTTTTTCGATTTTTTATGAATTTTTAAATTCAATATTGTTTTCGAAAAACCACACTTTCAAATTTGGAACATCACCAAAAATTGAAAAATATTTTTTTAAAAAAAAGCTTCTGTCACACGATTATCATAATTTTGTTAAAATTTAAAAAAGTCATTGTTTTCCAGATCGAACAATTTTTGTGACTCCCAGCGCTGCAACAACGAGGCCCCGTTTTTTTTCTGCCTCCAGTTTGGAGCTCCATAAAACCGTGTTGAAGTGAAAAATATATTTTTTTGATTTTTTTTTTTTTTTTGTAATGTGTTCAATTCTCTACAAAATAAAAAAAATTTTGGAAAATTGTTTGTTTTTGACTGAGTTTTTAAATAAATTTTTTAAAAAATGTCTGTTTTCTCTGCCGCGAATGTTATGTCCCACCTTAATAGTCATAATATCAAAATGAATAGTTGCTACAAAATTTTTACTTTTGAATTAACTTACCACCATTTTTGTAGTTAAAATATAATAGCTCGTCTATGCTTTTGTAACTAGCTCAAATAGATTTCAATTGTTGCTACAAAAACAACAATAAACTTCACTGTTTTTCCAATAACTGCTCACTGAATACTACTACTTCATGTGTCATTAATTATATTCAAACAAATGTTTCAATGTAGCACAAGGTACCACTTAACCCTGAAATCTTCTATAAGGGCATCTACGATTCGACCCAGTTAGCAGAAACATTAACGATACTAAACTAACAACAACAAAAATTACAGTGCATGTAATTGTTGTGTGTAAAAAATAGAAATAAACAAAAATGATTGCATGCAATCATAAATCGGTAAACACAAAATCAACTCTATCGAGATGACAAAATATTTTCACATATGAAAATCTGGTCGCAAGCCATACAGTAGATATAGAGTTGCAACAATGAGTGCGTTTGTGCGCTCTAGCGACTAGGTCGGGGTCTTAAGCAGTGTTAAGTACAGTCGGGGGCAAATGTAGTTGTCGGCGGCAATTTAATAAGCTTCAAGTTTCATGCATGAAACAGCTTTGCCAATGAGCATCAATTATTTTCATATGCTTTGAGCTCAAAAAGCCATGAATAGTATAACTTTTTATTCACAATTTAGCTGAGATTTTGAAGATATGGATAAATTAATAATTAGATTTACTTAGCATGTTGGTTTTTGTGCAAAATCCATATGTTTTTTTTTTGTCTGCCAATCATTGTTTAAAGGTCAAAAAGCTTTTATTTATAGTACTATTGCATGTTGGAGATATATGACAGTTAATTGTTGCATGCAAACTGCGAACAAAACTTTCGATTTTCACTTTAAACTTAGCAACAAATATTTTTGTATATTTTTTTTTTTAGAAACTTTTTTGAGAAACTTTTCTGACAGAACAAGCTGCACAGCTTTACAAGACACAAACTTTTCCATGACTTGACAAAAATTTTGTAAAGTACATTATTATGAGCTTATTTGTATAGTTTCAAATATTGTGAAACTCTGGCTTGTGATGCATAACGGTAGCTAGTTTTCTTTTTTTCTTTTTATTGTTTCTTTTATTGTTTTTTTGCTGACTAATTTTTTAACTATTATAGCTAATGATAAGAAAGCAGCAAAGTTCATGGTTGAAAGCTCTTTTTTCTCGAAGTGCAGCGAATTGAAAAAACTGAATTTTACAAATTGCACTTTTCTCTAGTTACTTTAAATAATTTAGACGAATTTTGTATGTATTGAAAATTACAAATTTTAAGCTTTTTATTCTTTATAGACTTATGCCACTGCTGAAAAGCTCTTGGCAAGTTATCACAGCATGTTTTTGCATTTATTTTCATTACTAGAATGTAAGCTTCTAATGAGCAAAAAAAAAAAACAAAATCTTGACCATATCTAGCTAAAGTTTTAAAAAAGCTCTTAGTTCTCAGCATTTTAAAAAGCAGATCATGTCACGAAGTTAGCGTTTGTTGACCACTGCTTATCTATTTTTTACATTTCGCATCAGCAATTAAGTAAAAGCAACGCCATCCGTTGGACATTTGTCGAAAGTTGCTGTTAACCCAATTTATTTTAACCGTTATTAGAGCACAAACGTTGACTAGGTTAACAACCATTTAATTGTCAATTAAAAATTTTAAGCAAATACTTGCTACTTCCCTCTCAATGCTTGCTAGTCCCCCCATGTCACTCCTTTTGGTAGCAATTATTTTTCTATTCATTGCTTTTTCATTCTCTGTCAAATAAAAATGTCACGTTTTAGCAACGCAAGTCATAAAAAAATAAAAAAATGTAAATCATAATTAGTATTTAGACAAAAATTTGTCGTCTAAATGTTTTAAAATGTGACCCGCCGGGCAAACCCCGCATCCAGAAAACGTTCTCCTCTCATATGGCACTTTGTTTTTTTTTTTTTTTAATTATTTGCATTGTT
Organism: Tetanocera ferruginea; assembly: GCA_958299015.1. Classification (NCBI taxonomy): domain Eukaryota; kingdom Metazoa; phylum Arthropoda; class Insecta; order Diptera; family Sciomyzidae; genus Tetanocera; species Tetanocera ferruginea. The sequence continues at coordinate 23,840,923 of OY282640.1, forward strand.
ATTGTTAAGCTCTTATCACGTTTATTGTGTTTTTATTAGTTTTGAATGATTGCCAATTTTTTTTTTTAATATTTATTTAGACGTCCGACGTCAGTGGTCGTCACGTCTAAAGAGTTCACATTTTAGCTTTTGACGCCTGCTTAAAAAAAAAATTCAAAAGCACGTTTTAGCAGCATGCTTTTGGCGTTTAAAAGCTGAACTAAATTGTGTGAAGTCATAAAAAAACTTGAACGCACATGTTTGTCATGCGTCTTTGACACCAAATTTTTTATTTTATAATTTGCTTTATTTTTTTTTTTGTTTTTTTTCTTAACTGTGAATTAGCTCGGGTTTTTGTGCTATTAATTAACATCAACGCCTGGCTTATTTATTACTATTGAGTGAGTTTAATTTACCTTCTATAGTTTTTGCTGTGTCGCCAATTTTGTTTCTATTTTAATTCAATTAAAAACGTGCTCGCTTTATTAGTTTAGCAATTGATGCTGAACTCTGAGTTCATGTGACTTGCACTAGGGTGGTCAATAAAATACAAGCATGTTGATTGCTGCTGAAAATATAATTATTGGAATGTGCGTTTAACTTAAGAAACATTCGGTGAAACACATGATTATGTTAGTAAGCTGTATACTTGAATATTTTTATTCTTAACTCTGAACCACCCTAGCAAAATATTTAATAAAATTTCTAAACTATGCCCTTAACTTCGAAACTAATAAAGTATCAATTGAACTATTTACGACATAACTATGAACTATATAAGATATATTTAAGAAGCTGTTTAGTTTTGTTTTTCGAACTTTTCAAATCTCTTATGAAAAAGATTATAAGATAAGATTATAAGAGATAAAAAAAAAAGAAAAATATGTGTGTGCAAGCCACGCACGGTATAAGTGAATCTTTAAGCCAAAAAGTAGAGTTTAAAGTGGTTAATTCTTTAATGTAGTATTAATAAAAAAAAAAAATATGTGTGTAGCAACCACGCACGGTATAAGTGAAACTTTAACACAAAAATGTAGAGAGTTTTTAATGTAGTCTTACTAAAAAGTGTCATTTCATATAAAGCCATGAACAGATTAAGTTTTTTTTAAAAGAGCGACAGTGCTGATTTTCAAGGTCATGCGCCATCAAAGAAAGCAAATAGTAGGGTAAGACTTCCCATTTCAGCGTTTCAAGGTATGTTTTGACCGGCTGCGTAACATGTGGCTGAGTTCCAAAATTACCTTGTTGTACCTTTGATCGCACTCTGCACGTTTTTGCTTCAATGATCGGTTCAAACGCATCAATTGAGTTCGGTAAAGTTGCTCTGTGATAGTTTCACCTAGTTGTAGCAGCCTGTAGTACATCACGGCCCCACCAAGTATAGAGACCAAACACAGAGAAGGACCTTGTCACTGTGAATATTGGACTTTGGCATACGTTTTTGTGTATGGCCGGGCCCGTATGAACTCATTACTCATCATCATCATCATTATAAATTGAGTTCGTCTTGTAAAAAGATGTACTTATAAATGAAATCCATTCAAGTTTCAATGACCACCTGCGAATGACCTCAAAAAATCCTATTGCATCCGATATGCCATAGAATCATACATTTTTGTCCAAATGATTCATGGAATCCATTAAATTTCCAACGACCCGTCTGTGACTTCAGATAATTCTATTGCATCCGATTGGCCATAGAATCATCCATACATATACATATTTCCAACTGCTCCATGGAATCCATAAAAGTGCAAATGACCGTCTTGTGACCTCAGATAATCTTATTGCATCTGATTGGCCATTGAATCATACAGGTTGAAAATTCCACCTTCAAAAAGTACGGTATAAAACTTTGTTGATTACTTCATCTGTTAGTTCGGACTCAAACCATCGTTTGATAATTTTTTTCCTTCCGTACACCTTATGAATTCTAATTCATAAGGTTTTGCGAACACCTAGTTTCAACTTAATACACCTAATTCACCTTACTGTCCTTAATTCACCTCAATTCGCCGCAGTTTCATTCGTTTCATCGGTTTTACTACCAGTTTCGTTCGCCGTATGTTGTATACGCGGCTAAAGAAGTTTCAGTTCAAAAAGTTTGAGTAAAAGAGAAGATTAAATCGGTTTTAATACAATTTTGAAAAGTTCAAAGGTTTTCTGCAATCAATTAACCATATTACATCCATCATACCATACCATTAGTTTTTATTTATTGTAAAAACCTTTATCCAAAAATTTTATGTAGAAAAAGCGCAATTGGTGATGATTAAAGCGAAAAAAAATTGAAGACACTAATTTTGTTACCGAACATTAAAAAAAAAAAAAGACAAATGGTAGTTTCCTGTTTAAGTGGTGTTCGGCAAGTTTTGCTTCCTTGTTATGAAACGATGTAAAATTGATTTCATTAAGATTTAAAACAGATTCAATGCAATTAGCTGTAATGCAATGCAATCAACATTCTAAAGTGCTTTATACTTGGCAATAGAAGCACAAACTCCGAGGTTCTAAACCTTTTAGTTCGGTCTTACTACCCGTTTCAATTCGCCATATTGCTCTGTAAGCTGCTAATGTAGTTTCAATTAAAAAAAATTACGGATTTAAACTTTGATAATTAGGTGTTTTTCTTCGTTAGGTCCGTTTGGTTAGTTTCGTTAGTTTGGACTCAAACCATTTCACCATGACTTATGGTGAGTTATTTAATTTGTTTAGTTTCGTTAGTTTGAACTAACCATTTCACCATGACGGTGAGTTGGTGAGTTATTTAATTGCATGAATTCGCTGCGTTTCATAGTGTTTCATCGGTTTTACTCTCCGTTTAGTTCGCCGTATGTTGTATACGCGGCTAAAGAAGTTTCACTTCAAAAATCATAAAGCAAGCTGGTCATTAAAGCTCTTGAAAGTAATTTGCTTGGGCTTCTTGGCATCAATTGTGTTGTGCGTGTTAAAAAGTTTTCTGCAGAATTGATTGAGAACTAAAGCAACACGTTTTAAACCGGTTTTAGGCCTAGTCAATCTCCATACAAAAAAAAATATTTGATAGACCCGGTTTAAATGTTACTTGTTTCAATGTAGTGCCCTCCCTGAAACGATTTCGCGATAAGGTAAATGCCGTGCCGGTTTTTTTGGGTCAATATTTATTTTTAATAGAGCTCCAAAAATGGTTTCTATAAAAAAAATTAATTAAAAAAAAACCAATACAACAGTTTTTAAGATCGAGTTCAAATAAATTATATTTTAAACACGGTTCTTACGAAGTTAAACATGACCTATTTGCTCTCTTTAGGTATTCCATCGATTCATGAGAGAAATATTTTATTCACGTTTGCCTCAAACTGCGAACAAACCACGTAGAACATATTATTGAGTACAATATGTAGAACATATTATTGAGATATAATAAAACTAAACATAAATTGATTTTTACGTTAAAGCCAGTTCAGTTTCATGTGAAATTTCACTCAAATTTCAATACATAAAACAATAGTTGTGAAATATGCCTTGAAAACATTTTCACAACATGTTTGTCAAAGTAGTACCCTGTTCCGCTGTGAAAAATACTCGCAACATTTCTCTAGCAACATTTTTTTTCACAACAATTCAATTTAACTGCCTATTTTGAAGTGAATAGTAACAGTTGTAGAATTTTTTTTTTTTTTATTTATTTACTTTTCTCTATTTTGAAAAGAAAAGCCAGTCTTTCGCAAAGTTTTCAATTTCTTTGCAACAAAATATTTATCAGAAATATTTTTACGCAACAAAAAAATGAATGTTCCGAGCGAAATTTCATGCAAACGAACAGTGCTTTAACGAAAATTTTTTACCTGTAAAATCATAAGCTTTCCTTTACCATTAGGGTATTATTTGCACTTTCTTTTCCTAATCAAAGTTCCGAAATGGTAAAAACTTGGAAATGAATACAAAACATGTTGGAAGTTGTTTGAAAAATGTTGGAATTCGAATAAGTCTGAAGTGGGTTAATAGATTTCAATATTTATTTCTAAACTGTTTTAAGCTGCTTACATAATGTCTTCTCGAAGCCAAAATTTCAAAATTCTATCAAACCAACAATGACAATGTAGGAAATATCATACGCGATGAAAGCATTTTTCAAAAATTCCTCAAAAAATGCACCGCACTGTAAAGCTTTTTCTTCAGTAGTTTGAAAAAGTTTAAGTTATGCTTCAGAAAATAACATACAAATTTGTAGGTATTTTTTTTTTTATTTAATTAAGATTTTCTACGATATTTTCTATTCAAGATCTTTTTATTAATGAAAATAATTTTCTAACAAAAATTGAAAATAAAAATGTATACAATTTTATGAATTCAAAAAAGTTATAAAGTATTTCAATACAAAGTGTTCCTACATCACTTCTATTACGAACATAATGCGAAGCTACAGCTTTTCACGAAAACAATGCCACTGTGCTCTCTCATGAGAGACTAAGTGCAATGATTGTTTACTCTCGCTCTCTACCAACAAACGTTTGCTTTGGCAAGCGAGCTCATGAAAAATGTATATTCATGAAATCACTCCATGTTTATTCTTTTTAAAGTATTTATCATGATAAAATATTATAGCAAAATGACTTATCATGAGAACATTGAATTTTTAATCGTTTGTAAAGGGTACATTTTAGAAAATGATATGCTTTAAAATTTCTTTTTGGAGTTGTATTTTATTTTTTACCAACATTTTTTTACTTTATTAAATAGTTATATTTCACGATTTATTCCCGACATTTTGGTCCAAAAATATTTATCGATAAGATAGAAAAGTGCAATGCGTGGAAAGACCTTAAATTTGCGGTAAGCAAGATATCTGGAAACTGGATCACCAAAAAATAAAAAAAATTTTCAACTTAGCCAAAATTCCTTGGGCGTTTTATTGTTGATTTGTTCAAAATATTAATTTTTGACAAAATGACGGGAGTAAAAAGAAAATTTTAATTTTTTGTGCACAAAATTGAGGTCGTTTTAGGTTATAAATAAAAAGAAATGTATCCAAAGATAAAATCGAACGATTAAACGCCCTTTAATGAGTCTTTGAGTAAATGTCAAAAATTTGATAGCAATCGGATAAGTAGTTTTTGAGTAATCTTGCTCACTGTAAATTAAAGGTTTTTCCCCGCATTGGACTTTTCTACCTAATCGATGAATATTTTTGAACCAAAATGTCAGGAATAAATCTTGAAGGAGTGCTTTAACGAGCATTACGAGATGGTCTAATCTTGTGTCAATTGAATAGTGTTTTGTTATTTTATTTATTATTTGAAATAATTTTTTTATTTCAGTTTTTTTCATATATATTTTTATTATTATTTTTTTACAAAACAAATCACTAACTCACTTGGAATTCACTCACAAAGCAAAAAACGAACGAAACAAACCAAACCAACCAAAATGCTTGAGAATAATATTATAACAAGCTTAGCAACATAAGTCTTAAGCTTGAAAAAAGCTTGAGAATCTATTGAAAAAGTATATCACAGTAATTGTAGAAAAATCAAAACGGAACCCTTGTGATAATATTACTCAAGCAAGATTGTTATAAGCTTGTTCTTGCAATTGTAGAATAAGCTTATAAAATAATATTATATCAATAAATATATAGAAAAGCTTACTATCCTCAATAGTTTTATAAGCTTTTTCTCACAATTGTAAAATAAGCTTAAAAAAATATTTTATAGTTTTTTTCGATAATTTTTTTAAGCTATTTCTTGCATCTGTAAAATTAACCTTATAATAATGTTTTATTAACATAGCATAGATTGTGTATGCATATGCACATACATAAATATACAGCTTCAACTGTGGATAGAGTTTCATCTAAAAAATCTTCAAATTCAATAATAAATTGTATGTCCAACAAAACAATATATTTTATTTGACAGAAAAAAAAAATGGTTAGAGATTCTATTGTATAAAACAACTGATTCTCAATCATACTTAATAAAGTATTGTTAAATAGAAGTGTTTATTAAGCATACTTTAGAAACAGTTATGTATATCAAGCGTTTCTCAAACACGATTGAGAATTCATTATGATTTATCTTTTTATCAAGCTTTTAACAAGCTATATTGAGAAATGCTTATAACCTAGTGTTTTTATTAAGCTTATTCTTAAGTACAATTGCCTTTCGCTTTTCAAATGGTCGGTTGGGAATAAGCTCACAATCAATTAAAGATTCAATCTTCACAGTATGAGTTTTTCATTGCATGAGTATAAAACTTTCGTGAGCGCAAACTAATAAATTGAGCGAATAGGCAACAATAACAGCGAAGTGTTTTTGATCGTGATATTTATGAATATTGCTTTGTCTGTGGGAGATCGTAACTGGTTTTGCTTACGGTGCAATTTTTTTACTCATGAGAAATTGAAAGCAGGAAATCATAAGTGATGATTAGAGTTATGAGAACAATCTCATTTTGAACGTTCTGCGCACCCTATTGGAAATTGTGTGTTTTTATCAAAATTTTGCTTATCTCTCAACAGATCAGGTAAACTTCAAGTAGATTTATCGTATGTGATATATGTATATTCTGCAGTTTCGTATAACAGTACTATTCGAATACTATATATTTTATTACCCTTCATTACTAAATAAAAGCAAAAAGTATACGACAATTTTCAATGTTCATATATTAGTTTATAAGAAGATATGATTTAATCAGACGATAAAAACCTTTTGAAAAGTTTTCAGTTCGTGAAAAGTTTGAAAAGAAGAAAGAACCAAAGGTAGTTCCAGACGGGGGCTCAAAAACGGCTTCATGAACTTGAGTTAAAGAATTTTTTTAAAACCATTAATCCCATTCCCACGATATATTTACAGCCTCAATTAGAATTTATTTTCACCAACTAATACACAATTTATGTTGTTGCAAACTTAAATTATTAAAATTAAATTATAAGTTATAAAATCAAATTATTTATTCTAATTTGAAAATATAAATTTTTGACTTAATGCCTAAACAATTTTGTTGTAAGCTAAGCAAAAAACTACTACCAATAAAATTACTCTATTTAATTGGCCTCTTTTTTCTTCCAGCAACTCGGCTTAAAATAAACAATTTGATAAGAAAAAAATTAAAGCTCTTCTTATTTATAGCCGCTGGCTGGCCAATGGCAATAATATAATTTTATGCCATGCCATCTATGAAATCTACGCCTAAAACTGGGTCACCTAACTGCAAATCGATGTCATATAAATTATGTCAGTCAACATCTACTAACAAATAAATGCTATAAAACAAACTCAGAGCAAAGACGACGACTTGAAAATGTATTTGTCGGTAAAGCATCATATGTATGTATTTTTTATAAATGTCCAATACATGCATGCATGTTTGTAAGTCACTGTCTGTGTCTCTGTTTGTCATGGCAATTAGAGGAAGTCCGCCATGAGCGTAAAAAGTTATGAAGCATCCACTACAAAACAGACGAACACAACATTGAAGCATAGCTATTTTTAGGCTGTCATATAAACACGACCATCGTATTTGTTTGTAATTTTCTGTATTTTTTCATGCTCTCTTTTTATTAAAATTGAATTTAGCAATTAACACCTGTCAACGTTCAAGTGACAGCTTGTCGCCACGCATCAATAATTATGACAGTCAGACGTGATGAGTTGTGTGCGAATGACGACGAATGACATAAAATAAATGGTAAACATTTTTCAAAAAAACCTCAACAAACTGACTGTCAAATATTTAAATACAGTTAAAATTGATTTAAATGGGGGAAAAATTATGAAAATTATTTGTTTGTTTCGCTATTCTGTTGTTTTCTTTTCCCACTCTCGAAGGTTGTGTAGTGAAAAGGTAAACGTGTTTATTTCACTTTCTTAAAGTTAAATAAGATAAGTGTTAAATATTTATCTGTCGGAATGTAAACTTTCATTAATGGGTCATGAATAATTTTTGAAAATTATTTCAAAGCAATTTAAGAGAAAAGGAATATTTGTAAATTTGACGTCAGGCTTGTCGGAACAGTGTTGATATTGGTCTTAAAGTCACTGGGAATAATTTAAATTGAACTTGCATGTAAGCAACCAAGTGTGAGTTATGACAGCATTTGAAAAAAGCAAAAGATAAGAAAGCTTTTTCTTATTTCAAACAATATATAAAAAATAAACTACAATTTTCTTTTCATTTCTCTCCTTGCAGATGTCGACTTTCTGTCCAATCCGAATTTCGAGCCCATCTGCGCTGACCAACAGGAGCGCTTTATCGAAAGCGATGGCAAGGAATCGTCACTCATACTTGAATTCAATTCAAACGATGTCTCTGCGGAGTCGACAAAGTCATGCAAGCGCATCTTGAGTGCGCCCACTGCGTATGGCTTCATAGTACGTCTCATATTGCCCAAAATACGCAACAATCATTATCATCCTCATGCCAAGACCAGCAGCGAGACGGAGTTGGGCAAGTCCAACACTGGCAAGAGCAAAATAGCAGCCGTTTCTACATTAAATGAAATGACATCGCTTATTGAAAAACTCAACTCCACAGCGCTGAAGACAGCTCTAGGACGCACCTGTCCATTAAGCATTGTAAGTTTGGGAAACGCTGCAATCAAAAAGCAAAAAGCATGGCATTTTTTCATTTCATTTTCATTTTTGTGTTTTTTTTTTAATATTAACATATATTATTGACACATCTGTTTAAGAACAACCTTTAAAAGTGTTTCGCACCTAAAACTAAACGAACACGCCAACCACCAGCTGTGTGTAACGCTGTGTAGTCTGTGAAGCACATGTTGCTAGCTATGTTGCCTATGGTTGTTGGTATGTGTATTCTTCTTTGTTGGCCAGACTAGTTCGCTCTAAGCCCAATTAACTGCCACTGTTAATGGTTTGATTTTGTTACGCATGCGCAACCTAGCGCAGCCATTTATGCCATGAATCATGAGTTTCGGTGAACCTGTCGTTATTGTTGTTGTTGTTTGCAGCTATTGTTGTGCTAATGGTTATTTATTTGTTATTTTTTTTTTTCTTCTTCTTTATGGTCTACATAGTTCAACGGCTTTTATGGCTAATGAGGAAGTCTTTTTTTACTAGTTGTTTTTTGTATTTTACATTTAAAGCTACAGCTTGTTGCCAAGCTTTGGCCACAGACTGAACTTAGAGTATGGCAGCAGCGTTGAGTTACAATAAAATATATTTTAGAAAAAAATAAAAAAAAAATAGAAAATAAAAGTTCAAATAATCACCTTGGCGGCATGTTATCAACTTTTTATTTGCATAAAGTTTTCTTTGCATAGGACATGGCTATGGTTAAGCCATGGTTATTGTTTGACAGCCATTTAGCCATTATTTTTAGCTTAACAGAAGGAAACAAAATAAATGGTTAAAGTATATGATTTTCTAGAATCAGTTAATTTTATTATATTTTGTTGCGGTTTTGTGTTTCCAAGTAATTTTGCTTTGTTAATTAAGCGATTTTGAGCCGCTGCACACTGGTCTGAAAATAAATAAAGCTGACCAAAATTCAAATTGCACAAGTTAAAAAGCCATAAAAAAGCCATAAAAAAAAAAATAAGCGCGAAAATTATTGGTGTTCACATCAGAGCCGTAGTCAGGATTTTCTTTTTTCTTGATAAAAATATTATAAGAACTTTAAAACAAGCTATCAAATAAGCTTGTTTAGCTATAAGAACTTTAAAACAAGCTATCAAATAGTTGCCGCGAAATTTTTTTTTTAATATGTATTATTTTGATAATATCCCTACGGACAAATGAACCGGTTCAGAACCTATCACTTGATAGGCTCCAAAGTAATAGGTTACTATTCTGCCCAATTCTGCCACGCCAAAGTCAATGCGTTGGAGTTTATGTAACGAATTCCTTAAAACCATTCTCCTGAGTACGAGTTTTCTTGGATATGTTCTTGACAACGTTATTTATTTTGATGCGCTTTATTTTTATTTTTATTCGATGGCAACAATTTCTCCGCGTTTCGATTTTATTTAAATAAAATTATTTGAGTCAAAGTCATGACTCAATAATTTATAAGGTTATCCCGATATTTGACATACCCTTATTTTTTGTAAACAAAAAAATATTCTCTCGAAAATTAATGACAAACAGGGTTTTGTGGTCTTTTAAAAAAAAATGTATGTTTCAGTGTTGTGCTGTGTTTTTTTTTAATACAAAAAGTATGTGTTTTCAATATTGTACTGCTTCAAAAAAAACAAAATCAGTATGCATTGCTTTCATTGAATTTTTTAAGGCAATAAATTCGTGAAAATATTTCAAGCTTGGACTCTGTGAAGTCGCAGAACCTTTAAAAATCATCTGATGGATGCTTCAAAATAGAAAAGTAGCAGAAAATGTATTGACTAGAAATTTAAAGATATATTGTACTAAAAAATAGTATGATATGCAAGCACCTATGAGATTTTTGTGTCATTCAAAATGCTCTCCTCTTCAAATAAGGGTATCTATCTCCATTTTCGTGAGAAGACGTCAAATATCGGGATAACCTTATAATTATTGAGTCATGGTCAAAGTTCTTTGTCAAAAAATAATGTCAAATTGAAAAAAGCTTTACACCATTATGAGGTGAATTTTTAAAGCTTTTTTCTTGTGAGAGTTTACTCTGAATATGAAACAATAGAGGCGGATCAAAAATATCACAATTTTTCAGTATCAACTGATTGTGACGATAATGCCAGCATAAGGCTGTTAGAAACCTTTGGACCTTATCAGTAGCCGGTCTATTAATAGAACACGGTACACTTATACACACTTTGTTAATGAATTTGAATCAATGTTTTGGAAATTCATGTTTAGCCGAGCTTGCTAGCGTTCACGGTTAGTACTCGACTGACCTGGGTTCAATCTCAGACAAAACCACCAAAATTTTTTTTTATTTAAAATATGTTTTTTTTTTTTATTAAAAAAAAATAACTTTTAAATTTTTTCAAGGTTTTAAGCAAATTTATTTTTAAGGTTAATTTTGGTTAAGCAGTTATTGAAACAGAATTAGAAATTAAATTATTAAATTAAAATTGTTGATACTTACACAGGCCAGGGTTCGAACCCACGTCTACCGCGTGACAGTCTAGCGCACTTCCACTGAGCTATTTGTAACGATAATATAAATATAGTAAAACACATTTAAAAACTATCGGTCCCATTCTGAGTTATATCGAACCTGTCCTGTGATTGATTAAATAAGAACTGTCACAGGACCGGTCACTTAAGGGCAATTGACCGTGCTTTTGCCGTAGGGATGACCATTATTTATAACCGCCATTTTCGGTATAAAAAAAAGCAAGTAAAGAAAGTCTAAAGTAGGTCAAGCCCGACTGTGGAATACCTTTAACCACATATAATAATTACATATCTATATACTAGCGGATGTCACCCGGTGTTACTTGGGGTTGTGCCTAAAACACGGAAAAAGGACGATTTTTAAAACTGCTCTCATTTTAACATTTCTTAAATCATCAATTAAAAATCAAAATTTTTAAATTTTTTAAATTATCGTTTTTAGGGGTTTTGCCCCCACCCTCCGAGGAAAGTGTCTAGTCTTTTCAGCAAAACTGTACTTGCTGGACATGATTACAAAAAAATTACATCTTTAACATCTCGATCTGACGTCTGGTTTCTTAGGAAAATGCTCACCCAGTTTGAAAGAAGTAATTTCGAGAAAAATCCGTTTAAAGTTGTTCTTAGCATGCATTTTATTCGCATTTTTATCTCAAAAAAATTCCAATTTTAAAAAATCTTTTTGGCACCGATACGATTTTTGGATTGTCTTCGTTAACTTCGGTTTTGGTCAATACTGTTTGTTTAATTTTTGTTCATCTTTATATAGCTTTTGCTCGTATTCTTTAAACAATTTTTTATTCGTTGGACTTCGGTTCTTGACTTCGTTTGCCTTCGGTTCATTCCTTGATTTTTGTCGAAAGAACTTTTAAAAGCATAGGATCTATTTCAGTTACAGATACGAATGCCCACCAATTTTCATTAAAATCGGTTCATCCGTTTTGACGTGAATGAGCCAAACATAGTTGATTGAATGAAGCGCCCTCTCACAGAAGTTTTCTGACATTTAAATAACCTCAATTCTTAAGCAGGTTCAAGTTATTTCACGTACCAAATTTTAGTAAAATAGGTCAAGTCATTTAGGAGTTATTGAGTCTTATCAATGCACTACTTTAAACGCCCTCTTGTGGAAGTATTTGAAATTTTTTAAAGCCTATGTTATCTTGGGCGAAATTGAACCTTCATACACAATTTCAAATATGGTGACCGTAGCATGCAGGTTAAGTGTTTGGCCTAGCATGCTCGGAGCCCGGGTTCGATCCCCAGCCGCGGCGAAAAGTTTTTTTAAAAAAAAAAATTTTTTTCTGATCGGTCACCACCTCTCTGCAGACAATGGCAAACCTCAGAGAGTAAACAATGCCATGTAAAGCTTCTTGAGAACATGAACTTTAGTCGTTCGGAGTCGACATAAAACATGTATGTCCAGTTCTCGGCCAATTGTGTGCAAACATTTAATAACACACACAACACAATTGATCATAAGAAGCTCGGTCAAAGTCCTTTCAAGGGTTGAAATGGCCAATTTGTTTTTTTTTTTACCAAATTTTATTGAAATCGGACCAGATGCTTAGGAGTTATTATAGAGTGCCACGCCTACAAATCTTTCAAGGGCTGAAATGGCCAATTTGTTTTGTTTTTTTTACCAAATTTCATTGAAATCAGTCCAGATGTTTAGGAGTTATTATAGATTGCCACGCCTACAAATTGGTATAGGTGCTTAAGAGTTATTATGTCTTTAAAATTCACTACTTAAAGCGCCCTCTTACGGAAGTCTTCGGAATTTTGTATAGCCTATTTTTTATTTTGGGCGCAGTTGAACCTTCATATCAAATTTCATTGAAATCAGTTCAGGTGTTTAGGAGTTATTATGTCACGCTCACATATTACCGCCCACTTTTTCACACCCTCTATGATCTTTTTCTCTTAAATAAAAATACTAAATTAAAATACTAGTTAAAACATTTATAAATACTTATTTTTGGTGAAAACCCATGTATTCCTTATAGAATTATACAGATTTAACTAATGTAGGTTGTATGGAAGGTAGACGTGTTCGTGGGCGAATCGCATGTGGTTTTTGTGCACACCTTAGTTTTGATATAAAATGCTGCCATACCAAGGCTTATCTCTGTTGGTTAAACATTAACCTCTCTAGTATTTTCAATATAGTAAGTTGCATGAGAGGTGGGTGTGTTCGTGTGTTGATGACGTCCATTTCTCTCAAATATTCCAACTTGGACATAACATACTCCCGTACCAAATTTCATTTCCGTACGTAATATACAAACCTTTTTATAGCGTATTCAAGGGGGTTGTATGGAAGTTGGGCGTGTTCGTGGGCTTCATAAAGATGGACTTCATATATTTTTCGTGAACATCTAAAACTTGATATGAAATGCTCCCATACCAAGTTTTATCTCCGTGGGTTTTATATAAACCCTTTTATAATGTGTTCAATATAGTGGATGGTATGAGAGGTGCGCGTGTTTGTGACAGGATAGCGCCAATTTTTGAACCCATCTAAAATTTTATATCAAATACGACCATACCTAGTTTTATTCCTGTATGTTAAATATAAACACCATTTCATAGAGATTTCACTGTTGTGACTTGTATGTAAGGTGGGCGTGTCCATGAGCAAATGACGCCTATTTTTCAAAACATTCATTCACCATACTGTATCTCTATAGATAAAACATAAGTATATTTATTAAGTTTTTAATTTTTGGGTTGTATTGGAGGTAGGCGTGTCAGTGGGCGTATAACGCCCATTTTACGCACATACCTTTAGTTGGATATAAAATACATACGTTTCAAATTGTATTTCTGTTGATCAAACATTAGCTTATTTAAAGATATTTAAATATTTAGGTTGTTTGGGAGGTGGGCATGTCCGTGGGCGGATGGCACCCATTTTTCGAAGAGATCTTTTGTTTTATGGATTTTTCAATTTTTGCGTTGTATCGAAGGTAAACGTTTCCGTAGGCGGATTCCAAAAATATTCAATATTGCTAATCCTTCATGTGACCATGTGTGCCGAGTTTCATGCAATTATCTCAACTCCTTCTTCTTATCCTGTGTTTACGGACAGCTCACAGACGGACGTACAGACGGCCAGACGGAGTTCGATTTACGAGGTGACGTTTATCAAGAATACAAACATCCAAACATCACAAAAAATTTTATTGAAGAAACAAAATAATTATGATATTTCAATTCAACTCAAATTAATAATCCTTCTTCCTTAACCTTCTAAAAATTAATTCAATATAAATGATTTAATGAGTTTTTGTTTGCAAGCACATAACTAAGCTTTATGCTTAATCAAAGCGTTTTAAGCTATTTTGTTGAAAAATACAATAATTTTTAAAATAATTTAATAATTTGTAATAAAAGCAGAAAAAGAATAAAATTAATTTTATATTTTATAATACCAACAACAAATGAAAAAATTTCGTGAAAATAGTGCAAAAATAATCATAGTTTAATAACAGAGTAAAGCTTTTATCGACTTATAATTGCTACAATAATGCTAACAACAATAACAATAATAACAAAACCAAAATTGAAAAAAAAATTAGTTGCATATATTGTACGAATCAGGCGCGTTTAATTTAATTATTTATAATAACTATGCAATTATACGCGCCTAAAATGCTGCAACCATTTTAAGCTAACATTTGCATAACAATTAAAATCAGACATCAGAACGTGTGACATACAAAACACAGACACAATATACAGACACATAAACACACCCACATAAACACACCCACAAGAACACACAGGCACACAAACACATCAACATATACTTGCATACCAAAAAACATTAAATGAAATTATTTAAGTTAAAAAAACAAAAAAAACAAATTGGCCATTTCAGCCCTTGAAAGGACTTTGACCGAGCTTCTTATGATCAATTGTGTTGTGTGTGTTATTAAATGTTTGCACACAATTGACCGAGAACTGGACCTACATGTTTTATGCCGACTCCGAACGGCTCATGTTCTCAAGAAGCTTTACATGGCATTATTTACTCTCTGAGGTTTGCCATTGTCTGCAGAGAGGTGGTGACCAATCAGAAAAATTTTATATTGGAAAAACTTTTCGCCGCGGCTGGGGATCGAACCCGGGCTCCGAGCATGCTAAGCCACACACTTAACCTGCATGCCACGGTCACCACTATTATTTAAGTTAGCATTAATAAAATCATTAGCATAGATCAAGCGAGAAAGATAGAGAGTAATTTTTTGTAAGCTTTTGAGCTTTCTTCTTACAACTACGTGACTATTTAAATCAAGAGTAGAGATCAATAAATTGTGAGATGCTTGAAACCTTGAAATCAAAATATTTATTTTTAGATTAAAAAAGAAACACAGATAAGAACAGAGAATACGCAAGCATAGGAGCCAAGTAAGAAAATAGCAGCCGTAGGTATAAAAATAAATCAAACACTAAAGTTTAAAAAACAACACATAAAGAATGCATGGAATAATATAAGAACAATGCCTTGCCTGGCCGATATTGAAAATTGAATAAAAAATATATAGATATTGAAAGTGAAGCAATGGATTGATTGAATTGTTTCAAGCGAATGTTGCCAAAGATTGCAAGCGTTGCTGCTGGGTAGGTTATTTTTGTGTGATTTGCTGAGGGGGTGGCTGAGCTTTGAACTGAGCAAGCTTTAGATTTAACTAGATATATCTTAGTAGACAGCTGTATGTGGATGGTTGTAAAAACCAACAACAACAACAATAGCAACAACAGCAATAACTATCCCAGATAAATCAGCATAAATGTCGCATTTGTAAAAAATATATAAAAAAATAAAAAAAAACACAAGTTAGAAATTTAAAAAAAAAAAACATTGCAAATAAAATTATATATACACAAGCATATTTAATTTGCGCATTTTTATTGTTGTTTTTGCTACGGCTGTTGGTGTGTTTTTTATTTTTTTTTTATAAATTTAAGTCACGTAAAAGCAATACAACGTTTTTGAAGCCTAGCTATGCATATTAAGGCAACAACAACAAAAACAATGGCTACAACAAAAACAATGGCAATAACAACAACAACAAAAACAACAACAACAAAAACAACAACAACAAGTGCTGCCACACTTACAACAACACATGCAAGCCATATCAAGCACTTAATAGAGACTTTTGTAGAAAATTGTTCGTCGTTTGGTGCCAAGTTTTAAACAAACAAAATATATAACTTTTTGTATTTTTTTTTAAACACATTTTTTTACCTGACTAAGATAATTTTGGCGCCATTTTTTGCGTCAGAAAAATCTTAAAATAACTTCAACAGATCTAAAAAATATTGGTATGCTTGATGAAAAATAATGCAACAAAATTTTAGCTCTTAAAACTCTCGAATTTTTACGAAAATAGCTAAGATGGCTTAAAAAAATTCACAAAATTTTAATTTTCAATTAAATATAAAATTCAGTTATAAATTTCAAATTTAAAAAAATTTTAAATTTAAAAATTTAAATTTTAAATTCACAAAATTTTAATTTTCTATTCAATATAAAATTCAGTTATAAATTTCAAATTTCTTTTTATAAAATAAAAAGAAACAAAAAAAAAAAAAAACAAATTTAAAATTAAATCTAAATCACTGTCTAAATAACTTCTTATATTCAGTTTTTTAAAATTATTTTTTATATTTTTAAATATACCCAGCAGGAAATGGATCGATCCGTCTTCGAAGTCGTCTTCCAGACATGTCAGTTTCTTTCAAGGCGGATGGATCTGTTTCCATGAGTGTCTTTGAAGATATTTTTTGTTTTGCAAGACATGTTGTTGAAATATCTTCAAGAACGGCATGAGTTCATGTATTGCAGAACGGATGCATAGTATATACAAAATCATACGCTCTTCGTGCATGGTTGTTTTTTTTTTTTGTGAGAGAAATTAAATTTGTTTGCTTAAAATTTATTTATTTATTTGTTGCTGAGAATAAAATGACTTGTCTTTAAGAGCGTCAGCGTTCGCTCTGAGTATGCGCACTTGGTCTTGGAGACGGCTTTGAAGACTTCGTCTTTGAGGATTCATATTCCAACTGGGTATGTTTTTTTAAATTTTGTAATACATACAAAACTTTTTAAAATAAGTTATCACTTTGAAATCAAAAATTTGGAAATTTATATATGTTCTGGATTCAAAATTGTTGTATGAACTATTAATTAAACTACTATATATATACCCGTCATATATACCGTCATACGATGGGTCGTATTCAAAATAATTAAGTAGCAGACGATATGAAATTTTTCATTCATCTCAAATGTTGTTTTATTCCAGTCATCGTCAATGTTTCCTTACTGGTAAATATCAAATAAATTTTGTGTGCATACTTTTAGGCTAAAAATTTTTTCATATAAAAAGCACTGTTATAGCGAAACAGGTTCTGGTACAGGCTAACATGTCCAGTAGACCGTCTCGACTTATAGGCGAAAAAAATAAATGTCGCCCCACACCAGCTAATCTGAAGCATTATTGTAAGGAGGTTTCGAAAAAAATTTTTTTTTTTTTTTGACCGAACGTAGGGGTCGCGCATCGACATATTTCTTTATATCTTCGGTATTTACCGTCCGATCTTAAAGAATTGTATATTTTTGGTTTTGTCTCAAGAAGTCCTATTTTTTGTCTCTAGAACTCATTGACCTCAGTTGACCTCTTATAGTAATGAGCCACCAGACCTCAGTTTCTACCATCTTAACGTACCATTTTGGTTTCAGAAATGGAAATATTTTAAAAATTGTTTTATTTAATGTTCTTGCAAATTTAAAATTTTTTGTCATATCGTATTATTTTTATAAAATATCCACCGAAAACGTTCTTACAACGAGAAAAAAACCATAGTAAAATTATCTAAGATAGCTTTTGTGAATACTAAATAAAATAACTAAAATAACGAACAAGAATAGATAGAATAGTTATCAATCAATAAATTTTTTACATTTTACTATGTTAATTATCGGAATGTATAGATAATACTTCCCAATCAATTGTATTACTTCCCAACAGTGCAATTCTACTAATATACTTGTGAAAATGTGCGAATACCTAATGGTTTTCACCATTAATTCACCATAAATATAAAATTCGATAAATTAGCAGATTAAACTTTGTTGTCATATCCAAGAACTTTGTTGGCTTAAAACAGACCAAGCCCTTAGGTAAACTAACATAGATTTTTTTTTAATTTTTCTTAAGTTTTTTTCTAGGTGT
This sequence comes from Tetanocera ferruginea, assembly GCA_958299015.1. Taxonomy (NCBI): domain Eukaryota; kingdom Metazoa; phylum Arthropoda; class Insecta; order Diptera; family Sciomyzidae; genus Tetanocera; species Tetanocera ferruginea. The sequence goes on from OY282640.1 coordinate 23,859,212, forward strand.
CATTCTACAATTGTTGCCGTTATTTTAAACTTCGACAAACCTTGGACATTAACAGCACGATCTTCAAGAATAGTCCAGAAAGTTTAATACGAAGGAAGTTTTTTGCTGGCTTAATTGCATTACTTTAGAATTGTACATTAGGATGCTTTTTTCGGATGTGAACATTTTCGGTGGATATTTTATAAAAATAATACGATATGACAAAAAATTTACAAATTTGCAAAAAAAATTACAGTAAAAATTTTTCATATTTCTAGCGGAAATAGCGAAAAAATTCTGTGGTAAAAGTTTAATGATTTTTAAAGGGCTCTCTTATTCTGATATCAAAATGGTACGTTAAGATGGTAGAAACTGGGGTTCGGTTGGTCAGTACTATAAGGGGTCAACTGAGGTCAATGAGTACCAGAAATCAAAAATAGGTCTTCCTAAGAAAAAAACAAAAACATATCATTCTTTAAGATAGGACGGTAAATAACGAAGTTATAAAGAAATATGTCGATGCGCGACCCCTACGTTCGGTCAAAAAAAAAAAATTTTTTTTCGAAACTTTCTTTCAATAACGCTTTAGATAAGCTGGTGTGCGGCGAAATTTATTTTTTCGATACGGTCTAATGTCCAGCCTATACATAGCAATAACAACTATAACAGTTTGAGCGATATAGAGTAAAGACGCTTGTCTTTTATTTATTCAAATACTAATTAAATTTAATTATTAAAATTTTAAATAAATTTTATAAATTTTTTTAAAATAAATTTACAAAAATTTTAAAAATATTTTATTTCAAATTCGAAAAATTAACGATTTTTGTTAAGTTTAATTAAGTTTTTAACGATTTTTATCGAAAAAGCTAAACATTTCTTTTCTTTTCCAAAATTTTTTTAGAAAATTTCCAAATTCTTAAAACATATCGATTTTTACAAATTGTTATGATGGCCACGAAGTAACACGAAATTTAAATATAAATTAATTCAATTGGTAAAAAAACAACTTAAAATAAAACTCATAAGAAATAAAAATAGAAAAAGGAAAAAATTAATAGGTACTTGCTTAATAAATTATTTTAAAGTTTTGCGATAAGCCTTTGAAATTTTTTATAATTAAACTATTTTTTTCATAACTTTAGTTTTTTTTTAATATTAAAAACATTTATTAAAAAACAAACTTTGTATTTGTATGTTAAAAACTTTAAAAAACTTATTTAAATTTTATTGTTTTATTTGTTTTTTTTTAAAGAGTTTCTTTTTTATACTAGTTGTTTCCCGTCAAAAATGACGGGCCCGGTTTTTGTAAAGGAAAAACATAAAATATGAATTTTTTATGTTGAATTATAAATCGACAATGGTCACATATTCGATTTTAAATGGTCCAATTAAAAATTTTTATTTCCAAATATTTATAAAATACCTTAAAGTAAAAACGCATATCAAAGTAGTTGCAATGGAAAAGTTTGAAAATTTTTTATAAAACTGAAAATTTCAAAATAAAAAACATATAAAAAATTTTTGAAATTTTAATAAATCAGTAAACAAAAAATGCCTAAAAATATGCTAAGAAATTTTAAAAAAAAATCAAGCGTTCCGCACTCACATTTTCAGTAATTTTGAAAATTTGAAAAAAATTGACTATTATTTTAATTAAAATTATGCTATTTAATTTCCATTTTGTTGTTTTTCTCTTGATTGTTATGAATTTTTGTTTGAAATTTTTTCAATATTATTTTAATTGACTTTTCATATAAATTTTTATATATATTTCGTGATATTAATTATCATGTCATCATTTTAATATATTAAAATCAGTATTGTTTAATATAATTTTTAATTATTTATATTTTACTTTCAGTTGTTTCATTTTTTTTTAGCCACTCGATCTGCCTCAAAGAAAATAAAAAACCTCATTTTTATATATATTTTTTATTTTACTTTGATTTTAATATAAATAAAATGCTATTACTTAATATTCAGCACAACATTCTGAGCCATAAATCAGAAACACACACCCAAACACACACACACACACACACATACAAACACAAATGAAAAATACAAACGCATGAAAATTTGGTTAGAATTTGTTGAAAAATATAATAAAATAAAATGTGTGCGTTTTATATTTTATTATTCTTTTACAGATAATATGCGCATTTGTCACTTACGCCATGGAGTGGCACATTGTTGTTGTTGTTGTTAGTGTTATTGTTGTTGTTATTGCAGGAGTAAAATAATTTCATAAATGCTTTATGTTCGGTTCAATTTGTATGCATATTTTATTAGTTTTTCCGTTGGTTGAGATTTTTTAAATATTTTATAATAATTTTTGATGGTTGTTGTTGTTGTTACTGTTGTTATTGTTGTTGTTTTTATTTTGTTATTGTTATTATTAATAATGCATGCTGCACACACTAGTGCTGTCAAAATCACGCAATACAGCGCATACATTGAACTTGCATTTTAAGCTCTAAACTATGTTGGTGAAAATATTTTATAATTTTTTTTTTTTCTTTATTTATTTAATTTTTATATCTACCAATTAAAAAATTTTTAATAATTTAAATTGCAAATTTCAGACTTAAGTCAACAACACGAGTATTAAAAAATGGAATTATATCGTATACTTTTCATTTTAATATGAAAATTTAACAATTTTGTTTTCTAAAGCTTTCAACAGAAAATCAAACAAAAGTTAAAATTATTATATCGCCGTTTGAGCTCACAAATGTCATAAGTGAAACATTATAACAGCTCGAGAATGTTAATTTTGCTTTTAAATATCAATATAACACACAAATTTTAGCATTAAACTATACCAATTCCATTGGTTATATACAGTATAGCTATGCAATAGTGCAGCATTTTTCGATTTCGAAACGCTGGGATATCTTCTTAAGTGAGGTTTTGTACAAAAATGCATGAGCCAAAAAATTTTTGGGATAGGGGAAGGGTAAGTGACAACGCATCAAGGTCAAAGTAATAAAATATTCAAGGTTTTCAGACAAATCAGCCCGCAGCTGCTCAGGAGTCAACCGTAGAGTGCGTTGTATGGCCGAGCCTTAATAATTTTGTATCCCCGAATTTTTTTCCAAACAAACTCACCTCTTTGGGGGACTTCCATACAAAAGTTACGTTTTTATGAAATTAACTTATAACGCTCCCAATACAACCAGAATTCCCCTAGAGGATTTATGTTTATGCCCAACCCCTATTTATTTGTTCTCCCTAACATTTCTTCTGAATAAACTCATCCCCTATCTCCGCCCCTTAAGGTGTCCCCCATACAAAGTTGACTTTTTTCGGAAGTTGTCTCAGTCTGCTTTTACATTTTCACCGCTTCCAGTATTTGTATAACCGACCCACAATAATTGTTTATCCCCAAATTTTTTTTTCATATATACATACTTAACTCCTTGCTCCACCTCTTTGTGGGGGTTTACATAGAAAAGCGACGTTTCTATGAAATTAACTCCCAACACACCAACTGCCACCATAATTCCTCTAGAGAATTCATGTTTATGACCAAACCCTCATTAAATTATTCTTCTCAATTTTTCTTCTGAATATACCTACCCCGTATCTCTACCCCTTAAGGGGTGCCCCATACTGAACTGACTTTCTTACGGATATTGGCTTCCTATCAACTCTTAGCCTTGTAGCGTCTTGTTAAGAAGTTATTACCAATCCTCAGTATTTTTCGCATCTAAATTTTTTTATCAACTAACCCCCTTTCTGCTCCCTTCGCCTAAACAAATTAATGTATAAACCAGTTTTTTATCATATTAATTCATTTTTATTGTGAGAAGGATATTCCTTTTCGCGTTAGCGCTGACGACTTGAAGCAAAAATTGTTTTTCTTTTTCTTTTCGGCACAGCACCTTATTGTAATCTTCAATTAACGTTACGCCTCTTACAGCTGCCTCGTTGAGGACATGCAATTTGCCCACGATCTCTTGGGCTTGCTGGTAGTCCTCACACTCTACCAAAGTTTCTGGTTCACTATAAACGAAGCCTGACGACAATTTGAAGCGCTTAAAAACGTTTGACGTCTCAGGCGTGACAAATAGATAGATTTTATTTAACTTTCGAAAATTTGAGTTCAATACTGCTTCAGCTTTTGAGTTAGAATATGTAATTGAATTGTGGAATATGATATCTTCCACCCCTTGCGATGACATGTTCAAGACTTCACCATTCGCTCCTAAACGAATTTTTTTACTAAGTCACATGGGGACGAAACTCGACCAAATTCTTGTTTGCCTTTTTATAATTACAAAAAATAGTAGGTGCTCTGCTTCTCTGCACTCTTTAAAAGTAATTATAATAGTGCAGATAATTAAACAGCAATTATCAAAATCGGTTGAGTAACACGGAAGAAAATGGTTCTTAACTGTTTTCCTCTATATTATCTTATATAGTAATACGTGAACATTAAAGTTCGTCGTACGCTTTTTTGGTATTTATTAAAACTCAAAATAAATGAAACTTGATATCATTCGAAAGGTTATGTTGCCCAGAAGTACAGAATGTATATATAAATGATATATCTGATAGAGGGGTTCCCAACCTTCTAAGTGAGAAATTAAATTTTTGAGAAAAAATCTGCTCTTTGATTAATATAAATTATTGTTAGGGAAGAGTTCTTGGTCGAATATGAATTTTTTTAAAAATTACAATTTCTTAAAAAATTTAGTTTTATCCATTCGTCAATTGTAAAATTTGTAAAAAAATGTGCTTAGAATTAAAAAATTTGACTTTCCTAGTGAATATTTTGGTTAAATTTTAACGGTTTTTCAATATTTTTAATTTTTTCTAAAAGTTTGTTAAATTTTCTTTCAAATGATATATAATTTACAGCAAAGTCCTTACCAAAAGTATTTTTAATAAATTTTCTTAATATTGTCTTTAGTTATTAAGCGTGTGTTTCAACTAAATGCCAAGAGAGAGAAAAAAAACTGTATCAATTTGAATGTTCTAATTTCTGAAGCCAGTAACTCCGCCATCTGTGAAAAAATTTTATTTTTTGTTTTTTGTATTTAAGTTTTATCAGTTAACTTAAAAAACTTTTGAAAACAATACCGTTTTTTGTTTGTTTATATTTAAATTATTACTTTTAAAAAAAGACCATAAAATTTGATTTATTCTTAAAATATGGGGTAAAAATGATTTTTGTTGTAAAAAAAAAACAAAAACTGCATTTTTGATTTTCTTTCAAAGTTTATACCGAATTTTAGGTGAATTTATTTTGTCTTGACACTAAATTAATAAGCTGTCCGTGTCATCAAAAAATCAAGGCTACCCACTATGATTTTATTGACAAGATTAAATTTTTTTAAAATGTTGTTTTTCTGATTTTGAAAGAAATAATTAAATAAATCAATAATTTTTTTGAAGAAAATAGCTTCATATCTTCAATCAATTAAGAGTTATAGCCTCGAACTCGCATATAATTATAAATAGGCAATCAATAAATTGGTCGAATTTCGACCCTAGGCGATACTAGTATATATAAATATATCACTTGACCAAGTGTCGTGCGGTTCTCTTCTTAAACCAAATACACTCTTTAGACAGAATATATCAAACTTCTCGAAAGTATCCTTCAAAAGTATAATAAAAATGATCTCTAAATTTAAATTTTTCATCAATATGATGTGGAAATAAATATTTTAAGGTTACTGAATTCTGTTGTTCTTTTATACAATATTTTTGGGAAGAACTAATGAAAGAAAATTACAAAAGCTAAAATTTACTTATTACAAAAATAAGTTTCTTCAAGTAGCATCACAAAAAAGTACTAAAATCAGACGAGTACAAAAATATGTAACCCTAGTCCGGTTTCAAAAGAAATTGTCAAAATAAGGCAGCCTATTTTTTTCTGATATTGCGAATGAGAACACCTTATATATATTTCACCATGACCATATCTATCTATCTATCTATACTTTTATAAAAAATTTAAGTGCAAATCAGATGAATGAAGTAATTTGGAAAAACTACTGAACAGATTTTTATGAAACATATATTAAAATATCATATATATGTCATAGAAAAACAAAGGGTTTTTTTCTAAGAACATATAAAAATATACCTATATGTTTAGTTAGAGTGTTAAGTTTTGAAGAAACTATCACCGATTCCACGCATTGCTTGGTCGTTTTCTTTTTACGCATTTGTGTTGCGAGATAAATTTGCGATTTCCAATAAACTCTATGTTGCTCTCTATACATCTCTCTTAGTACACAGCCTGCACCTTTAAAACACTAGTATAAAGTATAAAGACAGACCACACTCGAATTTAAGTTTTTATTGGAAGTTGCTTTGTCCACTTTTCAACATTTTCTTACAAATTTGTTGGCAAAATTACATTGGAGTATTGTTGCTCTATGCCAAGCTTACATGCTATAGCATTAATGATCCCTGAGTTAAATAAACTTATCGAAATGAATGGCAGAGACCAGTTATCCTTTTACATACACTCACAAAATAGGTTCTCGTAATACGATAAAAAAAAGCATCATATTTAGAGAAAAATGGTAAAGACATGTTTTTCTCTAAATGTGATCCAAAAATTCTTTAAAAATGATAAAAAGCTTCTATGAAAAAGAGAAATATATCGTTTTTAGAGAAAAATACTTTTTATTTTTGAGAAAAAATTTGTTTATATTGAACAAAATACTTCTCATAGTGAATTTTTTATCAATATATGAAAATTTTCTCATTTTCAGTAAATTTTTTTCTATAAATGAGAATTTTTTTGTGTGAGAAAAATACTTATAGTCCGTTTCAAAAGAGAAGAACATTTTTAAGAACGGAATATGATAAAAAAGACATCGTATATGGAGAAAAATGGTTTATTTAGACTTTTCTTCAGAGAATGCTTTTCTCTAAATGTAATCATAAAAATTCTCTATAGATGATAAAAAGTTTCAATGAAAAAGATAACTATATAAAACTATATCGTTTTTAGAGAAAAAAATTTTTTTATTTTTGAGATTAGTTGTTTTTTTTTTTTTTTTAAGAAAATACTTCTCATATTGAATATTTTATCAAAATATAGTAGAAATTTTTCATTTTCAATAACTTTTTCTCTATAAATGAGAATTTTTTTGTTATTATTAGAGACATTGAAATATTTCCATTTCCAAAAAGTGAATAAATATTTCTTCGAAAATGTGAAAATTTATTCTAATTGAAGCAAATTTGATTTGGAAAAGAGCAAAATTCGATTATAGAGAATTTTTTATCAAAGAAAAGTATGTCTTTTTTCTGAGTGTAGTTTTCGCAAGTAAAAGATCTGAAATTATTGGATTCCATAGATCATCAGATGAGACTACATTTTTTTGGTACCCGCACACAAATCTGAATACCATATAGAAATAAAAATATCTGTCGGCTGATTATGTGAGGTTTAAAAATAGTTATTTAAATATCTAAATAAAAAAATGATAAAAATATTTTCTGAATGATTTCTCCTTTGTTATTATTATTTAAAAAAACCTAAAATAATCTTTGAAATATTCATATTTATTCGTATATTTTTTTTTTGTATTTATTTTGCCTTTGAATTTATATGTTTTATAAAATTAACATTTTAATTTATTTGAAGTAAAGGTTTCATACAGTCGGCTGTCGCTCAGACTGCGTGAAGTCCAAACAGTAGAATTGAAATAATTTACAACTTCCTTAATAATTACATTCAGACTCTTTTGTTTTTATGTTGATTTTTTTTTTAAATATGATGGTTTTGAACTTGACTTGAAAGTGTTGTTCCAGTATTTATTTTAATGGTGTCAATCACGTTATATTTTTTTTTCTTTCGTTATATTTTTAGCACACTGTTTATAGTTTGCAAGCGTGTACAGAAGATTCGAACATTCACAACAACAATAACTGTGATTTTATTTATATTCATTCTTTGGTTTTTGTTATGCTGATGTGATCACTACAGCCATGAAAGAAAAAAACATTTTGATTTACTTCTCAATAAATTTACATACAATACAAAGGAAACACTTATCAGTCACTCAAAACAGATCGCAAATGATCACTTTTAACAAAACAAAAAAAAAAAAATAAAAAAAATAAAAAAAAAACAATAATTTAAATGCTATAGAAGAAGCTAGAAAACTTTAAAAATTAGCATAAAAATAACAAATGCTGATCAAGCTGTTGGCTAATTAATTCGTTATATGTTAAGAGCGGTGAATAGCTTCTTCTGTTCAAATATCAAATAAGCTAAGAAAATATAAAAATTGTTAAACATTTTAAGCTAAGCTTATAGATGGAGATGTTTGATGCTGATATTCGTAGATGGAGATGTTTAAAACTGCATATAAAAAAAAGAACTAATGACCATATATTATAAAATTAACTCTTGGGGTGTATTTGTCTGGCAATATATATTCTAAAAAAAATTTCAGTGAGAGAGAGAGTCTTGAGAGTTTTACAAGAAAATGAAATTGCCAGGCTATGATAGAATAACAAGGTAGGCACATATTGGAGAGTAAGTGAGCTAGATGTCAAAATCAGCTGTTCGAATTTGAGTTGTTCTAATTGTTATTGTTGCCTTTTCGTTTGACTTTTATAGCTCTCACAGTATTGTTTGTGTAAAAATAGACATTTGAGCAGTCAAATTAATATGAGTCTAACCATGGTTGAATAACAAGGTTGCTGCAAAACTGACTGTGCTCTTTTTCACATATCCGAAAGTGTCAAAATCAACTGGCTGTCGAAAAAAAAACAACAACAGCTGAAGCAGTTCGCTTTGACATTTGCGGCAGTCGCGCTCTCCGTGTTGCGGCTACCTCATTCAGTGTACCCTGAGTTTACCTTACACGCAAAGAAATTTTTCGTTTACCGCAACTGAAAAATTCACCAACTATACTTCGCTTGCGAACTTTATTTGCCGCAAACGAATATTCAGTTGTCATCAACTTAAAAATATTCTTGCTTGCAACGAAAAAACATGGAACTTAATGAAATTTTATCATTGTTTTAGAAGCTCAAGTTTAGCCGAGTGTGCTGGCGGTCGAGTCTAGGAACTCGATGGACCTGAGTTCAATCCCCAACAGGAACATCAAATATTTTTTTTTTTTTTAATCAATGTTTTTTTAAGTAAAACTTATTTTGACGGTTCCTTTTGACCGAGCAGTTAATGAAACAGAATTAGAATTTCAATAATTAAATTAAAATTTTTGATACTTACACAGCCAAGAATCGAACCCACGTCTCCCGCGTGCCAGTCTAGCATGCTTCCATTGAGCTATTCTGAGATATTGTCTAAAATGAATTTTTTATTTACTTAAGCTGTAACGCATTCTTGTTTTTTTCGTTTATGGCAAATATTTAACATTTGTCATCAACGAAAGCGAGCTGTGTAGCAGTTGTGTGACTGCGATTGTGATTCACAATTGTGTGTCTGTTTGTTCACACTCTTAAAATACTTCCTTTTCGTTGATGGCAAATATTAAACACTTTTCATCAGCGAAATCAAGCAACTATTTTGTCAGTCGAGAACTATTCGCTTATAACAAATTAATTTTTTTTTCCTGCAAACGAAGTTTTCAGTTGGAAAAAACAAATTTTTCGGTTGCTGCAATTTAAAAATCACTGCCGTTTATGACAAACAAAATTAATTTCTTGCAACTAAATAACGTGTTTTCCGAAACTAACCATTATTATGCCAACTGTTCAAATGTTTACAAAAAATAATTTGAAACACGACAAACGAAGTTCGTTTGCAGCAAACTGGCGATAAACGTTTTTTTTCTCTGCGTGTATTATTCTATCACGTGCCAGGCAAAGAAACCTCAAGAGAGGAAATTGCGTTCGTTCAACAAAATAAAGAGAGCCAATTAAATTCAAGACTTCAAGAGATATTTAAATTTTCTCTCAATTTTTCATTTCAAAAAATTATATTAAATTTGGAATAAAAAAAAAAAAACTTAAAGACAGACTAAAAATCTCTCTCAATTTTTCACCTCTTAAAAAAATCAAATAAGAATCAAGACTATTCAACTTAGTTCAAATCCAAATTTTCTGCTTAATTACAGTTCAGTTCCCTGGATCCACATACGCCGCAGTGGCGAGTTGATCCCTGCCAACTCGAAGACACGGCACCGGAAATGGAAGATCCAGTGCGTCTATTTCACGGACGTCTGCGTATTGTTTGGGAGCACGGACAACATGCATTAGACTCAAAATTAATGGTAACGGTGTTGGGAAAGGGTGATCAATGTCGCACCGATACAAAACATCAGTGCCTGAAGATAGGGTGAGTTAAGCTAGAAGATAATTTAAAAACAAAGAGCACAGTTCTCTAACAATCTATTTTTGTAGAGAGGAACCCATTCTCTGTATTTCCAAAGATCTTGTCTGCGATGGCATACGTCACTGTCCGAATAGCAATGAATACGATAGCGATGAGGACTATACAATGTGCTGGCGAAGACGTCATTTTGGCGAACCTTTGCCCGCCAAACAGAGTGATCTATTTGAGCACTTTGCTCTCGAAGTGTTTCGCAATTTGTTTGCTTTTGATGTGCCAGTGATGACGAGTGCATCTACAACAACAACAGCAACGCCAACAAGTGCTCTAGATGCTGCAGCGGCTGCAAATAGCAGCTCCACTACGTTGCGAAAAGTGCACACAAAGCAGATGAAGACAACAAATGTGGGCGGCGGAGAGAATAAAGAGAGTGAGCTTGACGACGAGAACGCATCTAATACGAATGCAACAGAATCGACAAATGGCACCGACAGCACTGGAGGCTCGTCTCGACGCAATTCAACACGCACAGGTCTCAATTCGGATTTGTCGAAATATGGACCCTGGGGTTATCTGATGCTGGGCATGCTGCTTTGTGGTGGTGCATTGCTGATATGCGGCTTGTGGGGTAAGTTGGTATTGCATTTTTTTAACCAGGGCTTTACTTAATCTGATTACTTACTCATTTCTTATAGCCTCCGCCTCGCAACATGCTGCAAACAATGAACGCGAGTCGAATCTGCAACATGCTGGTAATGTGGCCAATAGCAGCACCAACGATCATCAGTCAAGCGGCGCGCCACCTAACTATGAAGAGCTTGATCCACCGCCTTCTTACTCCGTGCTTTTTCCCAACCAGAAGGCAGCCTCAAGTACAACGTTGAACTCTTTGAGCACTGCAGCAGTGACGGTAATAGCGCCAGCGCTAGCAGCAGGTAACGCTGAATGCAGCCACGTAACAGCGCCTGAAGCTACAACTACAACACGTGTTCAGCTAGACGCGCAGGCGTCGTCAAGCGGCAGCAGCAGTGCAACGCAGCGCGTTGCTCCGGTGTGAACAAGGCACACCCCCCACCACCAACATAGTCTGACTTTTTCACATGTGTTGCTTGCTACAACAGCAGCAGCAGCACAACTAGAAGTAGCACATATTATGTTGTCCTTGTCTATTATTGTTTATTTTTTTTTAATTTACTTAAAATGACTGACTTGATTTAAATCTAAAATTTAAGCGACGAAATTTGTTGGTTTCTTTGTACCACACTATGTTAAGCTTTAGTTGTGTTTTTTCTTGCAATTGTTATAATTTTTATTTTGTTGTTTTCTTGATACCAAATTTTAAATATGTTAAATTTTTGCCTGCTTTACCTATGGTTATTCTATTGGCTCTTTAAAACTTAAAACAAAGCTTTCATTTAATTTAATTTCTTATTGTTAGTTCTTTCTTAACTCTTTTCTGACAATTGTGTAAAATAGCATAAACAATTTTATTTATTAATTTAATAATAATATTTTTAATGTGATATAATTTAATGGTATACGAAGAAGAAGCAGAAGAAGAAGTAGAAAAAGAAGAAGCAACAAAAAATTTAAAAATAAAACTAAACTATATATAATATATTGAATAATTGCTTTAAGTTATTATTAATTAAGCTTTGAGTGGAGTTAACATATTCTGTCCATTAGTTTTAAATTTAATGCAAAAATATTTCATCACTTTTTATCAAATAATCATCACATTGAAAGCTCAATTTATTCATGCTTGATTGTTTAATTCATGTACTTTAAGCTTGTTACTAAAAAGCATCAGAATAAATTTAATTTATATAGAACTAAAATGATATGCATTTATAATTTAATAAAAAATAAATATATATTCAAAATACAAATAAAAATTTCCATAAAAAAATAATTTCTATCGTATGTTACTTAAAGTAAGAGTTCGACATTTTTTCTTTATTAGAAAATTTAATGTTTTATTTATATTATATTTCAGTATATTTAATATTTTTTCTTTTAAAATTTACGTTGGAAATTAATCAGATTTCTCTATTCATACTCTTCAGTTGAACTTTCAAGCTGTTGCTTTGTTGAAATAGCATATGGGTCGGTGTAAATTAACTGATCCAAAAAAAAAAAAAACGAAATTTGGTTGCTCAATAATTTCTAAAAATAATATAAAATTTTTACTGAGATTTGTTTAATATATTGCATCTCAGAAACTATTTTCAAAAACTTTAATTTTGTCATGGAGATCACGTTTGATGATCAAAATTCTCACTATCATCACTAGCGAATTGTTCTAACCAAGAAGAATCTATTTGTTTCATAGAAAAATTAAGTTGAATTGCTTGTCAACGAAAAACTAAAATGACTAGCAGGTTAGAACCAAAAACTATCGGCACATTTTGGGCGAATTTCATTCGGTTTTTTACCGTCATCTATATAACTGCATAACTACAAAATGGCGGACGCAGCTCCAGCCCGTGGTGGATTCCGTGGAGGTTTTGGCTCTCGTGGAGGACGTGGTGGTCGAGGTCGCGGACGTGGCCGTGAACGTGGTCGTGGACGTGGTGGCAAGGAAGACTCAAAGGAATGGGTGCCAGTAACTAAATTAGGCCGTTTGGTGCGCGAAGGCAAGATTAACTCTCTTGAGGAAATCTACCTTTACTCTCTGCCCATCAAAGAGTTTGAAATCATTGATTTCTTCTTGGGCTCTGCTCTGAAGGATGAAGTTTTGAAGATTATGCCTGTTCAGAAACAGACACGTGCTGGCCAACGTACACGCTTCAAGGCTTTCGTTGCCATCGGCGATAACAATGGCCATATTGGCTTGGGTGTTAAGTGCAGTAAAGAAGTTGCCACCGCCATTCGTGGTGCCATTATTTTGGCAAAATTATCTGTTGTGCCTGTACGTCGTGGCTATTGGGGCAACAAGATTGGTAAACCACATACAGTGCCCTGCAAGGTAACTGGCAAGTGCGGTTCTGTGTCTGTGCGTCTTATTCCAGCACCTCGCGGTACCGGCATTGTGTCGGCACCAGTACCCAAGAAGTTTTTGACTATGGCTGGTATTGAGGATTGTTACACTTCGGCCCGTGGCTCCACCGGCACCTTGGGTAATTTCGCCAAGGCCACCTATGCAGCTATTGCTAAGACCTACGCATACTTGACTCCAGATTTGTGGAAGGAGATGCCATTGGGTGCTACTCCCTATCAAGAGTTTGCTGATTTCTTGGCCGAAAAGCCAGGCAGCGCTGTGCGTCATCATGTTGAGGCTTAAGTTGTTTGCTTTGTTTTAAAGCATTTTTAAATTTAACCCATATTCATGTGAATATAAGACCAACTAAAAGAAAAAAAAATAACGTCCAAAATCACGCTGTGTCAATTTGACCCAAAAATACTTATTAGGGAAATTTTTTGTATAGGCCAAATTTGACATGTGTGGACATATTTCATGTCAAATTCATAAAATTCGTATTTACACATTGAGCCAAAATATCTAGCTGATTTGAACATAAATAAGCGGAGAAAGAAGCGTTTAAAATTTTTTTTTTGGATCACATTGACCCAAAATTCGCTTGAAGGTTAAACAGAAAAATTTATTTTTTTATTTTAATATGAAGAAACTATTTAAAAAAAAACTCGCGTGTAGCAACGTATGCATGGCAAAAGTGAAACTTCTTAAGCAGTAAGAAATAAGAGAGATTTTAGTGTGAAATAGAGAGAGAAAGTATCTGAAAAGAAATTCAATCAATACGAAATGGAATAATAATATGTTGATTCAATATTTATATCCAGAGACCATATCGGTTATGGTTTTTATCGAAAAAGTCACATATTAAATGTTATCATTTTTTAATTTTAATTTTTACCGACAAAAATAAAAGTTATTTTGTGCCTTATATTATTTTAGGCAAAAATAACAATGACTTTTGACTTTTATATTTTATTGGTCAAAAATAACAGTTATTTTCTGCCGTTTATTTTTTCGGTCAGTAATATCAGGCAATTTATATTTTTTCAAAGGCCATTTTACCGACTAAAAAACTATTGATACCATTATTATCATCTCATCGGTAAGACATTTTACACATTGTGTCAACAGCTCAATCTGTCAAACGGCCTTAAAAAAAAAACACAAATTGCCTGATATTTTGACCAAAAAAATAAAAACCACAAAATAACTGCTATTTTTGATCGATCAAATGGAAGTCAAAAGTTTTCGCACAAAAAAATTCTCATTTATACAGAAAAATTTTTTGAAACTGAAAAATGCTTCCTATATTTTGATAAAACATACACTATGAGAAGTAATTTCTTCAATAAAAATAAATGTTTTCTCAAAAATAAAAAAAACTTTTTCTCTAAAAACGATATATTTTTATATACTTCTCTTTTTCATAGCAGCTTTTTATCATTTTTAGAGAATTTTAAGGATCTCATTTAGAGAAAGGCATTCTCTGGAGCAAAGTCTATAGACTTTTAGACTATAGACCATTTTTGTCTAAATGTGATGCCTTTTTTATCATATTCCGAGAAACTTTTTTGAGTGCAGTTTGTAAATTCATTTCGAGAACAATGCGTTGAAAGTTTTTCTTAGCATGCATTTAATATGCAATTTTATCTCAGAAAAATTCCAATTTTAAAAAATCCTTTAAGCATCGAGTCGATTTTTGGATTGTTCAACTGTTCGTTCAACTTCGGTTTTGGTCGATACTGTTCGATTAATTTTTTTTTCATCTTTATATAGCTTCTGCTCGTATTCGTTAAAATTATTTTTTTCGTTAGTCTTTACTTCGTTTGCCTTCGGCTCATTCCTTGACTTTTTCGAACTAACTTTTAAAAGCATAGGATCTATTTTAGTAAGAGAAACAAATACCTACCAAATTTCATCAAAATTGGTTTATCCGTTTTGACGTGAATGAGCTAAACATAGTTGATTGAATAAAGCGCCCTCTGACGGAAGTTTTTTGAAATTTAAATAGCCTCAATTCTGTTGCAGGGTCAAGTTTTTACATGTACCAAATTTTTGTAAAATAGGTTAAGTCATTTAGGAGTTTTTGAGTCTTAACAATGCACTACTTAAAGCGCCCTCTTGCGGAAGTCTTTGGAATTTTTTCTTATATTTTTTTTTTTATATTTTATCGCCACAAGACGATCCCACCATTTGCGCCAACTACCGTGGGACTAGCCTTCTTAATATCGCATATAAGGTCCTGTCGAACGTTTTGTGTGAAACACTGAAGCCCATCGTTAACCAACTGTTTGGACCTTATCAGTGTGGCTTCAGACCTGGAAAGTTCACCACCGACCAAATCTTCACGCTCCGAAAAATCTTGGAAAAGACCCTTGAAAAACAAATCGACAAACACCATCTTTTTGTCGATTTCAAAGCCGCCTTCACAAACCAATAAGGTTTCCAATAAGGAGTCACCTTTACTCCATAATGTCTGAATTTGGTATTCCTGCGAAGCTAATACGTCTTTGCAGGATGACACTGAACAACACCAGCAGCGCATTGAAAATTGGGAAGGACCTCTCCCTTCCGTTCGATATCAAGCGAGGTTTGAGACAAGGTGATTCCTTATCGTGCGCCTTCTTTAATACAGTCATGGAGAAGATCATCCGAGCTGCTGACCTGAGACGCAGCGGCACAATTTTCTATAAGAGTGTTATGCTGCTGGCATATGCTGATGATATGGACATCATTGGCCAATATACGCGCGAAGTCAGTGCAGCATTCTCAAGGCTAGAAAAAGAGTCGAGTCGAATGGGTCTTGCAGTGAACGCAGATAAAACGAAGTATCTTGTGTCAACAAACAAACAGTCCCAGCGTCTTGGAAACCACGTCACTGTTGACAACACCTCCTTTGAGGTAGTGAAGGACTTTGTTTACCTGGGATCCAGCATTAACTCCTCCAACGATATCAGTATTGAGATTAAACGAAGGATAACTCTTGCCAACAGGTGTTACTTTGGGCTCAGTAGGCAATTGAGAAGCAGAGCTCTCTCTCGACGAACAAAACTGACGCTCTATAAGTCAATAATCATGTCCGTCCTACTATACGCATCACAAACCTGGACGTTGAGCAGCTCTGATGAAAGGACTTTGGGAGCGTTCGAGAGAAAAATCCTTCGCAAGATCCATGGTCCAATCTGCGTCAAAAGCGAGTATCGAATACGATGGAACCACGAGCTGTATGAGCTGCATGACATCGATATAGTCAAGCGTATTAAAATAGAGCGGCTTCGCTGCTAGGTAATGTCGAGAGAATGAACGACGAAGCTCCAGCGAAAAAGATATTGGATTCGGTACCCAGCGGTAGCCAATTCAGACGAGGAACACCGCATCTCCGTTGGAAAGACCAGGCATTGGATAACTTGACAACGCTTGGGGTTTCCAACTGGCGCCAGCAAGCGCACCACAGAAGAGGCTGGTGCAAATTCTTAGCCCAGGCCAAAACCGACCAACGGTTGTAAGTGCCATCTAAGTAAGTAAGTAAGTTTAGGAGTTATTAAAGAATGCCACGAACACATACTTCCGCCAACTTTTTTACCTTTGCTTTATATTGATTGCAGTTGAATCTTAATACCAAATTTCATTGAAATCGGTTCAGGCCTTTAGGAGTTATTGAGTCTTAAAAATGCGCTCCCTGGAACTTTTTATATTTAATGTTTTATCTTGGGTAGAGGTGAACGTTCATACCAAATTTCATTAAAATCGGTGCATGTATTTAGGCGTTATAATTGTTTTCAAACGCACTACTTAAAGTGCCCTCTTGCGGAAGTTTTTGCAATTTTTTATCGCCTATGGTTAATCTTGGGCGCAGTTGAATCTCCATACCAAATTTCATTGAAATCGGTCCAAGCGTTAAGAATTTATTATAGAGTACCACGCCCACAGACTTGCGCCCACTTTTTTGCACCCCCTATGTTCCTTCTCTCTATCAAACGTACTCGATGTTCAAATTTCAGCTCAATCAGACAGACAAACATTTGATTTTATATATCAGAAGATTAACATTTTTACACTGAGGGAAAAATGTGTTAAAATTAAATGAAATTGTGTTCATATCTAACGAATTTGTTTTTGAAATAGAGCTTGAAACAAATTCATTAAAATTAAACACAACTGTATTTAAATTTAAATTCAAAACAAAAGTTTTTGTTTTTAAAACAATGTTTTTGTTACGAAAAACAAATTTAAAACAAAAATTTTAAAATTTAAAACAAATATTTTAAAGCATATTTCGATGCCATTTTTTTAGCTTTACCGAGTTTTTAGCATCAGATGCACAGACAGCTACCCTCGGGACCTCCGAATGTTAACTCCATTCGAAGAATTTTGCATTTGATATATTTTAATATTTAGTTAATTAGTTTTTATTTTATCGTATGTTCGATATTTTTCAAACCAATTCAAAAAATTCAAAAATTTTCTTGTATTCAAATTTTTGTTTGTTTTTTTCAAAGAAATAATGAGAGAAAATAAAAAAAAGAAAGTAGTTTATTGGTAGTTGAAAATTAAACACGCTTGTTTTAATTTTTGTTTTGTAGAAACGCAAAGGCGTTAAATTTCTATTTCGAAATTGTTTGTTTAATTTTAAAGAATGTTTTTTTTCTCAGTGTATGAGTAAGTGCAATTTTCCTTTGTCTTTGTCTAACATTTCTTATATTTGCGTAAGTATGTAATTCTTGTTTTTTTTTTTATTTTTTGACTGGAAATGAGCTTCTGAAATTAAGAATTGTATTAAGCTCTCGATAATTTTAAATAATAATGTTCGCACTTATGTTCTGATAACTTAGCTTAAATCTTAAGATTGCTGTGAAACAGTAAGAATTTCTATATACATCACCTAATGCAGACACATTCTCAAGTTGTTGGAGCGAGAGCGAGACAAATGCTGTCTATGCTTAACATTATTTATATTTTCAGCATCATACTTACTATGAATAAAAAATCATAGCCTACATTTAGGCATAAGGCTAATGCTGCCTACACTTGAAATAAAACACGGTTGTTTTCAATTTATTTTTGTAAAGTCTAGAGATGCGTAGATTTTTATTGATGAATTGTTATTTATATATTCTATTTTTTGTTTTTTTTTGTTTTTGTATTCATTGTTTTAATTATTTCTTTTATTAATTTTTGCTTATATATAACGTTGAATGCACATAAAAGACATTTAATTGCAAAACAGCTTTGGATGCGTATGTTTGTGTGTGTGTGTATATAGGAGTGAGTGGTGTACAGTGTGGCCACGACCAGAAAATAAAAGAAGCTAAATTGGCCAAAAAAAGAAGTCAAAAAAAGGCTAAAAATTTTGAAAAAAGAAGCTAAAAAAAATCCAGATTTTTCATACAACTTCAAGTTTTATTTTCGTTTTAACATAACAATCATTTTTAATATAGGTACATCAGTATCATAGGTACAAATTTGTAAAAAGCAAAAAATCATATGGTATATATTTATAAAGCAAAATAATACCAGCCTTTTTAATTCAGAATGACTTACTTTTCATTAAATAAACTAACTTTTCATTGCATTACCTTTCATTTCATCATTTAATTATTAATGAAAATAATATGTATATTGAATTGATGTATATTGATGTATATGTACAGGGTTGCCCATATTCGACGGACCCATCTGGCAACGCCATAACTTTTGACAGAGATGTCAGATCGCTTAATGACATACCGCGTTTGAAGCGTCAGTCCAAGCAGATTTTTACCATGGAACAATACACGCCACGCGAGCGCTCTGAAATAGTTGAAATTTACATTCAACAGAAGAAGTCAATTGTGAAAACTCAACGTGCTTTTAAAATATTAAAAAATGTGAGAAGTGCGCCTTCTAAGAACACCATTAAGCGTTTATACGAAAAATTTTCGACTGGTGAGGCTCTTTCTAATCCGAAGAGGCGAAATAAAAGTCGACCAAGGCGATCGGCCGAGAATATCGCTGCCGTACGAGCCAGTTTTGAGAGGTCCCCAAGAACATCCCAAAAACGCCGTTCTCAGCAGTTGGGCATGGCTCGGTCCACTTTACAACGGATTATTCGCGTTGATTTGCATTTGTTCCCGTACAAAATTCAATTGACGCAAAGATTGTTGCCTGCGGACAAGCCTCGTCGATTGGAATGGGCCCAAAGAGTCATCGAAATGGCCGAAGATGACGAGCAATTTTGGAACAAAATTATCATGTCCGATGAAGCCCATTTCACATTGAATGGGACCGTAAATAAGCAAAATTGCCGTATTTACGCCACTGAAAATCCTCAGGAGATTCAAGAAGTGCCTCTTCATGACGAAAAAGTCACAGTTTGGTGCGGCGTTAGTGCGAAAACGGTCATTGGGCCGTTTTTCTTCCAAAATGAAAGTGGCCATGCTGTTACCATCAATCAGGCGTCAATCGCGTTATCGCGACATGATGACCAATTTTGTGATGCCAATTATTCGTCGAAAGCGTATGAGGCAGTTCTGGTTTCAACAAGACGGCGCTCCACCGCACACAAGTCGCATAACAATCGATTTTCTGAAGAATTTGTTTCCGGGCCGTTTGATGTCGAAAAGTGGTGATGTGGACTGGCCACCGCGTTCGCCCGATTTGACGCCGCCTGACTTCTTCTTGTGGGGATATTTGAAGTCAAAGGTTTACGTTAACAAGCCAAGGACCGTAGAAGAGCTCAAGGACAACATTCGTGAAGAAATAGCCGCTATTCCGGCCGAAATGTTGGCGAAAACGATGGAAAATGCTGCAAAAAGGGCACAATACGCCATCAACGCCAGAGGCGGCCATTTGAGAGATATTATATTCAAAAATTGATGTAAACAAATCTACTTGGAACAAATTAAATGATTAAGATTGCCAACCGCCAAATTTTTATTTTTCCGTCGAATATGGGCAACCCTGTACATTAAGTCCTATTAGGAATAATTTGCTCATGAGAATTGTAAAAGGGAGTTCTCAATTTTAAGACAGCAGGATACAGACATCACACTTTATGTTAAAAGTTTTAACTTAAAAGACTCATGAATATTCGCGGTTGATTAACAAATTTGTTTAAAATTTTCCAAAACTTCTTGAGCCTTAAAAATGGGAATCTCCTTTTTCCAATTCTCGGGAGAAATTTCAAATGAAATTGAAGGTTTGGAAATTTTATCACTGTCGTGCTAGGAACTTATATTATTTCAACATAGTTTATATCTCAGATATATTATTCCCTCTTCATCAGATCAATCGGAGGAACTGCAGCTTGCATAAGCACTACGTGAATCTAACAGACGTATGAGATCATCAGTTACCTCAAAGTCATGACAACATTTTTGTAATATATTCAGTGAACATCGAATATTATGCAACGAGTTAGGCATTTTAATTTAAAATCTATTTCTTTGCTTAGTTTTTGCAATTTTCATTGCACTAAAAAGCGTTACTAAGTGATAAAACTAAGAAACTGAAAACCAAATTGACGAGCTCAGAAAAGGATTTTCAGGCAGCGAGTTTTAAAAGTGCTTTACTTCTACCCAAAACTCAATTGAAGAGGACACGCTTGACCATTTACGTGTCAATAGTTTTCGCCATTGAAGCTCAATCGAGGTAACTTCGTCTGCGGAACATTTGCAAAATGAGAAAATATATTTGGCTTAACAACGTTATGAGAATTTTCAATAGAAAAAAAATCGATCTAACATTCATTTACATGTGAAACGAGAGAGCTCTTAAGGGTCCTGCGTTGCTGCCAGATGCTTATTTTCATTACTACACACTTAAAAAATTTGTATAGAATTTTTACACCGATCGGTGTTCCAGAGAGTCCTACACCGTTCGGTGTTAAAACAACACCGTGTCAAAATGCTAGAATTTTATATCCGAAAGGGGACATTTTTCACACCAATCGGTGTTAATAACTAAATATCCGAAGGATGTTTGTGTCAAACCCTGTCAGGTGTTTATTTAGAACACGCAAAATTATGATTTTTTTTTAACACCGAAAGGTGTAATTTTTTACTATTCGGAAATATGTGTTTTTAGAATTTTAATTTTTTCATTCAAAATGCTAAAAATAATGTTAAACCAAATATAATGGCATTCATGTTCAAAATTTGGATTGGATTTAATTCTATTTAAACCGTTTTTTTTATTTTATTACTTTGATGTCAATTTTGGCCAGAACTGTTTTCACGAACATGACTTATAATTCTGGACTTTTATTTTCAGTCTTGTGAAATTTCAATTTTCAATTTGTTTGTCAATGCTAACGTGATTTCCATGTTGCTTTTCTTCTATGCCTTTCTTATTTTACACCGATCGGATAAGTTTGTCATATCAAACCGGGGGGTAAGTGATGTAAATAAACACCGTTCGGTTTTTTAATTGTTAATTAATCTAAAAAAGGCTATTTTCAAAGTAAAAAAGGCTAAAAAAACACGAAGCTAAATCGTAAATTTCGAGGCTAAACCGCAAATAAAAAGGCTAAATCTAGCCTCGAAAAGGCTAAAATGGCCACACTGGTGGTGTATTTGAGTGAATGTTTAGGCGTGTATTACAGCTGTTTATGGGTAGCGTTCACTACTTCACTATTTTCTTCTTAAAATATCTAATAACATAAAACATTTACTTGCATTATACAAAAATCACATAAAATCTGCACACACAAAGTTTTTCAATAGCTTAAAATTGGATTTTTTCTATTTTTTTCTTAAAGGGAATAATATATCAATTAAAATGTTTTATGATATAATGAAATTAGTCAGCTGAAAATAAGTACAAATTTTTAATAAAACATGCATTTCAATTAGCTGTGGCTGTATTCTATTTTATGGCGTTAAAAGCTTTTTTCTTAAGCCTGGCGTTCAAATAAGTTTAGCTAAAAAGTTATTGGTTTTGACTGAGATGTGCTTTTTAACAGCTAACAATTAAAATTAACAGTGTTTGTTTGCAGTTTTGTGTTTTTTTTTTCATGTTAACTGCTGTTTTTATAACTAAAGACTATACAAACTTGTTTATATATAGTATATAAATATAATAAAATACCAATTATAGCAATTTGCAGTTGCTTTTGTTTTAAACATTGTATTTTTTAATGCGCAGTTTTTATTTTATTTAACTGCAGCATTTTACAAAATGCTTCTTTAAAAATTTTTAATCATAAGATTTGGGCGTTCATTTTTACTTAATATGTTCATTTGCATATTTTTTTTTTTTTTTTTTCTACTAATTCTGTATCATAACTTCAATACATATATATTATGTTTATAACATTTCTTTTATGACTTTATCATTTTTTGCTGTACATTTAATTTAGTTGTGTGTAAGTGTGTGTTTGTTTGTTTTGTGTTTACATTATTTATCTAATATTCTAAGCTAGAAACTTATTTTAAAAGGGTCCAAAATTGATGTTTGTAAATGAGACAAATCATGGAGCTTTATTCAATTTTTCCTTTTTTTTTTTTAATCTCGGTTTGTAACTTTTGTGAATTTTTGAAAATTTATCAATACGGTAGAAAATAGTTTTGTAGGTTTTGGAAAAATTTTAAAAAATTTTATAAATAAAAATGAATTGAAATCAATGCTTGATTTTTCTGAATTGCAACAATTTTTATGCAAAGTTTTGATAATAAAACAAATATTTTCAAAAGAATTTTAGATAACATAAAAAAAGGGTAGATTGTTAGGCGTAAAAATAATTTAAAAAAATAATATGTAAAAATGCAATTTTTATAAAAAAAAACATGCCGTTGACTTAAACTCTTTTTATTCATATCTTAAGCTATGCTGTTGAGAACACTTAATTAATTCAGCTAAAAGTTTATTATTTGCTATAACTAGGCGCTAAGTCGGACAAAAGATATCTTCTGAAGAATGCTGCACGCTCTTTTTATACATTTCTATTTTGTTTTCCTTTTAAATATTTAAACAGTTGCACAGAGTTGTTTTGTGTTTTTTTTTTTTCCAGTGTAAAGTTTTATAATTCCGCTGTTGTCTCAACTTTTGCTAGCATTTTTTAAAATACGCCATAAAAATTCTCATTGTTCGTAAATAAATTCTTAGTGTTTAGTTTTACTCGTGTTTTCTTTTTTATATACTTTTTGCTATGTTCGTTCACGTATTTTAAAAAAGGTTTTCGTATTTTAAAAAAAGTTTTGAAAATAAGGCCCGTGGATACACTATAAAAAAGCGACGCTAGTTCATATCATTAAGGTTCATTCTCTTGTATATCTTTATATATATATATATATATATTTAAATATATAGTCATAATGTATCTAGATATTTTTTACACTGTATAGCTAGTTCTCTTAAGCTATAGAGTTAAGTTAAGCTAAAAACTGTTCTAAATTTTCTTCAGTGTTTGTGTTTATTTTTTGTGTTTTTACTTAAGTTCAACAATTTTATTCTTTTAACATTCAAAAACGTGCCTTGGCTGAGCTGTGTTTGCGTGCGTGCGTTTTTTTTTATTTTTATTTCTTGTGATTTTGTAAGCGTTTTGTAACAATTTTTTCAGCTTATTTTTTTTTTTATTTCTGTATGAGCGTGTAAATTTGCTTAATGATTTGTGGTTATTGAAAATACATATTGTACAAAATGGTTTAAGCTTTCAAAGTTTTATTAACATTCAGAAATTTGTTAACAGAAATGAAAAAAATTATTTAAATTTAAAAATTTAAATAGTTAAATGTTTTCTTAACGGGAGTAGTAAAAAGTTTTTTTTTTGTTATATTTTCATCATATAGTTGTTTTTTCATAAAAAAATAGAAAAATATTTTTTTGGTAGATGTGGTTTTTTTAGTGTTTCGTTTTTTTGTTTTGGTTTTTGAAAATATATGTTTGCAAGTTTTCTGTTAACTTCTATATCTGTAGTTGTTGAAAAGTTTTGTAAAAAAATTGTTTGCTTTAAGTTTAGGTTTTAATGTCTTCTTATGAAACGATTGAGCAGATTGGAATACATATGTTTGATTTTATTTTTTTTATATATATTTTTATTTTCTTCAATTTTATAAATTCTTTGTGATTGTGTTTTTGAATGAAGTTGTTTGCAGTTATTTTTTTTCTAGTCAGTTAATATTTAATACTTTAAATTTTGGTTTTTTTTTTCTATTATTTTTTTGTTTTTTTTTTTTATTGGTTGCATGGGAAAACTTTGCGCATCTCTTTGCTTAAATCTTGTTGAAATGTGCTTTCATTCGAGTGCTTTTATTTTTGAAATGTGCTTCATATGAGGAAGAAATCATTTACATATGTATGAATAAAGTTATGAAGTGAAGTTTTACTTACTGGTAATGAGTGGATTGGGCGGAAGGGTGTCTATAATTTTTTGTTTTCTTCACCAATGATTACTTTATCGTACAGCTTTGGATGTAGGTATTACAAAATTTTATGTATGGACTTAGAAACAAAAAAAATTCTAACAGCTAACATTGATATCTAGGTATTCATGACTTAAGAAGGTTTAAGTTTTTCTACAACTTTTTAAAAAACAACTAATTACAACTAATTAAATAAACTAGCAATCGAATACAACGTAGTACACGAATTTAGAAATAAAAAGAAATATATATATACATATATATATGTATATATATAATGTATACATATCGATTTATTGGTAATCGAATTTGAACTCAAATTAAAAAAACATTGCATTGAAGTCAATAAGTTGCTTACTTACTGACTACGAAGCAAACCAAAAGTTACTATTTTTAGAATAACCCTGCAATAAACGCGGCCCTAGTGGAAGCTGAAAACGCTTTTGTGTAATCATATGGGAAAAGTCCAAAGTGTTCATAGTTAACGCTTAAATTTACGGTCACACCACATTTGAGGTTTTTGATACCTCTTTTTTTTTCTTCTATCTTGATTGGGTACAAAGTATTGTGCTTTTGTTTCATGTCATACTTATGCTTTGTTGTATCATATTTTTTTCTTCTATTTCGTCTATTTGCTTAACCAACACCAACTTCCACTATGAAGCTAGGCAGTTGTCCAGAAATAGACCAGTGTTTGTCTTATCAAAAATGAAAAAGCTGAAATTTTTATACATTTTACCATCATTTTAAAGAAAAATGGCAAACTATTCTACAGGAGCTCGAGGTAATATTGCTCGAAAAAATCTATAAAAAGGCATTATCAGGGTAATAAATTTATCGATAAGGTTGGAAAGAATTTCAGTTCAAAAGCAAGTGACGGTGAAATTACAAATGCTTGTGAAAAAAATGAAAAACTGGCAGTAGTGATGAAATTCGCACAAATCTTTTGCACGGCTACAGAATTATTGAATTCTTAAAATTTTTTACTGCACTATCAGAATTTTTGTTTTTTTTTTCTGTATAAAAGCATAAAATAAGTTTTGGTTAGTCGGGCTTGAGAGGCCTAGGTTTCAAAATTGTTGTTACGTGTCAGTGTAGTCGTAGAGAAATAAATTCAGGATCTCTGGTTCATACTGGTTACGAATCAAATCGAAGGATAGTGGCAGTCATGAGGCTATAGAGAGCTGCTAAATAGTTATTTGAATTTTTTATGGAAAAGCTGTCGAAGAAGAAATAGAAAAAAAACTAGTAAGGTATATCTTCGACTTGGCCGAAGTTAAAATACCCCCACGGCTGATTCGTAAGTGTAAAACAATCTTAAATTGTAGCTTTTTTGATGAAATTTTAAAAGTTTTTACTATTTTTATGACGTCTAAAATACATACATATGAAATTGTTTTCCTGCAGCTTAAAGATGTGTCTTTTTATAAAGTTTTCAATTTGGGGTTGTATGGGAGGTTCGTGAATGGATGAAGCCCATTTTTCTAACACGTCTTAATTTTGATATAAAATTAATTAATACCTAATTTTATTTTTGTAGCTTCGACAGAAGTAATGTCCGACCGAAACCAAAATTTTGGCCGAAACCGAAACCGAAACCGAATTTCGGCCATTTTTGTAATATTCGGCCGAAACCGAAACTGAAAGTCTGCATACAAATTTGTTTTTAAAAACATTTTTTTTTTTTTTTTAAATTTAATTAAAAGCTTTCAAAAACAAAACAATTCAAACAGATAATAATAACGTATACATACGATAAATATTCTTTGAATATTAAAGTTCAACTTTAAAATAATAAATAAAGAGATAACTTTTAATACCACTTTAAGGAACTTTTTAGTGTTTAGAGTTATTCGGTTTCGGTTTCGGCCATATTGATGCCAAATAGCCGAAACTGACTAAAAGGGCCGAAACTGGCCGAAACCGAAACTGAAACCGAATATTCGGTCGGACACTAGACAGAAGCCTCTTTATATAGATTTCAATTTTAGGTTTGTATGGGAGAAGGGCGTGTTATTGGGTGGATGACGCCCATTTTTCTAACACACTTTAGTTTTGACATAAAATGAATAAATATCAAATTTTACTTTTGTGACTTTGAAAAAAGCCTATTTATATAGTTTTCAATTTTGGGGTTCTATGGGAGGTGGGCGTGTTCGTTGGTGGATGACATGCATTTTTCTAACACGCCTTAGTTTTAATATAAAATGAATAAATACCTAATTTTGTGTATTTAGCTTCCACAGAAGCCTTTTTATATAGTTTTCAATTTTGGGGTTCTATGGGAGGTGGGCGTGTTCGTTGGTGGATGACATTCATTTTACTTACACACCTCAGTTTTGACATAGAATACACAAATACCGAATTTCAGTATTGTAGCTTATATATTAGCCTCTTTATAGAGTTTTCATTATTGAGGTTGTATGGAAGGTGAGCGTGGTTTTCATCCGATCTAGCCCATTCTCGAACTTGATTTTAGCTTTTTAAAAAAAAACTTAAATATGAAGTTTCATTACGATAGCTTGAAAATTACGGCTGTAATCGTGTCGACAGACAGACAGACAGACAGACAGACAGACAGACAGACAGACAGACAGACAGACAGACAGACGGACAGACGGACAGACGGACAGACGGACAGACGGACGGACGGACAGTCAGACGGACATGGCTAAATCAACTCGGGTGGTGATGCTGATCAAGAATATATATACTTTGCAATACCTACCACGCCTCCTTCTGGGCGTTACACAAGTCGTGACAAAATTAATATACCCCTTACGCAGTAAGCGTGGGGGTATAAATATCGCACGGGGAAAGAGAAGAAAAACACCATAAAGATTCTGATGACGGTACGTGGAAGAAATGTGGGTTCAAATGTCAGTTACAACTCTAAAAGGCTATGACACCGGCAAAGTAATTGTTTTTGATATAAAAAGCAATCATTGCCAGCTTGTGCAGCCTTGAAAAATAAAATTCATACTCATGACGAATATAAAATTTGGCTTAAGAATCACGATGAAGAATGTCTGAAGAATCACGAGGGCTCATCTATTTAGAACAATGAAGATTAATCCAGTGCAAGAAATGTTTTTGAGATGGGTGTGCCCGCCGTAGGGATCGCGAACCCAGACCGACCGCATTATATTGTAATATTATTTTATTATTATGTATTGTTATTATTATATTATTTAATTTATGAACTATTATTATAAAAAGAAAGGAAAAGTAAAACCAAAATTTAAAATAAAGAAAACAAAATAATAAAAAAAAATAAATAATATATTTTTCTCAACGATCACTGTTGGGCTCGAACCCAGGCATAATTAGTACAAACAAAAACAAAAACGACAACTATTGTAAAACTAGCTTAAGAAACAACAAACACACACATACATAATACCCACGCACAGTGGCGTAGATAGCTTTTGGTTCTGGGGGGCCCGGAAAAAAGTTAAGTAAATATATACTTGTTAGCGTACCCATTAAGTATATGGAATTTTCAAAAGTGAAATTTTTTTTACTCCCCGTGAACTTTCCTAGAGAATAGGTGTTAAAAATAAGATCTGCAAAAATAAACTTGATCTGGTGTGCACAGAAAATTCAATCTCAGATAGAGTTTTATTTTTGGTTATTGCAAAGAATCAATTGACAACAACTTTCATGTATGGCTGATGGCTCTGAGGGGGTCCGGACCCGTGGACTCCCATATCTACGCCACTACCTACGCACAAACTATTGACAACTAAACTAGAACACGTAGCCAGACTTCGATTGATGTGACCTTTCAATGATAAGATTCACAACTGGTTTTGAATGTCAAATTATTAAGTAAGCGCATATTGTTGCAACTGGTGTGTCTCATCGGTGCATAACGCTCTCACGTTTCACCATACCGTACCTTACTTTACTTGAAGTTCTATGTTATATTCCGAAAAGCTTGTAGAACGAACCTTGTAGTATTCTCACTTTCGTCTACTCTCGCAACCGGATAAATCGTATTCACTGCTTGCTGTGCTGTCTGAACCGTGCCTCTGAACTTTTGCTGTACGAAAGTTCTGCAGTGTAGTCTAAAGCTGCCCTTGACGAACCAATGCTTTTTTTTAATACATCACCACGTCACCACCAATATAACCGAATATCTTCTTTTCGAATAATATTACTGTATGCCTGCTTTATAACTGTTACCGAATACGTTATTTTCGAATAATATTAATGTATACCTGCTTTACCACTGTACCGAGTACCGTCATTTCCGAATAATATTACTGTATACCTGCTGTACATACCAACTCTACCGAATACCAAGATTACCGAAACTATTCGAATAGAGATATGCCCGAATGTCACCGACTGTTTACTACGTACGCTGCACTGCTTTATGTTGTAATATATTATCATAAGGATTATAATAAGTTTTTGGATTTGTATAATTAAAATTGAAAATATAAAAACAAATTCAAATGTATATTTGATTGTTGAAAGTTGAGTGGATCCTTCAGAGAACCCTGGAGCGACTGAGCTTTACCTAAGCCTTTGATAAGACCACGTCACATGGGAAGAAAAGTTCGGCGCAAAATATACAAATTACATAAGTGATAGGGATTTGAAAACTTTTAAGGCAAATATGTACCTATTAAGGTCAATGCGAGAAAATGAAAATAAACAAGAAAAGTTCTTGCGAACTTATATACGAATAAATGAAAAGAGTTCTAATGAATAAATTAATGCAAAAAAAGTTAAAAAATAAACCAGGCATGCACGTTAACGTTAATTTTAACGGTAACCGAAATATTTTTTTTGTTTCGTTGAATCGAAATAAAAAAATAACGTTAATTTAAAAAACGAAAAATATTTATTTCGTTTCGGAGAAAACGATATAAAATTTTTTCGTTTTTTTCCCAATCAACCGTTGAAAATAACGTTAATTTCAACAAAA
This sequence comes from Tetanocera ferruginea, assembly GCA_958299015.1. NCBI lineage: Eukaryota > Metazoa > Arthropoda > Insecta > Diptera > Sciomyzidae > Tetanocera > Tetanocera ferruginea. The sequence goes on from OY282640.1 coordinate 23,888,728, forward strand.
AAATTTCGTTTTTTTTTGTATCAGAAGAAATTTTTTTAGCATAGGAGAAAATTATAGAAAATTTTTCGTTTTTCAACGAAACGAAATTTGATTTGATAAATTTTTAACGTTATTTAAAAAACGAAATAATTTTGATAATTTATTTTTCGGTCTCAACGAAACGAAAAATTTTTGTTGATTTCGTTGTGCATGTCTGAAATAAACCCCTTCCAGCCTCAAAAAAAAAAAAAAAAAAAAAAAAAACACAAGACAACTGAAAAAGGGTCCGGACTTGTTTTCAAAAAATTATGGCAAGCCTACATATAACGCCATGCAACACCACTTTTAACTCATGGAAAAACCAAGAGTAACTATATTTGATACAAACTTGAAATCAAATATAGTTACTCTTTCTATACAGCTTTTTCCAAAAAGGTCATGATTTTCTTTAAAATAATTTTTAATTTTAAAAAAATTGTACATAAAAAAATTTATTTCGATTTTAAAAAATTTTCTGTTGTTTTTAATTTATCTTCTGGACAAAAAGATTTTTTAAAAGTAACTTTCAAAATTGCTTTCTTTATATCTTTAACTTTTATTTTATTCCATTTTCAATTTCCATTTCAATTCTTAACAATTTGGATTTACTCTGGCCGCAACCCAAGGCTGATTTATTTGAGGTTTGCGTACATTTTTTGACATATCCTTATTTTATGTAAACAAAAATATTTTGACGTTTGCAAAGTAGGCTTTTGGCTACTCGAGAAAAAAAAAAATATTTTTCAGAGTTTTGTGCAGTTTTCTGTTATATTATGTACACACTTAGTCAAAATGTGTTAAAATTTTGATTTTTGTCAAAATTTTAAGGAAAAGTGGTTTTAACGATCACCCTTATCCAATGCAATTCAAGTTTCGAATATGAAAATATTTATTTAGTCTGTCTTTTTTGATATTTTTAATATATATTTCTTTCATTTAACCTTTTTTAGGGCATACTTCTGAAATCCTTCAATCAAAACTAAAATTATGGGTAAATCAAACTCAATGGCTTAATTTTATCTCGACATCCGAATTTACAGCTAAAAAAATAGGACCAATAAGTACTAAGCAAAAATTTTAGTATTCAATATACCAAATAGTACTACAAAAAAATTTCCAAATAGTATTATATTCAGGCAACCGTGTCAGTTTTTTGCTCAAATGACTACGCTCTTTTGCTCTCATTTCAAAATAAGGGTGCCGAAATGAGAAAACGTCAAATATGTATGCAACCTAATATGAATAAGCCTTGGCCGCAACCATAGACATCAGTGTTACGTCATAGCAATATAGACCGAATCGTAATCGAAGGTAAAGACGTCTTTTATGTAATTTCCAAATGTTTTCCAGTTAAGTCATCCAATCTTTTCCAATGTTTTCCAGTTAAGTCATTCAAGTTGTTGGGAAAAAATTTAGGTCTTACGGTCTTCCTGCAAATAAAGACCTTTGAGAATTTGTTAAGTAGCAACAGTAATAAGCATGTTTAAAAACAATCATTTTAAAAAACTTTCAAGATATTTTAATTAGATTACAGCTTTAGTAAGATCAGACTGTTGGATAAATTGATTATTCTTATGTTAGAACACTTTAAGTTTATTTTAAAGGCTATAAATAATTACTAAATTGAGGATTCAGTTTATGATATTATTAAATCTAAAAATACGCCAAGTATTTTTCTTAAATTAAGCCTAAAGTAAATCGTCTGAATTGTAGTTGTTTTAAATAAAGCTTACAATGAAGCTTAAACAAACTAATGTTTTCTAGCACAAAATTTGGAAGCACATTCTTTGCCACATTCACTGAAAGCACATTTCAACATTGTTTAACAATGTCTCCGCCTTAACTACGTTACCTTTACCCTATAGAGAGAACCTGCCTTGAGAGTCATCGTTAATGTTCAAAAGCAAAAAATGATCTTCAGCTCCAAAACTGTACAAGAACGAGTTGTTAACAAACGCCAAAAAATTTCAAAATAGTTTCCAATGGTATGTTGTTGTTGTTGCTGTTGTTAATAGTTTTTATTTTTTTTTTGTTTTTGCTGGTGTTGCCTTATCGCATCGAATCGCTATCGATCATTTGGAAAATATCACATCATCATATGTGAAACAAAACAGTCTGTTTCTGGGTCACTGGAGCTGGCTACCGAGGAAGTTTTGTGGATGTATTGACTAAACCAAAACCGAAGAGTTGACTGCACCGCTGCACGACGTTGATGCTAATAACGATAATGATGATGATGATGTTGCTGATGCCGCTAAAGCTAATGATCGACCGCTTTAACAACCGCCATACCATGGAAAGGTCCAGCACCATCAGTGCGGTAACATAAGCGGACGCGCGGTGCTGGTCAATTTATGACGCGCCTGCGGCTTTTCACCATAATCATCGAAACGGTATAAAGGCGTTATTTTAAGGCCCGTTTTTTCGGGTATGATTTTAAAGTGTGGTTGTTCTGTGCTTACGATCAGCGGACGTTTCATCGAGTGCATGTATTCGGAATGTGGCGCGCCGAGCGGTCGGCGAGTGCTAGGCACGTTCATTTTTTTGCACGGCTCTGGTTTGGATTCAGCACTCAACTGACAGTTGTGCGGCGAATACTTGTTTGGCTTGTAGATTGAGAAGATGTTGTTGATGAGGCTCAATGCCGAGTTCCCTCCAACACCGTTAGACGCAGTGGGCTGCTGCGTCTGCACTCCATGCGTCTCGGGATAGAAGTTGTTGTATTTGTACGAGGGCAGTGACTCCGGATAGATCTTGTGGCCATAGTGTAAGTGTGGTTGTTGTTGTTGTTGGTGATGGTGTTGGGATTGGTGTTGGTGTTGCTGTTGGTGATGAAAAGGATTGGAAGTGGAGCGGTGTAGTGGTGAGCCAGCGTGCTCAAAAAAATGAAACTGATTCGTGGCATTGGCAGCAGCAGCCGAGCCTTGGGGCGGCGACGGCATGCCCTCGAGCAGCGATTTTTTTATCATCATGCGTTCCTGCTCACGATCGTGCATCACAATTGGCTGGCCGTTGTTGTAGCAGCCCACATTTACGTTCTTTACCTTAAGATTGCTGCGCATGTTACGCTGCTGCATGTCCAACTCCAACGGACTGGGCGGCTTTTCGAGCTCTTCCCAATACTTCTCCAAGTCAATGTTAAAGTCTTCCAGATCCATTTCCGTGGAATCCGAACAAGAGTCTTCGTCATAGCGTGCAGGTGGTTGCACTTCCAGCAGCGACTTGCTGCGTGCCGGACGCCTATAGCTGCTGGCAAAATGCGCTGCTGGGCCAACAGCTGCAGAGGAGGTGGCAGCCAAATAGCGTTCGTCCTCGTCCAGAAACTTATCCTGCATTAGAAGACGCTCGCGTTCGTCACGTATGAAGTGCTCCAAATCAATGTCGTACGCGTCAGCGCGGCAGTGGTAGTGTTCCTCCTCCTCTGCGGCCGGATGATGACCAGGACAGTGAGCGAGGCGTGAGTGTGGACGCGGTGCTGCTGGTGGCATGCTGCGCATATGCAGCTGTTGCTGGCGATGGCAGCAATAGTCATCGGCTGAGCAGCAGCAAACCATCGTTGGCGGCGGCAGCGGCGGCTGCAGCAGAGGCTGCTCGTGATGCGAATGATGCAACGAGTAGCCACCAATGGCAGCCGCTGCAGCCGCACGACGATTGCTTCGATCCTCCCACTCGGCGAGCAGGTTTCTGTTGCTGCCAACGCTGGCACCAGCGTCATACATGCTGCTACTGCAGCGAGCGCGTGACCGAGAGCAGCTGTAGATTTCATCCAGCAAACATTTGGAGCTGGTACAGCGTTCGCGGGCACAGCATGTGTGAGCGTGCGGTAAGGGCGCATGACTGCTCAGACCATCGTCCAGGCTGCCGCTGCAGTAGTAGCCAACAGCCGCAGCACCGGCCATGGACTTGCGATGCGCCGCCTGCTTCTCTTGACGTGAATTTGTGCGCGGTGGCAACTCATAGTCCATGACATCGAAGGGCGCAGTTCTGGAGCTGGCACTGAAAGAGTACGACTTCGGCACATTCTGGCGGTTCTTCAGTATCGAAGTGGTGGCGGTGGTACTGCTGGGTCCTGCCTCGTAAGAGCCATCAAAGCAACAGCTCTGTGACTTGGTTGGATATTGAAACTCTTTGCAGCTGGTGGAGCGCTGCAAGCCATAGCCGGGTGGTGCAGCTTCCGCGCCATCTGCACGCCCGCTTCTAACAGTGCCACGCAAGTCAGCCTCTTCGGCATAGTACTGTTCGTCCTGCTCACGTATGTTGCGCAATTTCCTATAAGTGCCATACTTAATGCAGTCTGGCACGTAGTCCTCATCCAGATCTTCCGAGCGATTCGAATAGATGTTGTCGGTGTACCAAGTGGAGTCGAGCTGCTTCGGTTTCGGTTTAGCCTGAAGCATTCTTTCGCGCTTCGATTGACGATAGCTCTCGAAGCAGATATTCTTCATTTTTTCCAATTTTTGTTCGCGAATACGTTCCCAGTTTTCCCAATTTTTATCATTCTTACTTCTACCGTTATTATAGAGCAGACTATTATTGAGGTTAAAGTCGCCTGTATTGTTACTGTAGTTGTTGTTGTTGTTGTTGTTGTTGTAAAGGTTTGTGTTCTTAACATCGCTAGTATTGAGCTCCTTACTGGCGACTGCAGCGCCACCTAGATTATTATAACTAGTTGTACTACCACCGCTATCGGTGACTACGATTCTAATTCTACGTTTGGTCTTATCGATTATTTTCGATGACAGCGATGATTTCTGTGGCCGATCACGTTCGGCTGGTGGCTCTTCTGGCTGTCACACCTCCTGCAGATACTTGATTGGGCAATAGCCCTGACGATTGTCGGCGGAGCGCACCATAACCATGCCATTCACTTCGTCGCCAGTCTGTGGGAGAGAGAGATAAAGAGAGAAAAAGGGTGATGAGTCAAAAGAAGAAAAGATAGAGAAAAAAAATTGTGAGTGAGTGATAATTAAAATGACAGCGTGGGCAATTATTTTCATCAGAGTTGAGTTGTATTTACAATTGATAAGCAGCAGCTTAACAGCCTTATTCTGGTGATTGTCAAAAATTGTCAATCAAAGAGAAGTAAAGATAACAAGAAAAATTGTATTAGATATTATTGACTTCTTCACCCAATGTGCAAAAAAAGCACAAATAGTACCCTGTCAATAAATTAACATTTGCCAATCGCCAGAATAAGGATGTTGTTCTTTTTTCTATGTTTTGAGAAACCTTGCTCTCAAGTTTTGAATCGTCATATTATTTCTATGAACGATTTTTTGGTTTTTTGTGTCTTATCTTTGCCTTTAATCACGCTAGAGTCTTCAGATTCTGTGTGTAAATGGAGCTTTACGCGCGCAACACAGTTTCTCAATTTTTTTCTCAAGCCGATTTTAGTGACTTTTATCTTTTGACACAGCATTATTTTACCTGTATAACAATTTGATCCCTTAGTAAAGTCATATTCTCTCCACGTTCTCCATCTGACACTTGAAGATTATGTGTCACCTGTAACGGCTTCTCGTTAGCATTTAAGCGAACACAATACTTTGATGGAAAGTAGCCCACACGTCCCAGAACTTTGCCCTTCCACCAATCCGGATCGGATGTATCGATAACGGTCACCTTTAAGAAAGGAAAACAGTTTATATATGAGTTTTAATAATATGGTTATCTATGTTATTTCCTAGCTCTACTTTAAAATCGGATAAAAATTGCACCTAACATAATTCTTCCCTTGAGATCTTGGAGAAGGCCAAACAGGTAAGTTTTTGAATCAATTTATGAAGAATCTATCATTTCCTTCACTATGGATGCTCGTAGACTGAAATCTAACAGTACAAAGCTGTTCTCAGCAATTCGCCGTTTACGCATTCACTATATAAAAAGATGTAAGACGAGGCGATCTTAACAATCTCAACTTAGTGAGGCCAGCAATATCCCTGTGGAAATCATCTCAAGTCAACTCAAACCTCTGCATGATGTCGCTTAGAATCGACAAACTAGCAACCATTAGTTTGACAGATTACTTGAGTGGCGCGCCCTTTCAAACAATGGGTTGGGTTTGAAGTTCAAAATAGCAACACCATTTCATAGAAACAAATAAGAAAAAACGATCAAAATTATCCCTAAATCTGATGACGACTAACGCAAACGAAAAATTGATAAAGATTTATGGATATGCACCTGCATTGTTTGAACCGAAAATCATGACGTTACCTCTATCTGGCTGATCGATATATTGGAAAGACATAAAGCTGATATCACTGTAATCAAAGAAATGCAATGTAAGCAACAGGGTCACGGCAAGCATCCTGTGATATCGACTAGCTGAAAGTCGCAAGCTAGGCAACGAGTCAGCGTAGCTTTGCGTCACAGTACAACAAGGCTACACTCAGAGAAAAAAAATGTTTATCGCCAGTTTGCTGTAAACGAACTTCGTTTGTCATGCTTCAAATCATTGTTTGTAAACGTTTGAACAGTTGGCATAATAATGGTTAGTTGCGGGAAACACGTTATTTAGTTGCAAGAAATTAATTTTGTTTGTCATAAACGGCAGTGATTTTTAAATTGCAGCAACCGAAAAAGTTATTTTTTCCAACTGAAAACTTCGTTTGCAGGAAAAGAAATTAATTTGTTATAAGCGAATAGTTCTCGACTGACAAAATAGTTGCTTGATTTCGCTGATGAAAAGTGTTTAATATTTGCCATCAACGAAAAGGAAGTATTTTAAGAGTGTGAGCAAACAGACACACAACTGTGAATCACAAGCGCAGTCACACAACTGCTACACAGCTCGCTTTCGTTGATGACAAATGTAAAATATTTGCCATAAACGAAGAAAGAAGAATGTGTTACAATTTAAGTAAGCGCAGCCACACACATGGCATCTCGCTTGTACCTTTGCACTTTGTCTTAACAAAAATTTTAGTTGTTTTTTTTATAATAATAGTCAGTTGCGGGAAACGCGTTATTTACTTGCAAGAAATTAATTTCGATTGCCATTAACGTAAGTTGTTTTTAAATTTCGGCAAGCGACAAATTTGTTTTGTTCAACTGAAAACTTCATTTGTAGAAAAAAGATCCATTTCTTATGACATACACATTTGTAATCTAAAAAAATTCAGTCTAGACAATATCTCACAATAGCTCAATGGATGCATGCTAGACTGGCACGCGGGAGACGTGGGTTCGATTCTTGGCTGTGTAAGCATCAAAAATTTTAATTTAATTATTGAAATTCTAATTCTGTTTCATTAACTGCTTGGTCAAATAATAAAAATAAATAATAATAAAAAACATTAATTAAAAAAAAAATATTTGGTGTTTGGAATTGAACCCAGGTCACTCAAGTTCCTAGACTCGAACGCCAGCACGCTCGGCTAAACTTGAACTTCCAAAACAATGATAAAATTTCATTAAGTTCGATGTTTTTTCGTTTTAAGCAAGAATATTTTTAAGTTGATGACAACTGAATACTCGTTTGCATCAAATACAGTTCGCAAACGAAGTATAGTTGGTGAATTTTTCAGTTACGATAAACGAAAAATTTCTTTGCGTGTAGCGTATTCTATTTGCAAGAGATTTTAGGTCGGTCTCACTCCTAACCAATGGAAGTGAATAGAATTTAACCTCAAATTAAATGATTATAATTGGTACTAAGAATGTCGGATGAGTAAATGTTTATGCACGAAATGGTAAACGGCACCTTATCATAGCACGGTATAAGTTTTGAAAACCTGATAACCATAGGGCACTGGCCATGTTCTGCAATTCATTTTATATGGCGATAATGCTGATTGAGTTCCGCATGAAACAATTGAAATGAAGGGTTTCCTAGTAGAATCTTGGAGTGCCTGGAAACTGGTCGATAGATTTAATTAAATTCCGAAAAACTTTAGATTTAAGAAAACAACTCCTAAAAGACATGTCCACCCAATGATCCTGCACTGCCGGCTGTTCAATGGACTAAGTCCCGAGAGAGTTGAGAGTTGATTTCGAAAAACCATGACTCCTCGCAAGAATTAATGCTCCTCCATGGGGCAAGTAGAATTAAACCGAAAGGTAGGCGTCGACTTCTGTGATATCTACTACAGCAGCCTTGCGAAGAATCACAAGTTTGAATGAAAATTTGTAGTTGACACGACAATACGGCATCATGTCCTGCCATTCACACCTGTTAACGAACAACTTACCGTAATCCGCTTTAATAAACGTTATGACCAAAGAAAGTTTCATTGAAATATGGTCGTGAATAGTAGATTTAAATACCTTAACATTTACAAGTTTTCCCCTGATCAAAAAATACGCAATCATACGCACATATTCCACTTCATGCATGCGGCAACCGAAAAAGTGGTTACCCTAACCGTAACCAGTGTCAAGACTAGGACTATCGTATGCTACTTCACAGAAAATGAGCAGGGAAAGGAGGCACCTTTTAAGGTGAAAGAAACGAAAGGCGGAATAGCGTGAGTGCAGGAAAATTGAGATATCATGGGGACAAGAATGAAGTTCGAAAGTTGTTCGAAAAGATACGCCTGGCCGATAATTTTAAGATCGGGGCCCGTTACCAGCAACTGATGTTATTGAGGGAATATTTCTCATGACCTTTCGAATCGCGATGCTGACAACAATCCCGCCCATAGAGATGATATACCGAAAACTCCAATAATGAATTACAGTGTTGAGGTTCCGCTGCCTGATTATAACGAAGTCTTAACGACTAAAGCTCGACTTACAAACAACAACTTTTCCACACAAGAGAAAAGAAGAGAGCGAACAAAGAATTAGAGATATATTATTAAAATATAAATTAAACGCTTCAAGGCTCTATGGTTGGAAACAGCTTTTACTCGCTCGATAACCTTGTTCATTGTAATGGACATGCTTTTGAAATGAGTGTAGCGGAATGCAAACTGTTATTTTGATAATGAATGCATTGTTAACAGTGCATTCATCTATTCTCTCCTCTATTTTTGCCTTCATTTCAAAATATGTGTTCATAACAATAACATGTGCACCAAAGTGAGTTAACGTTTCTTTTTTCTTATTATATATATAAATTTGATGTTTTACAAAATATATACAAAATAGTAGAGAAAGTCTATAAAAAACATATTTGGTGTTTTAATTGGTCTATTAGAAAAACAAACAAATTGGCCATTTCAGCCCTTGAAAGGACTTTGACCGAGCTTCTTATGATCAATTGTGTTGTGTGTGTTATTAAATGTTTGCACACAATTGACCGAGAACTGGACCTACATGTTTTATGCCGACTCCGAACGGCTCATGTTCTCAAGAAGCTTTACATGGCATTATTTACTCTCTGAGGTTTGCCATTGTCTGCAGAGAGGTGGTGACGGATCAGAAAAATTTTTTATTGAAAAAAACTTTTCGCCGCGGCTGGGGATCGAACCCGGGCTCCAAGCATGCTAAGTCACACACTTAACCTGCATGCCACGGTCACCAATTGGTCTATTAGACCGGATCGAAATTTAGAATCCGCCAGTCGGGTTCTCAAAAGTTAGAGGAACTTATTAAAATGATTTCTGGACACTTTTTTCAAATCGGAGAAAATTCGCCGAAGCAATTCTGATTCTCCCGAAGATCCTTTTTAGTAATATAAAACAAAAACAGCAATAACAATTCCACGTAAATATAATAAAAAAATGTGACTTTTACTACAAATTTTTACACCAAAAAAGTCAATTTTTGGTGTTCAAGTTTTTTATGTCAAAAAAAATTTAATATTTTAGCAGATGTGGGTATGCATTCTGTTTAAAATAAAAAGTAAGAAGAAAAGATATGTTTATTTTTTTACCAAATAGGACCTACAGGAGAATCAAAATTGCTTCGGCGAAATTTCTCAAATTTGAATAAAAAGTATGCAGAAATCATTTAAATTAGTTCCTCTAACTTTTGAGGCTATTTTAAAAAATTATCCAGCCATAATGTCCATTCTAGTGGACATTCTCAAAAAAACTACTTCCTTTTTATGTATTTTATATTTTGTTTTAATGTTATTTAGAATGTTTTTGTCGTAAATTTAGCATTTCTAAATTTTTTCCATTATTATTTCTTAAAAGATACCGAAAGTGTTAATGCTGTTCTGCAATGAATTCCACAGCCAAATTGAAAATCAAGATTGGTAACCTTAGTTACAACTTTTAATCTCACATCGACGAGATAAATTGTGGCAAGATCAAGATTTGATAAGGCCGGTCTAGAGATCGGCAAGACGTACGATTAGGAGGCAATAATTTCAGTTTTTTAGAATGAAAGGAATACCCAAAAAGTTTTGTTATGGTTTGCAGGCTGAAGTTATTTTGATTTTTTTTTTCTCTTAAATCTTAAGAAGATTACCATGGAATGAGAGCGCTACAGACAAATGATTTGCTATTTTTTTGCAAAAATAATTATTTTTTCCTCCAACATGGTTTTATAGAGCTCCAAACTGGCGGCAGAGAAAAAAAAACCACGGAGCCTCGTGGTTTCAGCGCTGGGAGTCGCAAAAATTGTCCGATTGAAAGTGTGTGTTTACGAAAAAAATATTGACTTTAAAAATTCATAAAAATTAAAAAAGCGAATCAAGTTTTAAAAATTAAAAAATGCGCTCAAAGTTTGTTAACAAAGATAAAAAAAGGTTAAAATTAAAAATGCGCTCTCACTAATCCGGCTGTAACTTTTGAACCCGTAAGAATTTTTCCATGAAATTTTGTTTTTTAGAATTTTAAGAATATTAACTAAAATACAAAATTATAAAATAAAGTCAATTTAAAAAACGACCAATAACGTACGTGATTCGGTATGAAAACTTGCTTTTCAAGTTGATATATGTATAAAATTTAAAGCTTAAAATTCTACACTCCAACCAATCCACTTGTTAAAAAATGAATTGAAGTACACTTGATTTGTAGCTTCAGCTTTTCATTCACAGCTTTTTGAAACTTTTGTAAGCTATTCACGATTTTTGTAGGGTTAACGCCATTTTGACATTTTAATATTTGCGCTAAAAACGCACACATCTGCACAACATACATAAATCCTTTATTGCAGAGCTCACAAGTTGGCAATCATATTAAAATTAAAATTTTAAGGAAAAAAGATTAAATATGAGATTCCACTAAAAAGCAGCAATAAATCTTTTTTATGCAGTTTTCGCATAGAATATGGCAGCATTTTTGCCCTGATGGCATAGCATGCTGGCCGCATTTATCACAAAAAAAAAAAAAAAAAATAAAATAAACCACTAACATGCACGTAACTGATAATTTATTAAAAAATATATTTTGCATTTCTTTTGAATGCAATTGAGAGCTTCAATCAAATACTTTAAAAATTTCACATTTTCAGCATTTCATAGCAAACATTTTTTGACATTTATTAACGACGATGTGACGGTTTTAATAACACATAGTTGCGGCGTTAGATTGACAAGTTACACTAGTCGCTAAGTAAATACATGCTAGTTTACACACAGACACATGTTGGCGTTAAACCAAAAGACTCAAATGCACAAAAGTTCAAAACAGTCGGTGACTTTGTTGATTGCAACTAGATTGCTTGCTTTGAGTTTCTTAAGTTTCCGTATCCGTTTGCATAGTATGGCTGAAACAGCAATTCCGGTATTTACCAGTCAGCAGACATTGGGCGTTGTCAAGGCAAAAAGGCGTCAAGGCGAATGTAATCAGTAAAGTAGCAGGACGCTGTTATACAATTTTTGGGCGTTTGTTCGTTGATGAATCTGAGCTGTTGCAATGTTTGCGCACTTGTCTAAAATATTCTTAAATTTGTTTTAAATAGAAGATAAATTTCTTGCACGCAGTTTTATTAAATTAAAAATAGAAAAAAAGGAAGAAAGCAATCAAATTTTAATTAACTGGCAAGTTTTGGTGCGCTTTTAATGTAAAATTGCTGTGACTTCACTTATTTTCCAAAATTGGAAAATTTTTCTACAGTAACCAACAGAAAGATAAAAAAATTCTCATAATTACAAAATTTAAAGATGCAAATTCAAAGGACTCAGAAAGAATAATCTTTTTAAATATTTGTGAAATAAAAAATCATTTATAGTCCCATTCATACTTTCAAAACAATTTTGCAGAATTTGCAAGCGTTTACGATACTTAAGATTTTGGAATTTTTTCTGCAATAATACGAACAACATTGTGTTTAACTGTCTGAATTATTTCTGGATAGTTAGCAAAAAAAAAAAAAAATTAAAAAAAAAAAAAAAAAAAAACAAATTGGCCATTTCAGCCCTTGAAAGTACTTTGACCGAGCTTCTTATGATCAATTGTGTTGTGTGTGTTATTAAATGTTTTCACACAATTGACCGAGAACTAGACCTACATGTTTTATGCCGACTCCGAACGGCTCATGTTCTCAAGAAGCTTTACATGGCATTATTTACTCTCTGAGGTTTGCCATTGTCTGCAGAGAGGTGGTGACCGATCAGAAAAATTTTTATTGAAAAAAACTTTTCGCCGCGGCTGGGGATCGAACCCGGGCTCCGAGCATGCTAAGTCACACACTTAAACTGCATGCCACGGTCACCACATAGTTGGCATAATATTGAACTTTTGTTGCACTTCACAAAAAATGTTTAACGGTTTTAAATCACAGCTTCTTCTAGAACAACTGACATTATCAAAACGGCTGATAACACGACATCAGGCTTTAGTAAGCAAAATATTGATTGTGGGACAGGTTGTCATATCATGTTGTGTCTTCTGACTGCAATCAGATCCTTTTAACATCCATTTATTCAATTTTATAGCTAAAAAAATTGGTAAGCATGTTGCCATTTTGTGAAATTTCAAAGGTCAAAAGCATGCAATATGCAAACTATCCATAACTTTAAATGAAATCATCTCGAAATCAATTTTTTCCCGATAGGTTGTAAAAAAGAGTTATCGAAAAATTGGTCCGATATGAATAATTTTTGCACCAGATACTTTGAGCCGCAGTCTTTGGTATTACAATCATGAGGTTATCTACAAAAACAACGGTACCAGACCGTTTTTAAGCTCTAAAAGTACCTGTTTTTGTAAATTTTGAGTTTTGGATACTATACATAGTTAGATACCATAGAACAACTCCATCAGCAGTATATCACTTTTTTTTTTCGTTGGTCTACTCTGATATGACATGCTAAAAAAAGATCAACAACAACAGCAACAATAAACATTTTTGTGTTTATATAAAAATTGCAATAATAAAGCACTGGTCAAAAAAATTCTGTTGCAGTCGTTGTCAATGTGTCGTTACTGAAAAATATGAAATTAATTTCGTGTGCATAATTTCAGGCTGATCATTTATTATTATGACAAAAGCACTGTAATAAGAGGAATGAACAGTTTGAGCGATATAAGGTGCTGACTGTTTTTACTATGAAGAGTAGACCGGATCCAAATTTAGATTCCGCCGGTGTGTCTTTTACAGCGGTTTTAAAAAATGCCTTTTTAAAAATAGCAAAAAATTCAATTTTTGATGGTCAATAAGAGTTATAATGAAACAAAATTTTAACAATTTTTTTTATGTCAAAATGTTTTTATGTCAAAGATTTGGGCATGCGTTCTGTGCAAAATAAAAAGTTATAAGCAAAAAACATGTTTTTTTACTAAAAAGGACCTTCAGGAGAATCAAAATTGCTTCGGCGGTTTTTCTCCGATTTGAAAAAAAGTATGCAGAAATCATTTTAATGAGTTCCTCTAACTTTTGAGACCCCGACCGGTTGAAATTTTTTGTATCCATATAAGAATGACCGTATAAGTGGTGACCGTGGCATGCAGGTTAAGTGTGTGGCTTAGCATGCTTGGAGCCCGGGTTCGATCCCCAGCCGTGGCCAAAAGTTTTTTCAATAAAAAATTTTTCTGATCGGTCACCACCTCTCTGCAGACAATGGCAAACTTCAGAGAGTAAATAATGCCATGTAAAGCTTCTTGAGAACATGAACTTTAGCCGTTCGGAGTCGGCATAAAACATGTAGGTCCAGTTCTCGGTCAATTGTGTGCAAACATTTAATAACACACACAACACAATTGACCATAAGAAGCTCGGTCAAAGTCCTTTCAAGGGCTGAAATGGCCAATTTGTTTTTTTTTTTTTTGTTATATAAGAATGATCCGGTCTAATGAAGAGTGCCATGAAATAAATGATTTGTTCACAGTTTTTATTTATCTCTTTTACATTATGTATCTCCTTAACAGGATTATTTTTAAAAATGCCACAATTTAGTATATAGTAAAATAAGAAAAAAAAATTTGGAGAGGGTGTTTCTTCCTATTTTCGAAAATTCAATTTAAAATTTGTATTACAAAAAAATTTTTATAAGCCTCATGAATAGAAGGACTATGTATATTTAAAATAACATCATCAGAACATCCTTAATTAATTTAAGAAACGTATATGAATTCATTGATAACGTATTTATGTATTTTGAAGTAAAATTTTACAAATTTTTTGACAATATGGAGTTTTGTATCGTGTGCTCTTGAAGAAAATTGTGAAACGTCACTTATTACTTGTTGAAGTGAAACTTCTTTGGCGGCGAGTGAAATTTCAAGGTCTCTTATTCGTGACGCTAGGCCAACGTTTTCAATTCATATGAAAATTTAAAAAAATTATTGCCACTTCCGAGAATTGAACCCCGAACGTCGTTGCATTAGAGTAGGAATCTATACCATTACGCCATCCAGGCACATGAAAATGATCAAACAAAATGTAATTAAAACTGAACGCGTAACATACTGAAAATAACATAATTAACATTAACATTACTTTAACATTAACATTACATTATTAACATAACCGTAACATTAATTTTCATCCTACAAGTATGCACGGAAAAAAATGGAAAAATAGCTAAAACAGGAGCAGAACGCGTTCGTGAATAAAGAGAACGAATTAGAGCTCTTAAGAATGCAGCCGCAGCTGGGTCTGCAACTAATGATGAAGGTAAGGTGATTGCAACATCGGCTGAGTTCCAAAATGCATTTTTACGAAACATCAGTGTATTTTGGTGAATCTAAAAAGAACCAATCCCCAAAAAACACACTGATGCTTTGTTAAAATTTATTTTGGAACTCAGCCATCATCTCAATAAAATTTTATAGCCAACCAAGTTGATACAGTTGATAATAATTCTGTCAGGTTATACCAACGGGATGTTGATAACATTTTTCTTTCCTATTTGAAACGATTTCCAGGCTGGCCAATCAACGTTCGCTGCTTTACGAGGCCCTCACTCAACAGAGCAATTATTATGATCAGGAAGCAAAACTCAATAATCAACAAGATTTGTTTCTGCTTTCGGAGGCTCCTTCAACGAGTACTATGCAAATGCAATCTAACATTCAAAAAGTAACAATGTTGAGAAGACATTCGAAAGCAACTAAAACACCAACTGAACTAAAACAAGGAACGAAAATAACTGTAATTTTACAATTTTCAAATGAAAAAATTGTTGAAAGACTTTTTCAAATATACCATTATGTTACAAATGTCATCAGCCTCATGAATATTAAGTTCCTTTTAAATTTAAGACTGATGCTTTAAAAGTTAAAATTTAAGTGTTATTTTTTGCCTTGTATTTTTCGAGGCAAAATAAAGGTTCTTTTGACTTCTATTTTATCTTTTAATTTTCTCGGTCAAAATTATCAAGCAATTTGTGTTTTTTTTAAAGGCCGCTTGACAGATTGAACTGTTGACACAATGTGTAAAATGTCTTACGGATGAGATGAAAATAATAGTATCGACATTTTTTTAGTCGGTAAAATGACTTGAACAAATATAAACGACCTGCTATTTTTGACCGAAAAAATAAACGGCAGAAAATAACTGTTATTTTCGACCGATAAAATAAAAGTCAAAAGTAACTGTTATTTTTGCCCAAAAAACTATAAGGCTCAAAATAACTTTTATTTTTGTCGGAAAAAAAACAAAGAGATAAAAGTTAATATGTGGCACTTTCGATAAAAACCATAGCCGATACAGCCCCTGGACGCAAATATTGAATCAAGAGATTATTATTCCATTTCGTATTGATTGAATTTCTTTTCAGATAATTTCTCTCTCTATTTCACACTAAAATCTCTCTTATTTCTTAATGTTAAAGAAGTTTCACTTCTGCCACGTGTACGTTGCTACACGCGAGTTTTTTTTTTGGAATTATTATCTTTTTTAAGAAAGTGTCATTAGAAACAATTTTTAGAAAATGCATGCATTTTATTTCATATTTACCACACAGTACGTATAAAAAAAAATGTTTAGACTTACAGTGAAACTTCCCTTACTTCAACGACTATATCTTCTATATTCTATAACTCGAACTAAATCAAATGGCAGGAAAATTATTCTATCCTAACTCGAACTTCCATAACTCGAACTTATCCATATATCGAACAAAATTTTTATAAGTTGAAGTTTCTTTGTTTCTGTTTTTCGTTTGGTTCATCTTCGTATTAAATTTTTCGTGGAAGTCCCTGTTTGTTCTCATACTAGTTCTTTGTCAGGTTGCTTCCGTTTGTTTCTTTATACAATTGTAATGCAAAAATTCAATCAAATGAAAGGTGAGAAAAATATGTGGTAGTCATATATACAATTATAACACCCTATTAAGCTGGTACTTCTAGAACCTGGAAAAGGATTAAAATAACAAATTTGTATAGCTTCGAGAAAGCGTGCTTGACCTTCAACCCAGCGGTGTTCGAAAATCGGCCAGGGACTTACGCTTATGCCCCTTTACGTGTCTTTAATTCTTTCCTCATGTCTAATGAACTGTACATACAAATTCTAAATCGAATGAAGAATGGTAGGTAAAGTTTGTGAATTGTTCGATAACTTGAATTGACTTGAGGAATAACACTTGCCTCAGATTTAAATTCGCATATTTTTATCACACAGTCAGACACAGATTTTTTACACTTAATTCAATTGATTTTCTTTTTTATCCTGGTTTTATGCTGGCAAACCCTGATGTAAAAAAAAAATAAGGAAACGGATGTCATTAATTGATAGCAAATAGCTGCAAAAAGACTGAATTTGGTTAATATTCTACATGAAATGAAGAGGACAAAAATGAGAGACTCTTGATTTTATTGAATGAGATTGAAACGTAACGGAAGCTTTATGGTTATGGTTATGGTTATGGTTATGGTTATGGTTATGGTTATGGTTATGGTTATGGTTTTGGTTATGGTTATGGTTATGGTTATGGTTATGGTTATGGTTATGGTTATGGTTATGGTTATGGTTATGGTTATGGTTATGGTTATGGTTATGGTTATGGTTATGGTTATGGTTATGGTTATGGTTATGGTTATGGTTTTGGTTATGGTTATGGTTATGGTTATGGTTATGGTTATGGTTATGGTTATGGTTATGGTTATGGTTATGGTTATGGTTATGGTTATGGTTATGGTTATGGTTATGGTTATGGTTATGGTTATGGTTATGGTTATGGTTATGGTTATGGTTATGGTTATGGTTATGGTTATGGTTATGGTTATGGTTATGGTTATGGTTATGGTTATGGTTATGGTTATGGTTATGGTTATGGTTATGGTTATGGTTATGGTTATGGTTATGGTTATGGTTATGGTTATGGTTATGGTTATGGTTATGGTTATGGTTATGGTTATGGTTATGGTTATGGTTATGGTTATGGTTATGGTTATGGTTATGGTTATGGTTATGGTTATGGTTATGGTTATGGTTATGGTTATGGTTATGGTTATGGTTATGGTTATGGTTATGGTTATGGTTATGGTTATGGTTATGGTTATGGTTATGGTTATGGTTATGGTTATGGTTATGGTTATGGTTATGGTTATGGTTATGGTTATGGTTATGGTTATGGTTATGGTTATGGTTATGGTTATGGTTATGGTTATGGTTATGGTTATGGTTATGGTTATGGTTATGGTTATGGTTATGGTTATGGTTATGGTTATGGTTATGGTTATGGTTATGGTTTTGGTTATGGTTATGGTTATGGTTATGGTTATGGTTATGGTTATGGTTATGGTTATGGTTATGTTTATGGTTATGGTTATGGTTATGGTTATGGTTATGGTTATGGTTATGGTTATGGTTATGGTTATGGTTATGGTTATGGTTATGGTTATGGTTATGGTTATGGTTATGGTTATGGTTATGGTTATGGTTATGGTTATGGTTATGGTTATGGTTATGGTTATGGTTATGGTTATGGTTATGGTAATGGTTATGGTTATGGTTATGGTTATGGTTATGGTTATGGTTATGGTTATGGTTATGGTTATGGTTATGGTTATGGTTATGGTTATGGTTATGGTTATGGTTATGGTTATGGTTATGGTTATGGTTATGGTTATGGTTATGGTTATGGTTATGGTTATGGTTATGGTTATGGTTATGGTTATGGTTATGGTTATGGTTATGGTTATGGTTATGGTTATGGTTATGGTTATGGTTATGGTTATGGTTATGGTTATGGTTATGGTTATGGTTATGGTTATGGTTATGGTTATGGTTATGGTTATGGTTATGGTTATGGTTATGGTTATGGTTATGGTTATGGTTATGGTTATGGTTATGGTTATGGTTATGGTTATGGTTATGGTTATGGTTATGGTTATGGTTATGGTTATGGTTATGGTTATGGTTATGGTTATGGTTATGGTTATGGTTATGGTTATGGTTATGGTTATGGTTATGGTTATGGTTATGGTTATGGTTATGGTTATGGTTATGGTTATGGTTATGGTTATGGTTATGGTTATGGTTATGGTTATGGTTATGGTTATGGTTATGGTTATGGTTATGGTTATGGTTATGGTGGTTATGATTTCTAGTAATGAATTTGCTGTATTTTTGTCTTCGTTATTGACTGTTGGTACTCTCTGAACTTTTGCTGTTTGCAAATATGCTGGGAACTTTGCTTGACAACAGTATGTTACTATCTGATGGCAACCTTTGGGAATATTTTGCCAGTTAATTGAGATGAAATAGTTTTTATTTGTCATAACTTGAAACAAGAAAAAAATTTAAACCAGGCAGAGCTTGATTCATTTTCACTAAATTAAGCATGACACGAGTGTGCAGTATTACATATTTAAAAAATTTCTCTGTATAGGTATGTAAATAGGATATTTGTATTGAATGATACTAAAATTGAAATCAAAACAAAAGTACAATATTTATAAAAGGGACGAGCATGCTGGTATTATTAATATTATTTTACAAAAGTAAAAACTTTTGCTGCAACCTTGGTAAAAGTGTGGTAGAGCAGGTAAAATAAAATCCACCACATAATATAGCCAACTCAGTGCTTAAAACTTTTAGATTCAGACAAAAACTTTTATGCGTTGAACGTATAAAATACAAAACAACACACTTAAAATATACAGTGCTCTCCTGCTGAGCCTCAACGGCTGAAGTTTGTTAACTATTTCAATAAGTAGTGGGGAGTAGTCAGAGTCGAAGTCAATAGCTACAGCAAGTAAAAATGCAAACATAAACATAAATTGAAATGTTTATTATGAGCATACTTTTGGGCAGTGCTTTCAAAATTTCAAAAAATATTATATCATTTCGAAGAAAATCTCAAGCGACTTAAGTTTATTGGCTGCTGTTGTAATATTATTATTCTTCGTCCTTGACTCAAAAGAATTGAAAGTTTAGTTGTTTTTTTTTGAAATATTTAAAAATCTATTTTAATATAAATGTAAATTCTTCTGTTGGTGGCGCTTAAAACAAAATTAAAAGAAACTTACTTTTAATATAAACAAAATTTCAGTCAGAAATTATTTGGAAGGAGTTTATATGTATATTTGGGTACATGAGTATTCTTGGATTTTAGTTTCAGTCAACTTTGAATTTTATAAGAAAACAACAGAATTTTAGCTTTAATTTCAATGATTGATTTGCTAACAATGTTTGTGGTTTCAGTTGCACACCAACTATTTTCGTACCTTTATTCCAAATGGCATTTAGATGACAACGCTTGCCATGAAAGTACTTTACCTAACTACAAATATGACTTTATATCCTGAGGTTTAAGCAAAGACAATTCAGTAGAATTTTGAACTTTGGAATTTTTCAAAAAACTATTTTGTAAAACTATTATATAAAGTATTTGATTTATTTGAGCTTGTATTGAACTATTACTAAGAAAGGTCAAAATTTGCAAATTTTTAAAATAGATAAGAAAATGCTTTGTTGTACAAGCATTTATTTTACAGATTGTAGATAAAAAGGAAATGACGAGTTTTTATACTTATTTCAATGAAGACAAAAAATCTCTCAAATCATACTAGCAACAAATGACAAATATTTTTGAAAAATTTCTACTTTTAACATAACTTACCTTATAGCCTGCCTTAAGGTCCAATTCATCAGCATGACGCGCCTTAAAGTTGTACAGAATGACGTACAGATTTGTTGGCAGCAAACGATGTGATTTCTGTGAGAGAAAAAGCAAAATAGTTTCAAATAGAGTTGCCAACTGCACAAAGAAAAACTAAAATAAAGCTAAATTTGTCAAAGCATACTAGCCAAAAAAAAAGTAAAAATTAAAAAAATGTGCAGCATATCCTCAGCAAATTAGCGTTGCCAGCTGTGTGGAAACTTAAAAAGCAAGCATAGAGAATACCTGAACTTTTCTTACGGGTGATGGACATGGTGAGGTGCTGGCTGATGACTGCGATTTTTCAACATCATCCGGCAGATCGACGCTGCCGCCACGCATGCCGCGACTGGCATAGAGCAGCTTGCGTCCCTGATGCGAGGGACTTGAGGGCGCTGTAAATGCACGTGTTAGGTCTAATTAAAAGTTGTTAAATTTTATGTTGTTTTTGTTGTTGTAGTTGTAGTTGTTATAACATGTTTTTTGTTGTTGTTGTTATTGTTTTTGTGTATGACAAGTCGATAGAATCATAAATAAAAATATATATATATATATATGTATATATGTGTGTGTGCAGTTAAAAATGACGTACATACAGTTGTGGTGCGTTCGAAAAATTTTGTCGAGAATTGTTTGAGTTTTAATATTTTTATTTTTTTTTGCAATTTTTTTTTTTTTTTTTTGGTTTAGTTTATAGTTAGGTTGTTTGTTTTGTACGGTTTTATAAAAGTTTTGTTTTTATTGTTTGCATTTATTTGGACAGCAAATATAGTTGAAATTAAGCATGGAAATATAAAAACAAAAAAGAAGAACAAATATTTTTATTTAGGAAAAGCTTAAAATTTTTCAATAAAGTTGAAAATATACTGATAACTCAAATCAAAATTTGTGAACTTTTAATATAATAAATTCGCTTTTATTAACTACTAGAATGCGCTAAGCTTCATATATATGTATAAAGTTTTGTTTTGCGCAATTTGTAACAGAAAAACGTAAAAGATTTTAAATTAGCTTTGAAATAAGCTGAGAAATGAAAATGAAGAAGAGTTATTGATAGGCATAGTTTTCTAAGCTACTGCAACTCTGGCATAATTGATAAGATTTATTTTATGGCTATATATATGTATCAATTAAAATCTCAAACAAAAGCTTTATGTAACTGTTTTTTTTTTTTAAAACTACTTTTATGAGCTTTAGTTGAGTCGTTTGAAAGCTACTTGAATGAATAATTTTTACATATGATTTGATGAACAAATGACTGATTTCAAAGATAGAAACGTTATGAGATAGAAGATGAAGTGTGGAACGTATGTAGTAGGTACGTTTATAGTTAGCAAGATTTCGCCCTATACTTGCTAAACAGCTAATTTTTGTGTCTTTTAGTTTAACATTTATTTTTGAATTTAGTCCAATAAGTTTTTTTTTTTCTTTGCCAATATTTTCCTATGGAAGTGAACTTTTTTGTGTGCTTTGTGCTGTATTGCTTTTCCTAGAGTTGCCATGTGAGAAGATTTTGTAAATTTTTCTTATTGTTTTTTGTTTTAATGGTTGATAAAAATCATTTTCTAACAAAATTTTCTTAAACACAAAAGAACCCTTTTAGCGATTTTTATTTTTTTGTTTTTGTTGTGAATTTTAATGAAATTGAAAAAGAATTGTGAATTTGCCTATACATTTTTTACTTAATCTATATTTTTGTTTGTTTTTTTTACTATATTAAAGTATCCAAGGTAAATATTGGACTCACAAAAATTAATATTTTGAAATGATAATTTGATGAACCAACTCTATCAATGGATTTGAAACTTCGTGGATTCAAAACGTGGTATTCGTTTCTTGTTATGTAGGCATTTATCAATTCACCGACATTTTAAGCAATGGGGTCTACCTTGCGGCTCATTCAGGAGCATATGAAGACCTACACCTCCACCTCCATCAGCATAAAGTCCTTTTCAAGCATTAATTAAGGTTTTAATTCACTAGTCAAATATATGTCGAATCTATGAAACGAGCAACAGGCTGGGTACGAAGATTTGCCAAAAAAAAAAATTTCCATAGCAATAACATCCATTTCTAACTCATTAGGTTCAAAAACAAGCAACATTTTTGCATTTTGATCTTTGAACATTTTTTCAATCCTGAAGAGAGGTCTTTACACCCACATAGACTAACAGTATGGTGCGAATCATGAGCTTTAAGCATTTTACGATTCTTTTTTAAAAACGTTGAAGGTGTGACAGTTAGTGTCAAGGCAGATTTCTATAGTTGTACTCCAACATGCTTTCTTTTGAGCTGCGATTCAAGATTTTGACCGTAACGATATATACATAGATTCCAAAAGTTGTCTCCACATGCCACATAATGCAGCCAAATTTGTGTTTAATGCACCATAAGTTTCTAGGATGCATAATTTCACTTCAATTGGTTGCCGATATCATGTGATTTGACGCTGTTGAACGCTCTGTTTGGCAGCTTTGCCAAAGACCATGTCTATGAGAATGCAAATCAAACTTTAGAGCTCTTAAAGTCAATATTCGTTATAGATATAGCCGACATCTATGTAAAATATTTCACACATAATGACAAAAAATTCAATTTTGTTTTTATTAAATATTTTTAAAATTTTAATAATTTGATCATGACTGTGTTATTTTCTATTATTATTTATCATTTCTAACATCTTTACTATAAATGTACTAACTTGTCCATAATTACCATGATCCTTAGCCCATGTGTTATATATACTTTCTGTTCAAAATTGAACCAGTTTTTTCAAATAAAGCATCAATATTTATTTTAACACCTTCAAAATAAACACCATCAGAGATGAAAGACGCTTGATAGATGCTTACGTTTTTTAACCATTCTTGAATGTATTTTTTGTAAGCCGATTTCGGAATGGCCTTTAGGTGCCTCTCTGGTGAATTTTATAGATGACTTTAATCGTCTCAAAATGTTTTCGTTTGCATGGTGATTTTGAAAAAAATTATGATTTTGGCTTAAATTCTCAAATAAATTAATATGTGAAGTTAAAATTTTGAAAAGAAATCCTTTGTTTAAATACACCTTCATATCGAAAGCTTTATTTCATTAAATTTGTCTTGAAATCTTAAACATTTTTTTCTATTTGGTCGAATATATTATTAAAAATTAATAATTACAATGTGTGCTGCGTAGTATTTGACTCTGAGGGAAAATATTGAGAATTATGTGAGGTTTTAATTTGCAAATCTAATATCATTTATTAACAGGTTTTTAAACAGATTTTAGGAATTAAATCTGTGTATTTGGCATTAATTATTAACATATAAATTAACCCATACCGCTGCCACGCATAATTAACCCATCTATGTGGAGCGATATGCTTTTGGGGGCATTTTGTTCATCCATATACTTATGAATTATACTTATACTTTAGTGGTGACCGTGGCATACAGGTTAAGTGTGTGACTTAGCATGGTCGGAGCCCGGGTTCGATCTCCAGCCGCGGCGAAAAGTTTTTTCCAATAAAAAATTTTTCCGATCGGTCACCACCTCTCTGCAGACAATGGCAAACCTCAGAGAGTAAATAATGCCATGTAAGGCTTCTTGAGAACATGAACTTTAGTCGTTCGGAGTCGGCATAAAACATGTAGGTCCAGTTCTCAATCATGTAGGTCAATTGTGTGCAAACATTTAATAACACATACAACACAATTTGATCATAAGAAGCTCGGTCAAAGTCCTTTCAAGGGCTGAAATGGCCAATTTGTTTTTTTTTTATGGTAAATTTTATGTTAAGGGGTCAAAAGATAAAAATTTTGTTTTTTTTTAAATGTCGCTCTATATCGTTGTCGTTACATTATTTAATTAAGGGGTCTTCATTGCAAATTTTGGTAATATTTTTTATTTTGAAACTCACTTCCAAATACATGTAACGTTTAAGACCACATAAGACTGGTTATATCTTCTAATCAAAAGAAGTAAGAAGAAAAGTTTGTTCACATAAAATGCAACTGCCGAAATATGCATTCGAGTGAAATATTATAGAAAAAAACTGACCATTTAATGCCAAAGTTCAAACTGGATTATCCTGAAAGTGTTATAGTATATTATGCAAAAAAATTCAGGCAATGATAGTAGACGCGACTTTCAAATATTTCAATTTTTAGGATGACTTCTATTGGATTCACAAAAATGATTACTTTGAATTAAATTCTCGAATATATACATAAGTACTTGAAGCCAAAAGTTTGAAAAGATGTGAAATCTTGAATCTTTTATCTATTTTGTCAAATATGTTATCAGAAATTAACAATTACAATGTGAGCTAAAGAGTCTTTGACTCTAAGGCGAATTTTTAATTCGAAAACCTAAAATCATTTATTTTCAATTGATGAATGGAATGAAATGAAATTTGCATTTCCCAGATGGTTTTTGTTATGAATTACGCAATAAACCTATCTATATCTCATAAAGATACTTCGGCGGTGGCTACATTTTGCTTTTGGAGGTATTTTTCTTATATGTATGCTTAAAAATAAAGTTTAATTTTAGCAAAATGAATAGAAAAGCGTATCCTTATATACTCCAGATGGTGTTAAAGCACTGCCTCGACAAAAATCATGACAAAAGCTTCGTCTACCAAAAAAACAATGCAATAATCCACGTAAACCGAGAGATAAGGAACTGGTTTTCAAAGAGAAATTTGAAAATTTTAGATTGACTAGCGTGCTCACCAGATCTGAACACCATCTTCAACCTTTTGGGTATTCCGTCGGTGTAAAGCCACAAAAAAATGGAAATTATTTTATGTAATTTTAAGGGTAGAATATTAAACTATGGAAAATTTACGCTTAAAATATGCGTCGTTACGTGTTAGAAGACTAATTTTTAAGTTAGTTAAGAAATTGAGCGAATATTGTTTTTACTCTAAAAGTTCAGTAAATCTTTATGTAGTCGAGTTAAAGGGAACTTCTCTCAAATCAGTATTCATTTGAGTATAACATTATGACAACCTACAACCAGTCCTTTAGTAGATGTGAACAAATCTTTGGTAGTTTTATAATATGAAACACTATTTAGTTCAGAAAAGCTGATTTTATCAGCCTTGCATTTCTCTCATATAGAAAAAAAAATCTTTAGTATTAAGTTTTGTGACCCAATCAGATTCTTAGGGTTAAAAAGCATTAATATTTGAATATTTTCAAAAGGACCCAACTTTGTCACCCGATAAACAAGAAGTAATAAAAATCTGAACTTTCTGGAAAGCAAAAAAGTACCTTTCTGTGTTATTAATGGCTTATAAGTACCGTCCTGTTATTTTCCTTTTCCTGGGCTAACATTTTTTTAACCCAATTTTGAATTCTTTCCATTCAATTTTCAAATTCAATGCAACTCAATTTCAATTTTCAACTCTTGCTTCAAAAAACTTGTCTGTTTTATGAAAATCAAAGTCCTTTGAAAATTAGGAACTCATGACAATGACACTAAAACAATTTCTTTTCCTATCTATTTATCATTTCACCACTTTTTTAATTTATATGCTCAACAAATTTATAAAATATTATGCCTAAGAATATTACAAGAAAATTTTCTTCTCACATGGCAACCCTATTTCAGCTTGTTTTGTGGAGTGCAAACAATTAGATTGAATGATTTTTTTTTTTAAGCATGAGTAAGAATTCGTAAATTTTTTTCTTACTCACACACGCCAGGATTTGGAAATGAAAGTTAAAGTTACAGTTATAGAGAGAGAGAAAGTGAGAAACAATTCCTGCTTTCTGAACATTAATTAAGTTATTTTACATAAAATATTTTAGAAATTTTATTTTCTTAGACCTAGCAATCGAAGCTCAAAGCGTGAGAGCAAGAGAGCGATAGTTAGAGATCAATATAAAAGAGCACAACGCAGCGAGCGAGACAAGTAAAGTTGAATTTTTTTAATTTTTATTAATTAAGGGAAGGGGGGGGAAGTACTCTTAGTTCTCTGTTTAAATTTTAGTAATTTTACTTACAATGCAATCTACTGTTGTTCGATGGTGGCGTGCTATGCTCTAAATGTCCTCCAGAGCCACCGTGATAATAGCCCGTAGAGGGTCCGGCCACCGGCTGTTGACGACGACGCATTTGGCCATGCAGCTCCGATGATTCGGGTGAATCCAAACTGAGTGACTTCATGCGTAAATTGAGCTTTTGGCGCCGTGGCGAGTGCGGAGCTGTTTCGTTTTTTGGTTTTTGGTTTAAGAATTCGAATTCATTTTTCATGGCCAGTGCGTATCCGTGGCGATAGTTTGAGAGTGTTTGAGTGAATTTGAACGAGTGGTTTTGAGTGGTTTTTATACACATGTGTATATTATTGTTATATATATTTTTTTTTTTTTTTTTTTTTTATATTTTGTTTTGATTGATGAGATGAGCGTGAGAAGAGTAAAAGTTTTAAATGCATTAATATTAATTCGATTAAGTAACGATAAAATTGTTTTAAGCAAAAGAAAACAAAATAATTACAAATAAATAAACATTGAATAAAAGAGAAAAACATTGACATTAAAAACTAGTGTACGGTGTTTAATTGAGTAGAGTTATTTTTAGTTAAAGTCAGTTAAAGAGAGCAATTTGTGTAAAAAAATTGAGAGACAAAGAAATGTGAGCGACTGAGACAAGGAATGTTGAGTAGAGCTGAGTTTCAGTGAGCGTGTGTTTTAGTTGTTTTGCTTAAATATTCATAAACAAAACTGTCAGTGTTTATTTACAGTTATTGTTAGTTGTTTTTTTTTTTTACAAAGTATAGATAAAAAACATTTGCATTGCATAGCGTTGCCAGTGTTGCGTGTTTTGTACAATAAAAATTGGTGGCAGTGTAGTTAGTTAACTTCTAACATAGCGCAGACTTTTTGCATTCGATAACAAATTTCCGTTTAACATAAAAGAAATACTAGTGAACTAGAAAGAAATTTCAATAGCTAGAATTTGAATAAAAAATAATGGTTATAAGAATTGTGCAGTGCAGGTGCTTTACAAGGGTTCCCAGTGCATTGCTACAACACACGTTATATTCAAAATAAATTTGTAAGGATTATGAAACATAAATTTCTAACGTCAAAACTAGGAATAATTTAGTAGAACTTAAATATAAACATAAAAGTATATATAAAAGATAATAGTATAATAAAACCAAAATTTTTATATGTTTCCAGTTGAGTGCGAATTAAATGTATTTAAATTAATTTTCCATTCATTTCTTAGAATCATGGTAGAATAACAAGGCAGGTGCATATTGGAGAGGAAGTGAGCTAGATATCAAAGTCAGCTGTTTGAATTTGAGTTTCTCTAATTGTTGTTGTTGTCTTTTCATTTGACGTTTATAGCGCTCACAGCATTGTTATTGTAAAACTAGACACGTGAGCAGCCATATATGAGCCAACCTAATTATTGTATCATGGTTATAATTAGAGAAGCAAGAGAGTAAGATTGATACAAATATTGAGAAATAGAGCGTGTTTAAGTTTAAGTTAAGATTTAGAAGATTTTAATCTTGAATTTGAGTGAAGAAATTGATAGTACTTTTTAATAAAAAACCATATTTTCTAATTTTCAATATATTAAAACAATCTTATTCCATAATTTCGTTGAACCTCTTACCACAATTTCTATCCACACAATTTGCAAAAATTATATTGCATTATTATTGTGTGAATTAATTACATTACATTATAATTGCTTTCTCTTGGAAGAATATCAAGTAATTGTACTTGATAATTTATATATTTTATAACATTTCATAAGATGACCAAAACTCATACTTAAATACACATCATATTTTCGCAAAAAATCCGTTATTGTGATGATATGTTTTTTCTCAGGGTGTAGAAAATACTTACTGTTGGTTTCTTTTTTTAATTTAAATTTTTTTAATTTAAAATTTCATTTGTCTGGAAATGAGGTCTACTAGGTTCTGTTTTAGCAAGCAGAGGTAATTTTGAAATAATTTGCTTGGAAAGATAGGAATTTGAGTTCAGAATTATGTGGTTATATTCTCAAAAACACTGTTAATATAGCTGCTTTTGAAATTACTTACATAACAAGCAACATGTTTTTGCTGGTGGCATAATTCAATAGATTCTGTTAATCTATTGAGCATTCAGCTATTATTTCGTGCCAAATTTCTGGTACAATGGTGGTCAAAACACTAAGAGTGTTTTATTTTCTTTTAAAGGTATAAATGGAGTTAAAAGCAAAATTTTTATAACATTCATTCCATAACATTTTGACATTTACTCGTTCAATTTCGACTAATTTTGCAAAAGTATACATAGTTATTAGCGAAGATACTTTTATTCGCAGTAAACAAAATAAAGAAAAATTTGAATCCAAGGAACACTAAAAACAGAACGGCGGTGGAGAAATATGAGGTTTGTCGTATGATTGTCTTATGAATTGCACACTGGGGCCAAGTGTGCTCAAAACTCAGTTATTAAAAAGCACACATTTTAGAAAAATAAAAATGCAGCTGTATTGTAATTGTACTTATAATCATTAATTATGCATCTCAAAATTATTTTCAAGCTTTCTTGCGTTTTTCTGCTATAAGATATGCGTGTCCAAATATGATACATTTACATTTTTTTATAAGTTTAAATTTCTTAAATGAGCATTTCATGTTGGAACAGTTGGAAAATGTCAAAATAATTCTTGATTTTATGTTTTGTATTAGTTAAAATTAAGTTTCTTTATTTTGCCCTAGTATTATTTTGGAATTAAGTATTTTGAAAAATTTTAAGTTTTAAAAAAACAAGCTAAGTTACAGTTTTACAAAAAAGACGCAAAGATCATTTGAATCTAACAGTAATTTAATAAAATATGAATCCGAGTTAAATAAAGAAACCATAACTAAAGAAACCGAGTTCGAAACCAAAAGCACTCAGCGCCTTATTTAAAAATACATACACTGATTTTGAATATATGGCCTGTTTCAAAAGAGAAGAACATTTTCGCGCATGTTTGAAAATAAGAAAATAATTTTGAGAGTTTTCTTCATTCTGATTGGTCGACTTTAAAAAGAAAATTGAATATTCTCTGAGCAGCAAAATATATGAAAAAAAAAATTATTGTATCCCTGCAGATAAATGGACCAGATTTAGAATAGTTCTAAACTAGTTCCAAAAGGGGCCACTACTGGTCCCACTACAATACCCTTTTACATTGAACAAACTGACGCTTTTTACGGGTTGATGTCATAGGAAAAGACAATTGTCCCCATAAACATCCCCTTTTCCCTATATCTGTGTTAGTTCCATAATGAATAGTTCTAAACTGGTCCATTTTGATACAGTCCAGAAATGGTCAGTTGTAACCCCTATTGTTAGGCTTATTTCCAATACGGGTTCGTACAATAGAACTTATTAAATTATTTTATATAGTTTTACCTGATATTTACCACTTAATCATTTTCATCGAAAATGTTTGCAAAAGTTAAAAGAAGTGTGAAATTTAAATGAAAAAGCGAGCCCCAACACGTTTTGAACGTGTATGTTTTTTATTTTGTTTGTGCCTGCTGACAAGAAAAACAAAGAATATAAAAATAAATTCAAACTGTTCAAACTGTACTGCGCTGTAGAAGTACTGAATCTTATTTTTCAAATTAATTAAATTATAAATTATATAATTATAAAATATATAAATTATAGGTCTATAAATATGTGTTAGAAAATAGTTTGTCAGCCATAATTTCACTTCACAATTTTTTTTCTTAAGAAAATAATTAATTTTTGAAAATATAGTTTGAAAAGTGAAAAGTTTAGTGATATCCTGAAATGCAAAACAGATTTCACAATAACACCATAAACTTTAACGGTAGTTTTTAAAGAACTGTGTCAAAAAACATTAAAAAACACACACACAAAAATATAAAGTTCAGCAAACAGTACAAAAAGAGTACAATAAATTACGTTCAAAATAAATTTTTAGTTTTACATGATATAATAACTCCAAGGTAGTATTGACATTTCTGTTGGAAACGGACTTCTGTCATAAAATATAACAAGAAAGAGACCGCTCACAAGCCGTCATTGTATACAATTAATTTTCACTAGTCACATTCAGCGTACTCAACAGTTGGCAACTGTTAAGTCAAAACTTGATGCACATAAATATGAAGTTGCGCATGAAATGCATTTAAAAATAGAAAGTTTTTAATTTTTCGGTAAAATTTTTATTGGTATTTGATACAAAGCTTGAAATTTCATAATTTTGACAACTTTTCTGAAACTTCAATACCGATAACAGCGCTCCCCGATGTGTTGCTTTCACAACAGTTGACACAGCTGAATGTGGCCAACGTATATAACAACGAACAACTGTTTTTGACAAGAGTTTGTTTACGTGTAGGTGAGAGAATGAACACTTGTCAATACTACCTTGTAAAGTTATTATATCATGCTAGCTTTAGAAATAATTTCTCGCTGCGCATCGAAAAATTAAACTAAAAAATGTTCTTCTCTTTTGAAACAGGCTTTAACATTTTGATTTTAAGTTAACAAAAAAACAAAAAATATTATCGTTAAATGGGATTCTGTTTCGTTTCTAATTTTTTCGTTCAATATTTGACGATACGTAATGAATAAAAAATAAATAGTTATTGAGAGTGCCTATAAATGTTCTAACAAGGACTTTAAAAGCTTTATAGAGAACTAAAGCGAGAAGGCAAGTTGCATTCACAACTAAGAAGACATTTGCAATAGGAAAATAGTTACAAACTGTCCATGGAACATCCCATTAAACCATAAAAATATGAAATTGATGAAATTTGTTTTTGGCGCACTTCCAATTTGGTTGTTTTTTTACTTTTTTGAATTCGAAAAAAAAACAAATTGGCAAATTGGCCCTTGAAAAGACTTTGACCGAGCTTCTTATGATCAATTTTTGAATTCGAGCTGTCCATAATAATCGCAACTGTATTGTTTCATGAAATTGTGTCTCAAATGATTTTCGTCAGTGATATACATATTTCAATCAATTTTATTGAAGATTCTTACATTGAAGTGAAAGTTTTAAAAAATATTTGTATTTAATTGATGTTATCCTGGTCACTAATGGGCTAAAGAAAAAAATCAACTGTAGGCAGATTCCAGGAGTTGCTATCGCTAAATCTCTATCGCTAAAAAATGCTTACGTCAGTTTTAGCAAATTTTAGCGACAATCCTACAGATGATATGTGAGTCAGAATCGCGATTGTCGCTAAAATTTGCTAAAACTGACGTAAGCATTTTTTAGCGATCGAGATTTAGCGATAGCAAATCCTGGAATCTGCCTACTGGTTAATGTTATTATAAGAAAAAATTAAGTCAAGATTGTGAATGGGTTTGTTAATTTGCATTATTATAGGGTAATCAAATAAGTTTTGCGTAAGAATTTATAAAAAAAAATTTGGTCACCAGCTGGTTAAAACATCATCATCAATTAGTTCAATCATCAAAAGCGAGTTTGATAAAAAGAAATTGATTGCAGAATTTTGAGCATCCGCTTGCAACACACTAGAACTAGCAGTTCTTCTTTAGGTGCGAGGTCAGACATTCACCAACACGGGCATAGGAATGGATAGTCAAGTAGTCGAAAAGTCGATTATTATCAACTAGTCGATTATTCCTCCAAAATTTAGGTTTTTTTTTAAGACGGTTATTGTTTTCGATTAAAAATCTAAAATAGTTTATTTGAATCGACTATCCGAAATATAATAAAAATATTTTATTTTAAAAATATTAGTCTTAAGGGGATCTTCTCATTGAGCAACTTTTTTTTTCGACTTTTTTTTTGCATTTATTTATAGCTGGGTAGTTGTGAATATGCCCCTAAAAGAATTTTTAGAAATTCGAAATACTTTAGAAGATACAGCCTTTTTTGTGAAGCAAGGTCTTCGTCAAAATGAGCTATTTTTTTTTCGCCTCATTTTCGAACGAAGCGGCATAAAGTAACCACCGAATTCTGTTGAAAATGTTTATTGTTAGGTAAAAACGTGTTTGCACACATGTTCATACAAACATACGAATACACATTTCTGCTTATTTTAGGGGTTGAAGCATTTTTTGAGTCCAGGTGTTCAACTGAAAGCATCATTACTTCAAACTTTAAACGCGTTTATCTCGAAACCACGTTTTTCGAACTGGCGGCCATGATATCTCCAGTTCAACTGAACCGAGTTTCATGAAACAAAGTGGAATCGACGCAGAATTGTCACCATTCTCGGGTGAACCTCGACCATAATTTTAAAAAATTTTTTACTATTTTTTTTTTAAAATAAACTACAAAAAAAAAGCCCGAAATTGAATTTTTTTTTTGAATGGCCACCATTTTGTCAAAAAAAATCACAAAATTAAGCTTGAGGTTCACCCGAGAATTACATCTATACTGATTATAACTCCGTTTTTTTTTTCATTTCAGACGCTCCGGAGACCCGGAATCGTGGCCGCCGTGACGACACCTTTTTTTTTCACCACCAACTTTGAAGTCTCATTCCTTTTTTAACAGCCCACGTATCGAGGCAAAAAAAAATTTTTTATTTACTTTGAAACTTTTGTAATACAATAAATAAAAAAAGTTTTCAATTATTCTTTGCGTTTTCAAATAAGAATTTTTTTAAAAAGGGTCCAAAAACGGGTTTTGAATGAGAAGACCGCCTTAATACCAAATATTAAAGATGCTTGAGGCCATGTGATACCTTATTTTTTGCTATTTTTTAGAATTTTAAAATGTGAACTGAGCAGCACATCAAAAAAGCAAATATATTTTTCAATTGGTGTGAATAATTTAAAAAAATTTTAAAAAATTCTGAAATGTTACTTTCAATAGCAGAAGAAACTAACAAATTTTTACTTTTTAGCCGCTAGCAGCTGAAAATTTGATAAAGTAAACTTTTTTCATATTATATTTTGTGTTTCTTTAGATTTGCTTTACGAATTTTTTATGATGCTTTATAAGAGATAACTTATTTCTTATCTCTTCATCCGAGCTTGTTTCAGGATACAAAAAAATACGGAAAAAATCTAGTATTATATGAGCTTTTGCAATGATAATGATAAAAAAGGGAGCAAAAAGTCGGAAAACCGATTTTAACCGGTTTTCCAGGCGAAAAAAATAGACTTCAGAAAAACCGTTCATGTAAAAATTAAAAAATAATAAAAAAAGTTGAAACCGGTGATTCAATTCGACTTTTCATCCCTACACGTGCATTGAAGGCATTGATTTTTATTGAAACAAAATAAGTAATTGTTGCTCGGGGTAGGTAATATATTTATTCAACATTTCGCACACTAAATCCAAAAACCAGTCACAACTCAAAATTTTTTTTATCGACTTTTTGATATAAATCAATTCACAAAACACATATCTCACTATCTATTTGATTATTTTCTTCATTAGCTGCAAGAATGAAGTTTTTGTGTTTAAATGAATATTGCTTTTCTTCAGCAGTTTCAACCAAAGAGATTTATTTTTCGCTTCTCCTAAAAACTTCTTTTTTTTTAGTTATGACTCTTTTATATTTAGTGTGCGATTTGTTAGATAGTTTTTTGATGGGAGTTGATAGATTTTTTATATTTTTACTCCTTAGTACTTGAAAAAATTTATTCGGCTTATTTACATCAAATTTGATATCAAATATATTTTAGTGCATGCTTTCAGGCTCAATTTTCTTTTCTGGAAATTTTTGTTAAAAGTTTAAGAGGCCCTGTAATGGCAAGAAAAATAACATTTTGGGTGATATGAGGGGTGAAGCATGAAGCTTGCTTTGTATATATTGGGAGGAATAATATTTAAAATAATGCTCACACATTTTAAGTGTAAAATTTTGGTGGAAAAATCACCTACTAGAATCAAAATGTTATTTGTTTATATTATTTTTTCTATTTATTGTTTGTTTGTTTATTTATAAATAAAATATTTTGAAATGTTGAATTTTCGGCTATTTTAGATTTAAAGAAAAAAAAAACGTATGAAAAAAATATTTTATAAATAACTAACACAAAATGCGACAAAAAACAAACATGTATTTTATTTCAACATTTAAATTTACATTTACATTAAGGAAACATAAAACATAATTTGCTAGCTAATAAATAAACTGTGACAAATTTTTAACGATATATCGAACTAACAATTAGGTAATAGTTAACAAAAAATTTATGTATATGTATGTATTTGAATAAAAAATTACGCAATATTGTGGCAAACATATGAATATATGTTGCAGTTAGTAAAACATATACATATATACAACATTAACATAGATAGTACATAGAAAACTAAAACGGCAATAACAAAATTAATAAAATTGTTTTTTTTTTTTACTTAAAAAGTTCTAAGAATACTTAACATAAATAAAAATAATATAAGTAAAAAGTAAAAATAATTAAAAATTCAATTGAGAAGAAGCGCAAATGGTAAAAAAAAATATATAACAAGATATTGAGTATAATATGTAAATAATGGCTATTTCTGACTGCATTTAAAGTTAATGAATATAAATCTCGGTTTGAAAATAGACTTATGTACTATTTTTTAAAAGTAAATGTGGCCAAAAGTTTCTAAAAGGTTTAATTGTTTACATAAAAACCAAGCTTAAAGTTGATTTGACAAGTTTTGAAATAATGAAGCATATTTTGAGGCTTTATTTGGTTTATTGCATTTTATGTTGAAAAAATAATTGTTAAATACAAATGAAAATAATATGAAAGGTTTAAGAAAACTTAAGTTTAAAGTTTATTGAAATTATTTATAAATTTTGCATAGCGCTGCCGGACATGAAGACGTTTTTTTGGCTATGACTGTGGCAGCTCTATATAGGACTGAACTAGGCTCATGTGGGAAGTTGGCGTTCGTTTACACTTTCGTTGAAGAAAAAAACTTCGTTGACTTTGGCTTCGAGTGTCGCTTAAAGCTTTTGCTTGTTCTAAGCAGCTGCTTAAGAGCTGCCTGAAAAGCTTGCTAGAAGAAATTAATCTTTCGTTTTATCAACTTTTGTTGATACGTTTTTTATATCTTCTGGATGCTTTTTCGAACTGTTTTCAGTATTTTCACGGGTACTTTTTGCAAGCTCTTTAAGATTGTCGAAAAAGTTAGAGCACTTTTTATTCACAATATTATCGAACACTTTTATTTTAGAGTAGTTAATCATTCATGCCTTCAAGCCAGCTGGCAAGGCTCTGCTTGCTTGCCTCTTGCTCTCTGCTCTTCGTTTTGAGTTTGCGTTTTTTTTTTTTTTTTGTATTTTTAATTCACTTTCAATCAACTTTCGAATCGCTTTCAGACATAATGTTCAAGGTCATGATTTTTTTTTTTTTTACTTCATAATCTATCTTTTCTCATTAATGCGTATTTTGCGTGCGGCTTTGTTTGCTGCTTCATGCGTTGCTGTTTTTGTTGTTGTGGTCGGTGATCCTGTTGTGCCGTCTCGGGTTGTGCTGGCTGCTCGTGTTGTTGGTGATGTTGTTGTGTTTTTGAGAATTTTCTTGCCCAGCATGAGTGGTTCACCGTAAGGACGCGTTGCTTGTGTATCCAGTTCTGAAACTTTAAGATTTTTTATATTTTATAAATGTTTGATAGTTTGGTTGTAAGCTTTGCTTAGATATTTTTATTGCAGCATATTTTAAGGCAGTTTAAAGCTTTTATATATTTTTTTCCACTTTGAATAGGTTTCATTGATATTCGGAGATATTTTCGGTATCAATCACGTGTTCAAGCATTAAATTGCGTTAGTCTCATGTTGACATGCCATTTGCTGATTTAGTTGTTGTTGTTGCTGTTGTTATTATTGTTATTGTTGCATTCCCAAATCAATCAAGATCATTGCTTTAGAGTGGTTTAGTACGTGCTCGTGTAATTAATTTGTTAATCTTTCAAAAACTCAACATAAAATTAGCTTAGAGTTAATATGAAAAATAAGGTGGCAACGCTGGTTATTATAAGCATACATTATTTTATTCTCTGTTAGACAAAAATCTATTTTGTAAGCATGACAAGTTATTTGAATCAAAAACATACAATAAGAAAACGTTCAAATTTTTAAAAGAGCTTTTTGGCGCGCCAACAAAAGTTGAAATATGCTGCGTTCTTTAGAATGAAACGAGGATGGCGAATCATGTGTCAACTCTTGCTGGTACGCCTAAAAAAACCTCTTTCAAAATTTTGCAAATGTTTTTATTGCATGTTTTTGTTTTGAATGTACAATTATTTTTAATGAAGTAAAAAAAAAGGTTTTTCTTGTTGAATTGATAAAAAAAAACAGGTTCGACAACAACAGGTTATTTGAAGAAAAACCGAGCTTAATTTACAGAACTACTGCTGTTTATATACAAATTTTTTATTCAAGTAAAACGATTCATAAAGCTAAGTCGTAGTTTACAAAACAAAAGCACAAAAACAAATTCTTATACAAAAATATTTCTGCTTTTAAAAGCTCTTTATACTTTTAATTTTTTTTTTTTAATAGAGTCATGAAACAAAAAACTGTTTTTGGAGAAAATTGGCTTAATTTAACAGTTCTTCTGTTGTTTAAATTAAAAAAAAAAATTAAAGCTTTTATGTAAAATGTTCAATAATGCTTTCGCGATTTGCATTATGTTAAGTTTTTTATCTAAAAACAAGAGGTCAGTACAAATAAATCTTATACTTTATAAGCTTATTTGAAGCTTTTAAACTTCTAA
The DNA here is from genome assembly GCA_958299015.1 of Tetanocera ferruginea. Taxonomy (NCBI): domain Eukaryota; kingdom Metazoa; phylum Arthropoda; class Insecta; order Diptera; family Sciomyzidae; genus Tetanocera; species Tetanocera ferruginea. The sequence goes on from OY282640.1 coordinate 23,925,811, forward strand.
TTCTTTTAAAGTCATAAAAAGTTTTTTTGTTAAATTTAAGAGTTTTTTGTGAAAATGACCGCTTATAATTTTTAAAATTTTTAATAAAAGATTTTAAGTTGCATAAAAGTAAGCCTAAGTTCGAAAGTCAACAACAAAAAACATTATTTACAATACAAAGCTTTTTATATTTTCAAAAGCTCTTAGTACTTGCATTAATTTTTTAATAAAGTCATGAAAAAGCTTTTCTTTAGGGGAAAACTGCCCTAAATTATCAAATGTGTTGCTACTCATATTAAAACTTTTTATTCGAAGCTTTTAAGTTCCATTAAATTTAGCTACATTTCGCAATACAACAACACATAATATATATATCAATGAAAAAATGTTTATATATATTAAAAAGCTCTTAATACTTGCATTGTTTTTAATTTTTAGTAACAAACAGCTTTTTGTTTGGGAAAAATTTGCTTCCATAATCATGTGTGCGATTGTTAAATTAAAAAATTTCGTTGAAGCTTTCATTTTGCAATTCTTTTAAAGTCATAAAAAAAGCTTTTCTTTAAGTAAAACTGACTTAAATTAACAAATGAGCCGCTAATTATTTTTAAAAATTTTTAATAAAAGCTTTAAAGTTGAATAAAAGTAAGACGTAGTTTGCAAAAAAAAAAAACAACAAAAAGAAACGTGATTTAAAACACAAAGATTTTTATATATTCAAAAGCTCTCAATACTTGCATTTATTTTTGAATAAAGTCAAGAAAAAGCTTTTCTTTGGGGAAAACCGACCAAAATCAACAGATGTTTGGTGCTTACATTCAAAATTTGTATTGAAAGCTTTTAAGTTGCATACAATTCAGTCGCAATTTGCAAGCAAACAACAAAAAAAATAAATAATTTAACACACAAAACTTTACAAAAGCTCTTAAACCTGACATTATTTTAGAAAAAAGCTTTTTTTTTTTGGGAAAAAATAGCTTCCATAAACATGTTTGCCTTTGTTTCATTTAAAAATTTTGTCGAAGCTTTCATTTATAAAAAAATTTATTATTTCATAAAAAAAATTTTAACCACAAATTTTTTGTAATTTCAAAAGTTTTTGAAAAGCTTTTTGAACTGTAATTAAAAACACTTTTTTGGGTAAGACCTAGTGGCCTTAGTTTAAAGTATAGTGTTTTCGCTTATCATAAAAAATACTAATAAAAGCTTTCATGTGGCAAAAACTTTTGTCGTAGTTCCCAAAAAAAAAAAAACATAAAAATAGTTTCAATTAAGAACAAAATATATCTTATAAAATATCTGTATATTTGCAACTTTTTATAATAAATTCATAAAAGAAGCTTTTTTTGATAAGAACTGATATAACCTACAGATGCTTTAGTGTATGTATTTAAAAATTTGTATGAAAGCTTTCAAGTTGCATAAAATGAGGTCGTTGCTTGCAGGAGAACAATAAAAAAAAAATGTTATAACTTCAAAAGCTCTAAATACTTGGATTAATTATTGAATAAAGTGAAAAAAGCTTTTTTTTGTGGAAAAATTGGCACCAATATACATATGTTTCGATGTTTATATTAAAAAATGTATTAAAGCTTTCATTTAGCTTAAAATGAATTACCTCAAAAGAATAAAATTAAAAAAAAAAGCTTTTTATACTACCAAAAGCTCTTTAAATTAGCAAGTATTTTTAAATAATGCCAAAAAAAGCTATATTAAAGAAAAAATTTTCTTCAAATAACATGAATGCAGCTGTCTTAGCAAAAAATTTTTAGTAAAGCTTAATTTTTGCACAAACTAAATTATTTAAAAAGAAAAAATTTGAATTAAAACTTTTTTAAATTTCAAAATCTATTAATACTGCCATATATTTTTGAATAGAGTCATAAAATTTTTTTTTAAATATCTTGTATGAACATATATCCAGTTGTTTAGTTTTTACGTTTTTAAAGCTTTCATTTTGCATAAAATTAATTATTTAAAAAAATAAAAAGTTTTAATCAAAAATCTTATTGCTCTCAAAAGCTCTTAACAGAAGCATTTATTTTTGATTTAAGTCATAAAAAATTTGTTTTGTTTAAAGATGCCTTAAATAAAACTTACGTGCAGTTGTTAAAATTTAAACACTTTTATTAAAGCTTCAATTTTTTATAAAATTCTTGATATCTAGATAAAACACTTTTGAATCAAAGCTCTTAAGACTTTGAATACCGTTTTGCATACAGTCACAAAAAAGCTTTTTTTCGAAAATTTGGCTTCAATTAAAATATGTGCGGTTGGTTTATTAAAAAAATTTTAATTTAAGCTTTTATTTTGCATAAATTTTATGTTTTTAATGAAACTGAATTTGATATAAAAACTCTTTATGCTTTCAAAAGCTCTTTTAACTTGCAAGTATTTTTAAAAAATCATATAAAAGCTTTTTTGAGAGAAATTGGCGAAATTTTTAAAAAAAATTGATGAACTTAAAAAACTTTTTTTGAAAAAATTGTCGAAAATTAAAAAAAAAAAATGATAAAAGCTTTTCTTTTGCATTAAGTTAATTATTTCAAAAGAAAAAAAAATTCAAAAAAAAGTTTTATACTATCAAAAGCTTTTTAAGCTAGCATATATTTTTGAAGAAAGTCATAAAAATGCCTTAAATAAGTTTATGTGCAGTTGTTAAAATAAAAATATTTTTATAAAAGCTTTAACTTTTCATAAAAATCATGATTTCTAGTGAGAACAGTTTTAAATCCAAGCTTTCTATGAATACCATAAAAAGCTCTTAATACTTTCAATTTCGTTTTGAACAAAGTCACAAAAAAGCTTTTCTTAAATTTGGCTTCAATTATAATCTGTGCGATCGTTTGAATTAAAAAATTTTAATTTAAGCTTTCATTTTGCATAAATTTTATTTTTTAATAAAAAAAAATTGAAACCAAAACTCTTTATGCTTTCAAAAGCTCTTTAAACTTCAAAGTACTTTTTTTGACAAAAATCATTAAAAAGCTTTTTTTGAAAAAAATTGGCGAAAATTAAAAATTGATAAAAGTTTTTATTTTGCATAAATTTAATTAATTCAAGAGAAATATACTAAAACAATAAACTTTTTATACTTTCAAAAGCTCTTTATGGCAGCATATATTTTTGAAAGAAATCATAAAAAAGCAGTTTTGGAAACAATTGGCTTCAGTAAACAGATTTGCAGTTGTTCAAAATAAAAATATTTAATAAAAGCTTTCATTTTGCATGGTGACCGTGGTGACCGTGGCATGCAGGTTAAGTGTGTGGCTTAGCATGCTCGGAGCCCGGGTTCGATCCCCAGCCGCGGCGAAAAGTTTTTTCAATAAAAATTTTTCTGATCGGTCACCAACATAAAACATGTAGGTCCAGTTCTCGGTCAATTGTGTGCAAACATTTAATAACACACACAACACAATTGATCATAAGAAGCTCGGTCAAAGTCCTTTCAAGGGCTGAAATGGCCAATTTGTTTTTTTTTTGTTTTTTTTTTTTTTTGTTTTAATTTTGCATAAAAAAAATAAGTTCGAAAGAAAAAATTTTAAATGAAATCTTTTTAGATACATCAAATTACGTACATTTAGTTTTGATAGCAAAAATTACGTTTTTGTTTGAAATTTAAAAATTTTTATGAAAGTTTTTATTAAAAAAAAGCAATTTATTATTTTAACAGATAAAAGTTATTATCAAAATTCTTTATACTTTCAAAAGCTCTTAATAATTGCATTTATTTTTAAATAAAGTCATAAAAAAGCTTTTTAATGAAAAGTTGATAAAATTTAAAAAATGTTATTAAAGCTTTCATTTTGCATAATATTAGTTATTTCAAAAGAAAATTATTTCAAATCAAAACTGTCTATATTTTCAAAAGCTCTTTATACTTTTCTCTTTATACTCTCTATATACTGTTTAAAATAAAAAATATTTTTAAAGCTTTTATTTTGCATCAAATTAACTGTTTATGCTCTTTTTTTTTCCAAAGAGAAATTTTAAGCAAAACTCTCTATATCTTTAAAAGCTCTTAATACTTAGATTTATTTTTGAATAAAGTCATAAAAAGCTTTTTTTTTTGGAAAAATGCTTTCAGTTAACTTATGTGCTGCTGCTTTCATTAAACAGTTCATTATGCAAAGCTTTCAAGTCGTGCACAAAATTAAATCGTAGCTTACAAAAAAAAAAAAAACAAATATGTCATTTGGACCACAAAACCTCAGTTAGGTCAACAGCAGTGTTGCTAATGCGATGATTTTTACATAATTTGTGTGCCAGCTTTGTAACTCCTGAGAGCACATCTAAAAAAAATTCAACCTTTAGAGCAGTCATGAGCAGGAAAATAAATTTAGTGAGCCAAGGTTTTTGTTTTTTAAAACCAACACAAAATTATCCTCATATTTGCTTTTGCTCATCGTTGCAAAAAAAAAAATTAACCAGCTAAACAAAAACAAATCATGTGCGTTTTTGTGCTACACATGTACAAACATTTCAAGCGCAGTGCAATCGATTAAGGTTGCGTTTATAGTAAAGTCAGACAGGCAGGCAATGTGAACAAGCGAGATAGATAGCTATTTGCGTCTCGTTTTTTCACACAGATTTCAGCCTGCCTGCCTGCCTGCCTGCCTGCCTGTCTGTCTGACTCGACGTTCACTATAACCGCATCCTAAGGCTTGCTTGGCTTTGCATGCATTTGTTGTTGTTAGTAAGTTAGAATTTTGGTGAACGTCGGTTTTGTTGTTATTCTTTGTACGTGTTGTTGTTATTTTTTGCACGCGTTGTTGTTTTTACAAATGTGCAAACACAAAGTTAAAAACACAAAACAAATTTGTAGCTGAGCCAACTGAGCTAATTGAGCTACTGGAAGCTCATGTCTGCTTTAGAGCATACATTTTCTGTCTTTGCCGTCCATGCCAATGAACAATTTTTTTTTGTTAATGATGTGATTCATGATTAAAACAGCAGTCAAAAAGAAACCAAAAATTAGATAAGCACCAAAACTGATACTAAAAAATGAGAGCAAAAAAAAATTACAAACATTAAGCCCCCTTCCTCCATACCCAAAAAAAAGAAGCTTTCATTAAAAAAAATTTCGCCACAATAAAAATAATAACTGTAATAAAAGCAGGACAGCAAAAGAAATGCTAACGAGGTACAATTTGGCAGCTTAAGAATAAAACAACAACAACAACAACAACAACAACAACAACAACAACAACAACAGTAATAACAAAAAGCAACACAGTACAAACAATTCTGCGCTTATGTTCTGCGCTTCATAAGGTCACAAGTAGCAGCTTTTTTTTTCGTTGCAAGGCAAAGCAGCAGCAACAACAGCAGCACAACGCTTGAAAGCTGCGTGCAAAATAAAGTGCTTAAACAAGAGCTTGTCAAGTGCTTTTATACGTATATTAAAGTAGGTAGAGGAAATGCAAAAAAACAAGCTAAAAATGAAGGGGCACGTAAATAACATTTAATTTGCAGCAATGCAACAATAAAAGAAAGCGTAGAAAAAAATCATAAAAGTGTGGCACAAAATTGTGCACAAAAGAGACGTTGAAATAAAAGCAAAATGGCAGCATACATAAACATTAAAAAAAAAACAACACAAACTACAACAACAACGGAAACACTAAGGAAACGAGCAAAGGAAGCGGATATGGCGTCAAAAGAAACATTTTGTAAACGTCATTAAAAAAAAGAGCAACATAAGAAAAAACACATAAAAACCAGACAAAGCCACAATAAAAATAAATTGAGAAATTAAAAGAGTGCCAAGCTTGGCTTGCGGCAACAATCTTGCCAGCAATATTGGCAATAAAAAACAATAAAAAAAAAAACTAAAAATATACAATCAAGCTAATTAAAAGCTACGAAATTCGACATAAATTTAGACACTCTCTCACGCACGCTTCAATGGCGCGCGCCATTCCTTGGCCATTAACAGCTTTCTGTCATAAACTTCATTTTTTGCACTGCCTTTTTCTCTTTCTTTGCTTAAGATTTGCTGTGATTAGCTTTCTTTTGTTGGCTAGATGTTTTTCTTATCTGCGCTCTTATTTTTTTTTTGTTTTGTTGTTTTGTTAAGCTTTCTCACACAATCGACATGCCATAAACGGAAACGGAAATGAGCAATTTGCTCATTAATTGTAAAACTGGGTTAAGTGTAATTGGCAGCGTTTATTGTGTTTAACAAGTACCTTCAAGAAAAAAAAAAAAAACAACAAAAACTTAAGAAAAGCTTTAGATTGCAGTTTTTCAAGGCAATACTACTACTGCCACACAAAGCTGGTAGAGGGTCATAAGACACAACAAACACAAGCTAAGCACATTCAACGAGTTTGATGTTGACTGCTTGTAAAAATAAAAATAAACACTTCAATGTGTGCGAGATGACGCGATGACACTTGTGTGATGGAATTTAAATATCCCAATAGGCAATTTAGCCAGCGCTGTTGTATAAGCCTTTCTTGAAGGCCTTCTTTTTCTGCACAAAAGGCAGCACAACAAACTTTTTTCCCTTCAAAGACTAACTTTTCATATACTTCAGGGCAACTTTTTCGTTTAAAGTCAAAATATATATCAGTTTAAAAATATGACATAATAATGAGCCTTCTTACTGCTGTATCAAAGTTAAAAGATTGAAATTAATCTGACATAAAAAACATAGGAGAGAAGATAAAATCATAGTATTTATAAAAAAAAAGAAAAAGATAAAGGTTTAAAAGAAAAAAATATTTTTTTTTCAATTCTTTCTGTTTACCCCTTCTTTTAGCCATTCTTAAGAAGTGCTTCTATCAGGCCTCTTTTGAGCTATCGGAGCTGAAGGCCTGCGAAATTTTCCCATTTCATATAAAATAGAAAGTATACTTGGATATGACTGTGAAAGCACTTCGAAATCCATATGAAGGCCTGCTAGTAGCGCTTCGAAGTGCTAACATTGCCGACTGGGATATATGTTTATTTGTGTGTCTGTGTGGAAATAGCAACAAGATTAAGACGAATTGCTTTATAACGTTTGGCGGCAAAATAAAAACATGTTTTATAATTTTCTTTTGATATAAAATTAATTTTTATGCTCACACTTCTGAAAAATAAAAGCTTTTTACTTGTCGAATTAAATGTGAATTGGCAAAGAAAAAAACGTTTATTGCCAGTTTGCTGCAAATGAACTTCGTTTGTCGTGCTTAAAGTCATATTTTGCAATCGTTTGAACAGTTGTCATTATAATAGTCAGTTGCGTGAAACGCGTTATTTAGTTGCAAGAAATGAATTAAGTTTGCCATAAACGTAAGTTATTTTTAAATTGCAGCAATCGAAAAATTTGTTTTGTTCAACTGAAAACTTAATTTGAAGAAAAAATATCTTTTTCATATGACATAAAAAAGTTGTAATCTTAAATAAAAATTCATTTAACATAATATCTCATAATAGCTCAATGAAAGCGTGCTAGACTATCATGCAGAAGACGTGGGTGGGTTCGATTCCTGGCTCTGTAAGTATCAAAAATTTTAATTTAATATTTGAAATTCTAATTCTGTTTCATTAACTGCTTGGTCAAAATAAGTTTGCTTACAATCTAGAAAAAATTGTAAATAAAAAATTATTTAAAAAAAAAACAAATTTGGTATTCTTGTCGGTGATTGAATCCAGGTCAATCGAGTTCTAGACTCGCAAGCCAGGATACTCAACTAAACATTCGTAATCGGTAAATACAGTTCGCAAACAAAGTATAGTTGGTGAATTTTTCAGTTGCGCTAAACGACAAATTTCTTTGCGTGTATGATTAAATAGTCATAATTTTATTGTGATCATATTCGCGACAACTTCTTTAACATTTAATTATTTTTTTTTTTTTTTTTTTTTGACAAAAAGTACTATAGCATATTTCAAAGTAAATCAGATGATGGCACTGCATCTATGATTATGAACAGTTTGATATCTGCGCCAACCATCCATTAGATGTCTTCAAGTTTTCCTAAGGTTTAAAGATATTTTTTATTTCTTGTTAAATGTATTACTTTGGCAAAAATTTTCCCCCAACTCCTAATATTATTGAAAACAAAATTGGTAGATTTAATTATTGCACACTGAGAAGAGATATTAGTTTCATTAGCTAATCTTATTAACTTGAGGTCTGTGGTGGTTTGCGATTTTT
>OY282640.1:23938938-24184935 GCA_958299015.1 Tetanocera ferruginea
ATAAACAAAAACAGAAATTTTAGCATAACATTAAGAGTCGTATATAAGTAAGGCAACTCCAACTAAACACTTAAAACACAAAACTAACACTCAAAATAAAGAAAACATCAAAGCTTAAAAATATTGTAAAATAAACAAGACTGCGTTATAAAAATATTTTATAACATAAACAAAGTAATAAAACCAAAATACAAAAAAAAAAAAATGTTAACAACACTCGTCCTTGACATGTGACAATAATATGCGAATAAACTGAAGTATTTACACACACACACTCACACACTTATACATATTCGCACTACTCATAGCCAAACGCACGCAAACACCATAACAATTTACGCCAAATTAAATTTAAGTTTAACGAAATAAAAATCCAAAAAACATAAAATTTCATAACGCAGTTATAGAGAACAAGAAAGAATGAGAGAGAGTTAACAGCAAATTAACAGTGATTGTGCGTTGTGTCGAGTATACAGTGTGTAGAGGTAGGTGGGTGTGTTGCTGGTGTAAAATGTTTGTTATTTTTAACACTTCACAAAAAATACACACACACACACACGTAGTTTCCTAGAGCGGAAGTACACTTATACAATAATAAAAGGTTGCAATGTGAAAAGCTTGTTTTAATAGAGCTTTGCTTTGATTGAGTGTTAATTAAAATGATGGTGCTACTTAAGTATTTTTTTTTAGTGTAGAGCAGCGGAGAGGAAAGCAAAATAGAGATTTCAGTACAAAGCCAACAATTATGAAGCAGTTTAGTTTTATTTTATGATAGGCATAAATTATTTATTTACATAGAAATGACTGAGAAACTTGAATTCAATAAAAGCTTTCTGTTAAAGCAGTGAGTGGAACAAAGCAATAAAACTTTAGTTTCATAAAAAGAGATATAAAGACAAATATAACTTCTTGTGTACTTAATATAATAAAAGCTTAGGAAAAAATTGTGAACTTGATATAACAAGAGCTTTAAAAATTTCTTTTTAAAATAATACCATTAATTTTTATAAATATGTGGGCTAAAATAACAAATTTATACACATATTAATTTGATTTAGTTGTATTTTTCTGAATTTCTCGAAGGCATTTCTACTCCGCTGTTCTTATATGGCCTGTGCTGGAACTTAATTTAAGCTGAACCTCAACATATATCACATAAAATCTAGACACTGATTAGAGAAATTTTTGCACTTGATTTACAATTGCTTTTCTGTGGGAACATTTTTTGCTGTGCTGCAGACAACAACGTGACATCGAGATAAAAAAATATATCACACGTATTTATATCGAAATCTAAACACAGACATCAAGAATTACATATATTGACATATATGTAAATACTCGCTTGCATTATTTATATATTATTTAAAATTTAGTATCAAAAATAGTACTATTAGTAGTAGTAGTAGTAGTAGTAGTAGTAGAGGTAGTAGTAGTAGTAGTAGTAGTAGTAGAATTGGAAGTAGTGTAGTAGTAGGGCACGTAATTACTTTCGGGCAATGATATTGATCGATGTTGGGATGAGCGAATGCGTAGACGTCCGAAACCGGATAGCGGACGAAATCCGGCAAACAAACGACGCCGCAATCCTGTGTCGGCAACAAATTGTTGTGGCTGCTGTGTCAGCTGTTGTTGTTGCAATAGCTTATACTGCGCATTGGCTGTTGTTGTAGCATTATTTGTAGCAGCGGCAGCAGCAGCAGCAGCATTGATGACATTTGCAGCATTAGCGGTATAGTAATTAATGCCAATGCCACCACTTATGTAGGCGGACGTCGATTGTGTTGCAGCATTATGTCCAGCTAAAGTTGTAGTTGTTGCTATCGTTGCTGCTGTAAGACGATAATCTTCACAAAATTTGCGTTGTTTTAAGCAATGATTTTGTGTTGCGAGCGAAGTTTGAAGCAGTTTTTTTTTTGGTAGTTTTTTTTTTTAGTTTTTAATTTTTTTTTTTTTTTTGTTTTGTGGGAAAAGTCATAAAGAAGAAATTTTGTGAAATAAGTAGTTAGCTATGCGAAAAATGTTAGTATGAAAATATATGGCAAAGACCGAAGCTAAGAGGAAAATATTCTTAACTTTAACACTATTTTGCTAAAAGCTAGTTATTATATTTATATACTTAGAGCTTTAAACTTAGTATTAAGCCTGTTTTGCGCCAATTTGTCAGTTATTAAGGAGCCATTTTTAAATTTTTTTTTTTTTGTTTAGTTAAGCAGCCAAAATTAAGAGAAATAATATATTAAAAATTTATGCATAATTTGTAAAATAAACGAAAACTTAACTGAATTTCAAAATGTGATTAAACTCAATTGGTCTTGAATAAACAAAACACAAAACAAAATTCAAAAAGCTTTAAATAAATTTGCTTAAGTGTTTTTTATGGAGCTACGGATAAAATGTTTAATACTGTGAAAATATTTGCATATGTTTTTCTACACTAACTCAAATAAGGTGTCTAAAATAAATACTGGTCACAAGATTAAATAATTAAAAAAAAACAGTATTTATTGCAGTAAGAAAGCTTCAAATTAATATATTTTAATAAAAAAAATATTTTAAATTTTTACAGTAAACTATGTCGCACATTGGTTAAAGTGTGGCTGAAATTAATTTTTTTCATGTTTGCCGATTTGGATAATTTTTTGATATTTTGTTGTCAGATATCTGAATATTATGATTCCCTAATATTAGGCTGATATATTTATTATTTGCTTGGACAGACATGCACGAAGTTCATATGTGTTCGCTTGTTTAAAATGGCATGCAAATTTACTGTATATTCAATCTTTTTGGTACAATCACAGTAAACTTATCATTTAACTCTGTTGTATATTTTCGTAAATGACAATTGTCGTCGATGAGATTTGCATTAAAAAAAATTGAAAAAAATGCCATATAAAAAATTTCGTAGAACAAAATATAAGCAACATCAAAATTGCAATGTTCATCAACTTCAGTGTACTGCATCTTTTTAGCGCTGTGAAGCGCTGTTTAACAAAAGATGTCAAATTACGGCTTCAAATCTTAGCTAAAAGTAAAAAAAAAATTCAGCTGCTCCTACCTGCTACTTTCCAAAAAAAAAGGGTACGATAATGATGTTAAAAAATTATTAAAAGACTATGCTTAAATTACTTATTCATATTTTTCTATTTGTTCTTTCTATGGGAGGTGGGCATACAAGTGGGCGGATCAGGTATATATTTTCACGAGCCCATTCTACAATTATAATAATTATTTTTTGTGAAAATTGTGTTGATGCATTTAAAATCAAGGGAATTAGCCACTTTTTCAATGCAAGTTGTATGAGAAGTGGGCGTAAAAGTGGGCGGATACTTTTTAAATTTCACAAAAAAGGATTCTGAGTGTCTAAAAATGCTATGTGCCAAAAAACAATGCCGTAGTTAAAAATTTCATTTTCACTTTGTATTGGAGGTGGTTGGATCATTTTAATTTTTCAATTTTTTTTTCTTGATACAAACATTAACTGCATGAGTGCCAAGTTTCATTGTCCTTGGACAACTTCTTCTATTTTCAACCAATGTGCGTCGTTTTATCAACGCAGCACATCATCAGTTTTGATTCAAAAAACTTTAAATGCTTACACCCAACTCCGAAAAGAATCATTCACGGTTTATTAAAATCTAAAAATTTCGCGTAAAGCAAAATATAATATTTTTTAATTTTTTTACTCTTATTTCAAATTTTAAATCAATCACGATGCGATTTACGAAAAAATTTGTTTGAATTCAAATGTCTTTATGGATATGTCCTTTATATATTCAGATAAAAGAAAAAAAAATTCGACCAATATTTATGCAAGACAAGTCACTTTTTGATTTTGAGCCATTTTCCATTAAGTTTTTATGAGCGAAATTTCACTCTTTACTTATGAATGAGTTTTCAATATTTGACAAAAGGCTCATGCCCTACGACAAGTGTGACGTTTTCACAACTTTATTGTGCTGAAAATAATATTGACCGGTTAAAATTTTAGCAATATACTATAAGGTATTTTAGAAGATGCCCCAAGGTATCGAAATGCTAAAACATAATGCAATTATTTATGCTAATTTAATAGTTACATGCGCTTAAACGCCTGGGACGGGTGTGACGAGCACAAGTTTAAAATCTAAAAATTCTAAGTTTAACATTGAAATTCAGTTTATCTACCACAATGAGACCATTTTTAACTTGCATATATTCAAATTAAATATGGGCATTTACATGGTGTCGAACGTGACTGTTGTACACATTTCAAGTGAAAAAAATGTCATAATAAAACAAATTTAAAAAAAAAACAAAAGGCGAGCCTTATAGCTCTCAATTAGCTATTTAATTATTGGTATTGTCAATGGTGACCGTGGCATGCAGGTTAAGTGTGTGGCTTAGCATGCTCGGAGCCCGGGTTCGATCCCCAGCCGTGGCGAAAAGTTTTTTCACCAAAAAATTTTTCTGATCGGTCACCACCTCTCTGCAGACAAAGGCAAACCTCAGAGAGTAAATAATGCCATGTAAAGCTTCTAGAGAACATGAACTTTAGCCGTTCAGAGTCGGCATAAAACATGTAGGTCCAGTTCTCGGTCAATTGTGTGCAAACATTTAATAACACACACAACACAATTGATCATAAGAAGCTCGGTCAAAGTCCTTTCAAGGTCTGAAATGGCCAATTTGTTTTTTTTTTTTTTTTTTTGTTTTATTGTCAATAGTTGGGTCATTTTTAGTTCTCAAGATATTAGCAAAAAACCAAAGTGGTCGCACGTGACCAAAAACAGAAGTGGTTTTTAATTTTTTTTTAGTGTTGTGCATTGATGTATCTTAAAAATGGCTAGCATTGTAGACATATAGGATTTATATTTATTTTTATTCAATAAAATAGATGGTCACATGTGACATGTCGCACATGACACTTTTTTCGAACACCATAGTTGTTTTTTTTCTGCTCTATAATGAAATACAAATAAAGAAATTATGCATAAGTCAACAAAAATATTTATTCAAACATAATAAAAAACTTAAAAAACTTTCATGTATGGTTTTGTGTAAGTATAATAAACATCTACACTGTACAACAAAACTGAAGTTTTTGCAAATCCCAAGAAGTTTCACAACGGTGTCCTAAGATTTTGGGTTCGCTGAATCCGAATCTGAAGTCAGAATTTTCGGGTCACCCTAGGTTTTTGAGCTACAGAGGAGGCAAAACCCTAACCTCCTACTGTTAATGAAATGAATATGACCGACCCCCATTACTTTTTCAAGACGAACATTTTTTTGCCTTGGAACCCATTCTCTCTAACCCCTCCGTATGGGGGCTCCCATACAAATTTTATGATTTTTATATATTTTTTATGTGAACTTTTTTATTTAAACAAAAAACTAATTTTATTAATATTCGAAATTCGACAAATTTTCTGTTTGCCTATTTATAATTATGTAGATGTAGATTTCTAAACATTTAATTAAAGAAATACCAAAAATAAATAATAATAAAAACACTAAAAATAAAAAGAAAATTAATTTCAAGCAAATTTTTTCTATTTAAATAAATTAATATTAATGAAATTGGTTTTTTTTTAAAAAAAATTTTCATATAAAATTTATGCAAAAATCATAAAATTTGTATGGAAGCCCCATACGGAGGGGTTGGAGGGTATGGGTTTCAAGGCAAAAAATGTTCCTCTTGAAAAAGTATGGGGGTCGGTAATATTGATTTTATTAACAGTAGGGGGTTAGGGTTCTGCCTCCCCTGTAGCTCGAAAACCTAGGGTGACATGAAAATTTTGAGTTCAGATTTGGATTCAGCGAACCCAAAACCTTAAGAAACCGTTGAGAAACCTCTAGGGATTTTTTGAGTGTTGTACCGTGTCTATTTTTGTTTTTTTTCATCGTTGTTTGTGCTCATCTACATTTAAAATAAAAATTTGTTAAGTGCGTATTTACATTAAAAATTGATCTATGTAAGCAAAAAAAAAATTAATTTTGAATTTCTCATTTACCATGTCACTCGTGACCAACTTTATACAAGTTAAAACAACACAATTTTTTTATTTTTTTGCCGGTTCACTTTTGTTTTAAAGTCGCATGAATAAACTCAATTTAAGATAGTTATTTTGTCAGCTTACTGCTTGTTCTTCCGACGCACTGAGTAAAAATGTTATTTTTGCATGTCGAACGTGACAATGAACTAAAGAAAAAGCAAATCAAAAATTTACCATTGTCTTTCATAACGTGGTTACTTATGACCTTGTTTTTTCATTCTTTATACTCCTAGAAAGATTTGAGCTAGCAAAAGTCAATGCAGTATGTTTCTGTTTACTAACTGTTATAAAGACAAGACCTACCAAAGAAATATCAAAACAAGCAATATTTTACATATGCGCTCTTTGCATCCGAATATTTTGCAAGGAGATATGAATAAATGTAAAATGTATTTAAATTACTTTAATTTGAATGTTTCCTTATGTGAATAAGACATCAAACATTATTATCAAGAACTTTTAATTTTTTCGTCTCGGTTGACTTTTTGGTGGAAATGCTCATTATTTTCTGTTGAATACCAGTGAAAAAATGCCGATAACCATTATTTTTTAAACTTTTAAATGGGACGGGTGTGACATAACATTGTCCTTGGTGTGAAGAGTGCGAATGATATGGGAATTATTTATAAGGACTTAATGGGTATAAATAACCATCACATATTTTTGACACTAAAATCAAAAAAATATGTTTTTAATTAATGTATTAATTTAAATAAAAAAAAAATATTTTTTTGTAAACAATTTTTTGGCATGAATTTTTGATCAAATTAATACCTATACAAATGATTTCGCTTTACATGAATTTACAAAACTAGTTTTAATCACTCAATCTTCTCAACTCGGAGTTTGCTTAGTTAAATTGTTAAAGCATTAGATTTGTCAAAAAGCATTAAAACTAAAAATAATTTTGCAACAGGAGTAACTTAAGACTCCATTTTAATGCAAGAACCAAAAATTATTTCAATTGAAACCATTTTAGGATTCATGTTTCCGTTCCTCAATAGTATGGAATCAGCCAGAAGAAAAGACAGGAATAATTGCACAAAGGTACAATTTTATGAAATTACGTTGAGAGAATTTTTTCCCTTGACCGACAAGAGCGGCTACAGAAGGTCTTTCTAAACTCTAAATTACTTCACTAATTTCAATATCACTCATGAACATTTTTACAAATTCCAAAAATATATGTTTCAACTTCATACCAAAAAATTTCTGTGTTCAATTAATCTCTTTGAAACTTATTTTTTTTAATTTTTAATTTTAATTAAAATCACAAATAATTTCAATCACAAAGTTCCACTGGAATGATAGTAGCTGACAAACGAATCGAGGTACAACGTGCTTTCTACCACTATTCGATGTGTACGTTCAATACAAAGAGCACTACAACCGTTTCAAGCACGAACAAAATTTAAATTTAAAAAAATTATTGAATTCGACTGAAGACCGTCTGTAGACGCTCTTGCCGATTAAAGGGCTATGTATGTCAATGTGAACTTTCTTCCATATATCCTTGAAAAATGAGACAATATGGCACAAAAAATTGTGCACGTCATGAAATGTGGTATGAAATTACTTCTAAAGCAAATCGAAAGAAAAGTTAACAAAACTCTAAACTTTAATGTAACCCATCAATAAACGAAGGAAAAAAGAAAAAGAAAACACCGCTTAGGCAAAAACAAAAAAACTATGTGTTTCTAAAAGTTTGAACTATAAACTTAACATCATGTTGACTCACCACCACAAAACATGACAGTACAAATAAAAAGTTTCAATAGGAAGACACAGGAACAAAACGAGAACAAAAAACAAAAAACATAAAAAATACCGGAACAACGAAAATAATACCCTCAACAATAATAAAGTCCCAAACATAAAACTAACAACGGCTATGAAACATAAAGCAAAGCGCATTAATGGGTAACAAAAAATGCCCGCAAAACTGAAGCAAACCAAGAGCAGGACACAACGACAACAAGGACAAATATTAAAAACGAAAAAAGAAAAGTACGACGCTACTTGCTATTTGTGCTGCATGGTTTTTGCGCTGCAAGCGGAGATGTGAAAAATCTAATGTTTTTTCTGCTTTTGGTTCCAGCATAAAGTACCTAACCGAAAATAAGTACCTATTTTTCGAGTGTGGAAAGTTGGCAAACACCACCGCAAAAAAAAGGGGACAACAAAAAATAATAGCAGTAAATTACAAAAGCACAAAATTTATTTGATTGCAGTTTTGTTACTATTGTTGTAGTTGTTTTTGTTGCTGCTGCTGTTGCTGTTGTTGGTGTTTTTGTTGATGCTGCTCTTATTTGAGGCAGCAATATAGTATAAGTAGTTCTTGTGTTAGCTTAAGAGCTACATAAAGTGGCATCAGCAGCTTGAGAAGGCGTGCAAAACAAAAAAACAAAAAAAAAAAAAAAAATGCGAAATAGTGGGCGTTAATGACAATGTAATTTTTGCCAGTTTTATATGCACACATATATATATTTATATGCTTAATATTTATGCCAGCCATGACTGACTGTAGCTTGAGACAGTCAGCTGCGTCTTTTTTTTTTGTGTGTCAAGTTTTTTGCCTGCAGCAGTTATGTGCTGTTTATTAGAAATAGCTACAAGCTATGAAAAAGGCATGCCTCATATGTCTTATGTAGGGCTTTAAATTATTAAGATTATACATTTTTAAAACTTTACTTATTTTTGCCCACTAAATTTCACTGATAATTAATTATAAGCTTCCACTTCCGCTTCAGCAGTTTTTGGCATTTTTTTTTTCTTGGTTTTCAGCTTCTCAATCATGTGCAATTAATTAATTTTATCTCACTTAAAGGATAAAGAAAGTCCCACGCAATTTTTGTGCTTTTTTGCTTTACAGCATGATTTTTATTCATTGAGCTTTTGTCGTTGGTTTTTGTCATTTTCGTCTGTTCCACACACTCGCTTCCGCAGTTTTGCTTCAATGTGGGCGTCCATTTCTAGAGATTAGTTGTTGTATGTTTTGTATTAAAAAGTAGAAAAAAAAACTTGCTCATCATCACACAAATACACATGCATGCATGAACACATATTTACAAAGAATATAAAATCAGAGAAAAACTAATTCGAAAAAGCTCACCCACATCGCCTGACTGCGTAATTTTGAAGCATTTCTTTTTTATGCTCTTGTCTGGCGGGCTATTTTATGTGTTACATTTTGGCCTTCATTTGACGCCCACTTTGTTTTTTCTTGCTTAAGTTTGCCTCTTAGGGTTGTCAACGAAGCAAATCTTAAGGCTATTCTGGAGGTCCACCTCATTGACCTCAGTTATGATCAGAAATAAACTTTCATGTTCAACCTTAGCTAATCTTAACTTTTTCGGCTCTATTTAAAGCATATTTTTATGGTGATATTTTTGGGTTTCCACAATCCTTTAGAAATGTTTTTTTTTTCTTTTTATTTTACTACTCTTTTGTGCTACTAATTTTTGTATGGCTTTTAATACGCTTTAGTATTCTTATTCTTATCACGCCTGCCGCACTGCTGACGTTACATGGGCGATGTCAGGTTTTGTGCGTGAGTTATGTTTGCCAAGTTATGACAGCATAAATGGTAATGCAGATAAAAAGTAAAAAGTAAAAAGTAAAAAGTAAAAAGTAAAAAGTAAAAAGTAAAAAGTAAAAAGTAAAAAGTAAAAAGTAAAAAGTAAAAAGTAAAAAGTAAAAAGTAAAAAGTAAAAAGTAAAAAGTAAAAAGTAAAAAGTAAAAAGTAAAAAGTAAAAAGTAAAAAGTAAAAAGTAAAAAGTAAAAAGTAAAAAGTAAAAAGTAAAAAGTAAAAAGTAAAAAGTAAAAAGTAAAAAGTAAAAAGTAAAAAGTAAAAAGTAAAAAGTAAAAAGTAAAAAGTAAAAAGTAAAAAGTAAAAAGTAAAAAGTAAAATGTAAAAAGTAAAAAGTAAAAAGTAAAAAGTAAAAAGTAAAAAGTAAAAAGTAAAAAGTAAAAAGTAAAAAGTAAAAAGGAAAAAGTAAAAAGTAAAAAGTAAAAAGTAAAAAGTAAAAAGTAAAAAGTAAAAAGTAAAAAGTAAAAAGTAAAAAGTAAAAAGTAAAAAGTAAAAAGTAAAAAGTAAAAAGTAAAAAGTAAAAAGTAAAAAGTAAAAAGTAAAAAGTAAAAAGTAAAAAGTAAAAAGTAAAAAGTAAAAAGTAAAAAGTAAAAAGTAAAAAGTAAAAAGTAAAAAGTAAAAAGTAAAAAGTAAAAAGTAAAAAGTAAAAAGTAAAAAGTAAAAAGTAAAAAGTAAAAAGTAAAAAGTAAAAAGTAAAAAGTAAAAAGTAAAAAGTAAAAAGTAAAAAGTAAAAAGTAAAAAGTAAAAAGTAAAAAGTAAAAAGTAAAAAGTAAAAAGTAAAAAGTAAAAAGTAAAAAGTAAAAAGTAAAAAGTAAAAAGTAAAAAGTAAAAAGTAAAAAGTAAAAAGTAAAAAGTAAAAAGTAAAAAGTAAAAAGTAAAAAGTAAAAAGTAAAAAGTAAAAAGTAAAAAGTAAAAAGTAAAAAGTAAAAAGTAAAAAGTAAAAAGTAAAAAGTAAAAAGTAAAAAGTAAAAAGTAAAAAGTAAAAAGTAAAAAGTAAAAAGTAAAAAGTAAAAAGTAAAAAGTAAAAAGTAAAAAGTAAAAAGTAAAAAGTAAAAAGTAAAAAGTAAAAAGTAAAAAGTAAAAAGTAAAAAGTAAAAAGTAAAAAGTAAAAAGTAAAAAGTAAAAAGTAAAAAGTAAAAAGTAAAAAGTAAAAAGTAAAAAGTAAAAAGTAAAAAGTAAAAAGTAAAAAGTAAAAAGTAAAAAGTAAAAAGTAAAAAGTAAAAAGTAAAAAGTAAAAAGTAAAAAGTAAAAAGTAAAAAGTAAAAAGTAAAAAGTAAAAAGTAAAAAGTAAAAAGTAAAAAGTAAAAAGTAAAAAGTAAAAAGTAAAAAGTAAAAAGTAAAAAGTAAAAAGTAAAAAGTAAAAAGTAAAAAGTAAAAAGTAAAAAGTAAAAAGTAAAAAGTAAAAAGTAAAAAGTAAAAAGTAAAAAGTAAAAAGTAAAAAGTAAAAAGTAAAAAGTAAAAAGTAAAAAGTAAAAAGTAAAAAGTAAAAAGTAAAAAGTAAAAAGTAAAAAGTAAAAAGTAAAAAGTAAAAAGTAAAAAGTAAAAAGTAAAAAGTAAAAAGTAAAAAGTAAAAAGTAAAAAGTAAAAAGTAAAAAGTAAAAAGTAAAAAGTAAAAAGTAAAAAGTAAAAAGTAAAAAGTAAAAAGTAAAAAGTAAAAAGTAAAAAGTAAAAAGTAAAAAGTAAAAAGTAAAAAGTAAAAAGTAAAAAGTAAAAAGTAAAAAGTAAAAAGTAAAAAGTAAAAAGTAAAAAGTAAAAAGTAAAAAGTAAAAAGTAAAAAGTAAAAAGTAAAAAGTAAAAAGTAAAAAGTAAAAAGTAAAAAGTAAAAAGTAAAAAGTAAAAAGTAAAAAGTAAAAAGTAAAAAGTAAAAAGTAAAAAGTAAAAAGTAAAAAGTAAAAAGTAAAAAGTAAAAAGTAAAAAGTAAAAAGTAAAAAGTAAAAAGTAAAAAGTAAAAAGTAAAAAGTAAAAAGTAAAAAGTAAAAAGTAAAAAGTAAAAAGTAAAAAGTAAAAAGTAAAAAGTAAAAAGTAAAAAGTAAAAAGTAAAAAGTAAAAAGTAAAAAGTAAAAAGTAAAAAGTAAAAAGTAAAAAGTAAAAAGTAAAAAGTAAAAAGTAAAAAGTAAAAAGTAAAAAGTAAAAAGTAAAAAGTAAAAAGTAAAAAGTAAAAAGTAAAAAGTAAAAAGTAAAAAGTAAAAAGTAAAAAGTAAAAAGTAAAAAGTAAAAAGTAAAAAGTAAAAAGTAAAAAGTAAAAAGTAAAAAGTAAAAAGTAAAAAGTAAAAAGTAAAAAGTAAAAAGTAAAAAGTAAAAAGTAAAAAGTAAAAAGTAAAAAGTAAAAAGTAAAAAGTAAAAAGTAAAAAGTAAAAAGTAAAAAGTAAAAAGTAAAAAGTAAAAAGTAAAAAGTAAAAAGTAAAAAGTAAAAAGTAAAAAGTAAAAAGTAAAAAGTAAAAAGTAAAAAGTAAAAAGTAAAAAGTAAAAAGTAAAAAGTAAAAAGTAAAAAGTAAAAAGTAAAAAGTAAAAAGTAAAAAGTAAAAAGTAAAAAGTAAAAAGTAAAAAGTAAAAAGTAAAAAGTAAAAAGTAAAAAGTAAAAAGTAAAAAGTAAAAAGTAAAAAGTAAAAAGTAAAAAGTAAAAAGTAAAAAGTAAAAAGTAAAAAGTAAAAAGTAAAAAGTAAAAAGTAAAAAGTAAAAAGTAAAAAGTAAAAAGTAAAAAGTAAAAAGTAAAAAGTAAAAAGTAAAAAGTAATAGGAGGGGACACCGCACTTTGATTTTAAATATGAAAAAACAGTAATAACATTATTTTAAATGTGTTTAAAGAACTTTTTATATCAAAAACCTATTTAAGGTAGAGTAAAAAAATTTTTAAATTTTTGTATTGATTTTTGACGCCTAAAAAAAGTCATATTTTAAGCCAATTTTAATTTTTAAGCCAAAAGCATTTTTTTGTTTTACATCTTCATGACCGCCATTTTTAATTTCGAATTTTTTACTTCAGATTCGTATTTAAGGACCCCGAAATCTTCCGTGGCTTAATGTTCAGATTAATTCTGAAACACAACACAAAAAAGACCACCACAAGCAAAAGAAAAAAAATACCTATAGTGCTAGGTGATAGCACTATAATTGAAGATAGTGAAGAATTGAATTGAGACAATCGAGGGTAACAAAGGGAGCGTCAGCCATAATTTCTCCAGGCCTCCCGTTCAATCTACAACATCCACTTCTTGGGAGGTCTTCAGACACAGTGACTTCTAGAAAACTTCCAAAACCCTCGGAGTGGTACAAAAGCCAAGATACCAGAAGGCTGTTTTCATTTTTGGTAAGATTCCAAAGAATATTGAGCTGGTACTATTCAGGACCGCGATGAGGAAAACTCTATTCAGCCTTGACAGGATTTCTAAGCATATTGGTACTATTGGTACAGGACCGCGCTGAGGAAGACTGCACCAGGTATCAGGCTGTGGTTGATGAGTACCTGGCGTTCAGCAAAATACCACTGCTGAATACTTCATCTGGAGTCACTTCGAAGCGTAACCGTTCTCAAGAAGAGTTCAAAAATGCTTCTATGCGATAAAGCTTCAAAGTAATTTAACCGCAACTGAGCAACCCACAACCAGATAGCGTGATAAAAGCGAGGTTGTTAGGTAGATAGTACTAGTTGATGACAACTCAAACAGCCACAAACGAGTGTATAAGGAGTACAAAAATATAAAAGCCAAGTTGTCGGAGATGGTTACTGAATAGCTTTTCGGCAACAAGGGTGGAACTATTCCCTGCTTTGATTCCTAGGAAATGGCTAGAGAATTCCAGGTCATCAAAAGCGAGTACCAGTGCTCTAAGGAATTTCTAAGCTTTCTAATGAATTTCTTAGATAAGTGACACTGCGAAGAATATGCCAAGCAGGCCTCGTGCACGCATTTGTTTGCCCAAAAATAAGCTGGAGAGTACCGAGCTCCTCGAAATCCTCCAACTGCACAGTCCCAAGAACAAATCATGACCGGATCATCACAAAAAAGTTTAAGTGTCAGTAAAGAGTTCGATAGTGATGTATGGAGATCTCTAGTAACGAGATTTTGATATCCAGGAACCCTAAATTTTGTTAGATCAAAAAGAAAATTGAAAATCGGATTCTTTCCGATTGAAAGAAAAAAATTTGGGGTGGAGTGTGGTTAAGTTGTGCCGAATCGGTGTTAAAGGTTGAGGAAAAGGGGAAAACAAACACGAAAGGCTGAATAACTACCCAAGTGTTGCCCCTAGAGGGGTGCAATGTTGATCCGACCCCCAGTTAATATTATTCTCCAAAATTTTTTTGGAACATAATTACCCAATATCTCCACCCCTTAAGGGGGTTTCCATACAAAATTGATGTTTTTAAGAAATAGAACTCTACCGCTCCCAGGCTATGCCTAGTGGGGTAAAATGTGAGACTAACTCGCATTGGTTACTTTTTTCCAAGATTTTATGCTAACGTACTTACATTCTATTCCTAACACGTAAGGGAGCTCCTATACAAAGTTTTTATTATATCCTAAACCTGAAAGGTCAGGGTATATTAACTTTGTGCAAACGTTTGTAACGCATAGAACGAAGTGAGTCCGGTATAGAAAAGTATATATATTCTTGATCAGGGTCACCTCGTGAGTCGAGCTATTCATATCCGTCTGTCTGTCCGTTCGTCTGTCCGTCTGCGTGTTGTCCGTATACACAGGATAAGAAGAAGGAGTTGAGATAATTGAATGAAACTCGGTGCACGTAGTCACATGGACCCAAGGATCTGCACTATTGAATATTTTTGGAATTCGCGCCTGCGGACACGCCTACCTCTCATACAACGCAAAAATTTAAAACTGCATAACTAAGCTCATAATTAACTTACAGCAATAAAATTTAGTATTTATATATTAAATATCAAAATAAACATGTCTTCAAAAAATTAGTGTCATCCGCTCACGGACACGCCCATCTCCCATACAACTCAAAAACTTAGAACTCAATATATAAGCTTCTGTTCAACCTACAGAAATAAAATGTGGTGCGTATGTTTTTTTTAACAACACAAAGATTTTTTGAAAAATGGCCTTCATCCGCCCATGGACACGCCTACTTTTCATACAAACCAAAAAATTTAAATATGTATTAATAAGCTTTTGTTTGTCTTACAGAGATCAAATTTGGTATGTATGTATTTTATACTAAAACTTATTTGTGTTAAGAAATTGGGCTTAGTCGGTGCACTAACACGCCCACCTCCCATACAACCCATAATAGTGAAAGCATTAAAGGGCATTAACATGTGAACTACAGGAATAAAACTTGGTATGTGTAAATTTTTGTGGTGACCGTGGCATGCAGGTTAAGTGTGTGGCCTGGCATGCTCGGAGCCCGGGTTCGATCCCCAGCCGCGGCGAAAAGTTTTTTTCAATAAAAAATTTTTCTGATCGGTCACCACCTCTCTGCAGACAATGGCAAACCTCAGAGAGTAAATAATGCCATGTAAAGCTTCTTGAGAACATGAACTTTAGCCGTTTGGAGTCGGCATAAAACATGTAGGTCCAGTTCTCGGTCAATTGTGTGTAAACATTTAATAACACACACACAACACAATTGATCATAAGAAGCTCGGTCAAAGTCCTTTCAATGGGCTGAAATGGCCATTTTTTTTTTTGTTTTATGTGTAAATTTTACATCAAAATTTAAAAACATATAAAATATGGTTTTTATCCGATCGCGAACACGCCCATTTTCAATGCTTTTATTGTATTTTGGAGAAGTAGCTTTCGGGTATTTCATAGTCGTGCAACAAGACCGACTTTAGACTTTCTTTACTTGTTTTTTTTAAAAGCATTTTCTTGTCGAACCTCACAAAACATAGGGTTCCTGGATATCAAAATCGAAAATTCTTGCATTATCCCACCCCTAGTATCGGTGTCTGAAGTAAGAGTTTAGGTCTAGAAAATAAAAACAATTTTTTTACAGTGTACTCCTCGTTAGCAAGAATGTTTTTTTGCCCTGGTCGAAGAAAATTTTATGAGAATCCCCGCAAAACGTATGCAGTTGTGATTATTTAAACATTATCTTAATTTTTTTTTTACAACAGGGTGTCCCAAATTATTTTGGTTACAATTTTTTTTTTAAATAAAAATATACTTAATTTTGTTAATGCTCTTTAAAAAACGTTAAATTTTTTGACATTTCAACCATTACAATAATCTTAATAGATAAAAGACAAGCGTCCTGCTCCGTGCTCTATATCACTCAAACTTCTTAAAGTTGTTATTTCTACGCTTCTTAAGACATGTTCAGCCTGAATCAGAACCTGTTTCGCTATTACAGTGCCTTTTATATGGAAAAATTGTCAGCCGAAAAATATGCACACAAAATTTATTTGATATTTATCAGTTAGGACACATTGACGGCGACTGGAAGAAAACAATATTTGAGGTGAATGAAAAATTTCATATCGTTTGCTACTTAATTATTTTGAATGCGACCAGTCGGGCTTCAATACTAGAAATAATAATAAAAATGTTTTGTATTTTTTCAATTTTTAGAATTCTACATGCAATAAACTAATACCTGAAACACCTTGTCATACTTAAAAAAATTTAAAACGTTCTGTTTTCTTCGGAAAAATAAAAGTTCTATATATATATACCGATGTGCAAAATAATATACAAATAAGAGTTGTAGTCGAAAAGAAAAAAATATTTTTTACAGTGTTGGTACAAAATTCCCTGTTTGCAAGAATCCTTTTAAGATCTGTTCGAAAAAATTGAATGACTCAACAAAAAAGTATTAAAATGTGGAAATCGTAGCAAGATATTATTTTTTTTATAATTTTTTTTGACAACAGGGTGCCTCAAATAATTTTTTTTTATATAAAAAATTGAAAAAAAAAACATAACTTCTTGTCATTGAACATATGGAAAGGGTTAAAAGATCAAATATACCTTAAATTTAATGTTCTTTCATACATATGTCTTGCATAAATTTTAGTATGTTTTTTTTTTTTTTTTAAATTGTTAACAAAAACAATTTGGAACACCTTGTGGTCTAAACAAATTATAGAAAATTTAAATCTTAATAAAATCCTTACAACTGCATACTTTTTGTGGGGGATCGCATACAATTTTTATCGAACAGGGCTTAAAAGCATACATGCGAACGAGAAGTGCACTGTAAAAAAAAATAAAGGTATTTTTGTTTATTTTCTTGACTTCAACTCTTATTGCAGACACCGACATGTCAAATTTTTTTTTTCAATACGGTCCATTGGTTATCAAGAGTGAGGACGCATGACTTTTGCTCTAAATCTTAGCAATGTTCAAAATAGAAACTAAAAATGTCTGACCTTGTCAGCTTTATGTAATAAAAAAGAAACATTTTTTTGAACTTTTCATAATGGACGATATTCAAATCTTGCCACAAAAAAACAAAAAAAATCTCAACATAAATAAATACTTTTGAAATATTTTGTTACTTAAAAATTTTATTTAAACCAAACAAAAAAATATTCAAGCTTTCCATAACAGCTCCAGATATCAAGGCTACCTAAAAGTAAGTTTAATTAAAAGCAAAAACAAACAAAAGCTCTTGTCATAATTTAGCAAACTTTTAAATTGAAACAAAGAAAAGCTTAAGCATCGCAGATTTGAAGGCTTAAGTAGGCACAAGTTTGTAGCTTGACGCCTTAAATTTTCTGCAAAAGCTCCCTAATGCCAGCGTCTAATAAATCAGAATCTTTGGCTGCGCTGCTTGTCTTGCGATGTAGCAAGCAAAGCTATATAACAGAACGACAACGCTGACGACGACGACGATGATGATGATAACGATGAGAATGACGATGACGACTTGCTGGCGAATCTAATAGACAGCCTGATAAATAACAGCGCACAGAAGCGCCTAAAAGATACCAATGAAAACACAAAAAAACACAATATGGGCCCAGAAGGCATTTCTCCCCAAACTAACGGCAGAAAATAAACAACAAAAACCAACTCAAAACGAACTAAACAAAGCAAGCAGAATAAGCTTAAAAATGCAAGCTGAAAAAAAAAGTAGCAACTTAATGCCATGAATAATGACGACGCATACATAAATATGTCGACAGAATTTGAACACGCATACAAACGCAGATAAATCACCGCATGCGGCGGCAGAGTGCGCAAATATATAGAAAAACTAAAAGCAAAACTGTGCAACTAAGAAAAATTCACACAAAAAAAAAAAAACACCGTGAATATAACAAGAACTAAGCGTCTATTAATCGTTTCAGTTGTATGCGTTTTGGTAGACGTAAGAGTAAGCGTGACTAGACGGAAATCAAGCAGAAAAATTTTTAAAGCAAACTTTTATGTGTTGGCGTTTTATAGATTACATCAAAAATACTATTTTTTTCTCACAACGCCAAGTAGTATGACTAAAAGTTTTGTTACAAAAAATTTGCTTTAAATTATGCTTATTTAAAGCAAATTAAACTTGATGCCATAAAATATGTCTGTAAGCATTTTTTGCTTTTTTGCTCTGCCCATCTTTATCGAGGCATAAATTTTAAGTTGTTGTTTAACGCAAATCCACTTAATTTAAGTCTTTTATAAATATTCTCTTGCCTCTCACTTATTTACTGCTAGCATTCTTCGCTAATTGCATGGATTTTCCGCATTATATTTCTTTTCCATTTTTATTCCTATACCACCAAAATGTTGCCTTTTATATTTTGTTCTTGATTTTGTTTTTTTTATTTTTTTTATTTTGAACTTTTTTTGTTCTATCTTCTTTGCTGTTGGCGCGCAGCATTTTAAATGCATTTAATTAATTGTCTGCGGTTCTCGTGGCTTACGTCATTTGCTCAATTTACTAGCATTTTTCATTTTCTTCATTTCATTATTTCTCTTGTATCGTTCGTATCCTTTTTTATTTCTCTTGCATTATTTTTTATTTTTGGCTCGTTTTCTTAAAAACTGTTTCAGTTTTGGTCGAGTGAAACTTGCAATCGCCGACACCCATCGTCAGCGAGGAGCAATGTTTTTTTTTTTTTTTAATTTTTTGTTTTTATGTAGTGCAAAAAAGTAATTTCAGCACATAATGAGTTGCTTGTGTCGAGGGAGGCAGCCATATATCAAGAGCTGTAAAGTATAACGGAACATGACAAGCTGAGTGAAGCGGAAGGGCATGTTTTACAATTTTTCTTTAGTGGATATTTAAAATTTAATTACTTCAATCTTAGTTCAAACAGTTTGTTGTTAGGTATTTAGCTGCAGTTTAAGTTTACCGGAAATCGTTTACTTTGTTTTAGGCAATACTTTGATAATTATAATAAGGTTGTGAAATTTGCGTTAAATTTTTTATATAAATTTAACTCAAGCCAACTTTTCGCCGTAAATCAATCAAAACATAAAAAAACAATTCAGTGAGAATGACTTAAAATTATACAAAAATATGTAAACAAATTTCATGTTTTGTAAGAAAATTTTAGAGAATTTTATATTTTTACTAAGAACTTTTATATATTATTATATATCCTTTAAACTCCATCATTGTGTTTAATATGGTTATTTTAAAACTAATTCTTTCCCGTCAAAAATGACGGCACCGCTTTTAATACGGAAAAAAACCATGAAAAGCTGTTTTAGAATACCTTTAAGTAAAAACGAAAACTATAGTAGGTACGACGAAATAAGTTCAAACATTTTTTGTAAAACTGAAAATTTCAATATGAAAAATATATAAAAAGTTTTTGAAGTTTCAACAAATAGCAAAACAAAAAGTGTCTAAAAATATGATATGAAGTTTTTTTAAAAAAATCATGCTTTCCGCATTCTCATTTTACGGAATTATGCTATAGTAGTAATACATGACCAATTTTTTTTTCTCTCTAAATTTCTATCAATTGTGCTTCTTGACATGAAAATTTTATCATTTAATGGTCTCAAAACTATAGTTCGTATTTTGGAGGGAAAAGTTTAAAAAGCACTCATTCTGAATTTTTCTTATAGAATGGTATTCTGATGAAGAAAGTCGATTAATGCTGACAATAAGCTCTTAAGTGTTGTTTTATTACTCTTGTTATTAAAAAAATTGGTTACAACACCAAGTGCGAATTATGTATGCTTTTGTAATTAAACCCAATTTAAAGTATTCAACATGCTTTTTGAGAGTTGAATGAAGTGGGAAAAAGTATAATTTTGTCTTTTCTTCCTAAACTAATAATCATTCATTGCTTAAACCATAACAAAATAAAATTTAAAAGGTATTTTGTTGGTAACATGTATTGTTTGGCATAAAAAAAAAACAAATTTGCCTTTTCAGCCCTTGAAAGGACTTCGACCGAGCTTCTTATGATCAGTTGTGTTGTATGTGTATTTAAATTTTTGCACACAATTGACCGAGAACTGGACCTTCATACATTGTTAATGCCAATTCCGAACGGCTAAAGTTCATGTTCTCAAAAAGCTTTAAGTGGCATAATTACTCTCTGAGGATTGCCATTGTCTACAGAGAGGTGGTGCAGATCAGAAAAACTTTTTTAATGAAAAAACTTTTCGCCGCGAATGGGGACCAAACTTGGCCTCCGAGCATGCTAAGCCACACACTTAACCTGCATGCCACCACGTATGATCTGACACTAAGGCGTATGATCTGACACTAAATTTTTAAATGTAACTGTCAAAATACGAAAACGGACTTACACTAATATTACAACTTAGACAAACATTATTACTATTCAAAAACATCGCATCTTAACTTTTCAAGCAATAAAACATTGCTAATTTGAATAAAAATGAAGTAAAAAATAGATTTAAGACAAAAAATAGTACACGATATAATTAAGAAATTAATAATAAATACTTACAGAACACCTATAACTTCGATTTCACTTCACCTATAACTCAAAAAGTTTTTGATTTTTTAACTGCATTTTTCAGACAATTAACATTTGAGGATTTTTAAAAGAAAATTGTTAATTGAAAACATTTTACCAGAAAAACGATTCGAGACAAGAGGCCTATAATGTGAGAAGCTGACTTCTTAATAATTGACCACATGTCTTGGAAACTCCAACCCGCTTTGCAGAGCTCAATCCTATTGAGTTAACATGGAGTAACCCGAAGGAAAGTTGAAAAATCATACAATTTCTACTCGTGATCATCAGCCAAAAACAGCCCTTATCGAGAAGTTTATCAATATGGAGCCATCCTTCTGCCAAAAACTGGTGAATCAATGCCAAATCATTTGGAGGCGGTTATTAAACAAAAGGATTTACCAACTAAATATTTACTCTGCATTTTTTAAAATTAATTTGCTAATGATTTTATAAATTAACGTCGTATTTCATTATTACTTTGATATTGGTTTTCGTTTTTAACTTTGTTTTTTATTTTTTTTTTAAATCAAAGAACTGTTAATTATTTATTCTTTTAAATATTTTATATTAACCACATCAAACTCTTTTGAAAATATGCAAAAACTTGCTAGTTGGACCATCAAAATAACTTAAATTTGGATTTCAATGAAATTTTAAAGTTTGTTTCATTATTACTTTTAGCCACTGTTCATAAAATAAAAACCATTAAATAAAAAAAAAACAGGTGTTTTTTGCCAAATCTCCAAACTATCTTGAAGTGGAATTATTAACTAAAGCAGATAATTTGAATATTTTAAATTATTTAAAACGTGAAGCAATGCTGTATTTACGAATTAAAATAAAAATTAAGCTTATGTTTGTATGAAAATAAATAGGTTTCTTTTACTTTTTACGTTCCCAACTTTTGTTATTTTCAATGTAAATAAGTTTTATTTTCTATTTTTTTTACATATGATTTAATAAGAAATTTGTTTATCGATTTATTTAATAAAAAAATTTAAAACCGTTATTTCATGAAACTGGTTTTTACATTTAATCAAATATCTAACAACACGAAAAAAGTTGTTGAAGAATACGAGTGATAACATTTTATCATACAAAATCCATCATACCATATCGTCGCCTTAATAAAACAATAGTGTATAATTTTTTTGCCGTTTCGAGATAATAGAGTTTAAAGTTTTTGTGCTATTAGACATCTGGGAAACCAGTCAATTTTTGAGAAAATAATCGACCCACTTTTTGGAAGTAGAATTTCACCAAATTTTGACCACATATAAAATCAGTTATGTAGATTCTTATTATGCAATAAAAAAATAATGGTGTACATGCGTATACACTATTGTTTTATTAAGGCGACGATATCATGTCTGTTATTCATTCCATGTTATCAAGTTATCATATAATATTCTTCATACCTTATTCATCATACCATTCATATCATCCAGTTTTATTCGCCCCCATCTATTACATCATATACTATCTCTTTTCCTTCATACAATAACCCTGATATTATAACCGCCTTACCATAGCAACAATACAACAACCAAAATTTTTCCTCACACAAAATGGCGCATCGCAATCAATTTTAGCTACGTACTTTTATTAGAGATTTAAAACCAACATTGCAAAACAAAAGTACAGAATTACTGACGAAAATCGATTGGGGCACATTTTCGCGAAACTTCACAGTTGCGAGCGTTACAGCCACCTTGAATCCCGAAACGATTTCGAAAATACAAAAAAAAATTTAATATGATCCAAAGTGTTATTCTTTGCAAAAAAAGGTCGGAAGTGCTTCTAAAATCCATTTTTTCGATTTCTTCTTCCCAGGGTTATAATGATTTTTTCAAAGCTTTAATTTGTTGGACTTTTTGGAGCAGGATAATATGATAGGAACGAAGATCGATTGTGTAATCAGTAGAAAAAAAAAACATTTGAGGTAAAAAAAACATAAGAAAATATTTGGATAACACCAACAAACACACAGATATAAAATCTTCCGGATCGAACAAGAAACACCGAAGATATAACGAAAAAACCAAAATAGCAGCATAGGGACCACTTTAAAAAAAAAAATATTTTTTTCGAAAATGTCTTTCAAATATCTAACGATTGAACGGGGTCCAAATGGGTATATTTTTCTGCCATACAAGGTGATACGGTCTAATGAATATTTCATAAGTCTAGAGTTTAAAGTTCATAAAGAGCGTGTGTACAAGACACATGATCTAATAAAAAATGCCATGAAAAAGCACTAGAGAAACATGAATCACTCATAACTTTTGTAAATAAAATTCATAAAACTGATGTATAAATACGAGATGGAAAAGACGGCTAATGAGATAAGTGACAAAAATTCTTGAATCTCATGTACGTATACAAAGGAAACGTGAAATAAATGATGAGTTTAGTGAGCAAACTCTACAGTAAGTCAAGCTACTCTCAAGAAATATATGTACAACCCAACTGAAAGGACTACAATAGAAGTATTAAACTCCTATTGGCTTGTGTACACAGAGGGAAAAACCTATGGACTCATAACCTATGGACATAAATTAATGTACTCATCGCATAGTTTTCTGCACACAAAAATTTTACATTTTTCATGTATTGAGTACATGTTGAAATCTCTACTAACTACATAATGCTGTTAAGCGGTTCTGTAGGCAATAAAGAATTTTATGTTCTCAACGCATAAATATGTGTCGTGAATTCGTGAATGTATGTGGTGAGTACATTCACACTGTACTCATCGCAAACTGTTACAAATAATTTTATGTAATGAGTAAAGTTCTTATGTACGTATTACATAGATTATTGACTCAGTGCATACATAATTTACTCATTACATATTTGGAGTACATACATTATTTACTCATTACATATTTGGAGTACATACATAATTTACTCACTACATATTTTTAGTGCATACATTTATATACATAATTTACTCATTACATATGCTAAAAACATAATTTTATGCAATGAGTACATGCATAATGTATTCATTATATATTTTTTGTTCATAATTTCATGTATTGAATATATAGATAATTCATGTCTATGCCTAAATCACCCTTTCAACAAATGCAATAAATAACATAAGAAAGAAATGACTAGATTTCACAAAATAATTCGCAATTGCTTATAGAAACCCAGCCATTTATTTCTTATCCAATCATCGCTTTTGTTCTACAGTACAGTGGATAAACTCATTCCCGCTCAGATTTTCTAGAGGCTTTAGAGGTGTTGCTTATTTGAAAATCAAGAAACGAATGACATAAAACAGCAAAATCGTGTGCCGATGTGCAAGAGATACGTGTACGAGTCCATATTTTATGTACTAAATATATATGTGTCACTTCAATCGTATAAGAGGGACGTGTACTGAGTCTATATTTTATGTATTGAGTAAAGTTTTTGTAAAAAATTACATAACACGTTGATTGAGTACACGTTGCTTGTATCTATTGAAGTCTGCTATGTACTCAACACATAACATGATGTATTGAATACATTTTTTATTCATATTAAAAAGTGAATAAATTGATATGTAGTCAGTACACGCTCCCTTTACTCAGTAAATACTGCTCTCGTTGCGTTCTCATACAAGTTGCAGTGAATAGATTTTACATAGCTGTCTATGTACTGACTACATAACTTTTCCCTTAGTGTACACTACTATACTCTCTACTATACTTTCCAAAAGTAGAACTATTTTCTGGTAGCAAAAATTAGTCCCGTATGAATTCACATTAAGTATTACAAGACAGTTTATTTCGTACGATACATACATTTTTGGTTTGCATTGTTATTTTTTGCATATTTTTTTTAGTTACAAAAATTTGAAGCTTTCTTAAAATAAATATTAAATTTTTATATAAATTGTATATTTAATAATTGAATAATGAAATTAAAATTGTTAAACAACACAAGAAATCAAAGCTTGTCTTGTGATTAAAAACTATGACAGTTAGTTAAAAATATGTTAAATATAAAGTAGATGTATAGGTGAGTGGTATAAATGTGTATGCAAGGTTTTAACTAAATTTTATAATAAAAAAGTTGCTATGCTGTATAAATATAAAACTACTTAAAATAATCATTCACTACCATTTTAATTCAAACTTAGCAGCCAAAAACTAATAATATATATAAATCGTATAATAAAGGGAAAAGGGAATATTATAAGAACTTCGGAAATAGACATATTATTTTTTTTTTTTTTTTTTTGCTTTCAGGAATGTAGGTCAATTATACACGGCTACAACTGTGTGTACTCATTCAAGTGTTGCCATTGAATAGGTAACAAATTTTCAGACTAAAAATAGTATTAAATAAAAATGAATGGCAGAAATGCTACAGAACAAAAGAATAAAAGTGAAATATTGTTAGAATAAAAAAATGCTTAGAAAGAAAGAAAGAAAAAAAGGAAATAAAATATCAAATACTTTTTGTCTAATGCAAAATACAGGGGAGGGAGGAGAGAAAAAGTAAGATTTACTCGTACAATGGCCGGATGCGTAAATTTAGTGCTGACTTTGAAGTGGAATAGAATTAAAAAAATTAAATAAAATATACAAAAAATATTCGAAAAATAAACGAGCCGTTATGCGTTTGTAGTTGTGCGTTAGTAGCAGTTTTTTTAAGTGTATGTGTTTGTATGTGAGTGTGTTTCAACGTGAGCAAACAGATTTAATTGCAATTTAAATGCAAACAGAAGCGTGAGTGAGAGTGAGAGTAAGAGAGACAGATAAAGAAAGAGAGTAAGTAAAAATATTAAAGAGCATATTTTCAACTTATTTGTTGTTATAAATTTTCTTTGACTGAAATTTCGATTTTGAAGTATATTAAAAAAAAAAAGATATTTTTTTTTTTAGTCAAAAAGTTGTCTGCGTGTTTGAAAGAAGTAGTTGTTGTTCTAGTTGTTGTTGTGTTTATTGTAGTGACAAACTAAGAATCAAACTACGTTAGATGACAACGTAAGAAATTAAAAAAAAAAAAATTATTTGTTATAAAAAAAGAATGAAAAGCATAAGAGTTGTGTGTTTACTAACAAATGAGGCACAAATAAATTAGAGCAGAATTTAGAGTGTGTTAGAGCGTCAGAGAGTAGTGAACGTGAGAGAAAGAGTTAACAAAGGAAACGGAAATGTTAAAAGTCTATAAAAAAAATATATATATATGAAGAAATAACGAAGTAGACAAAACAAAAAAAAAAAGAAAAAGAAATTGTTTCAAACACAAACAATGGCGGACCTGAGCTACTAGAAATATCTTGCGTGGGCACCGGCAGGGCACCACGTTGTTGTTGCAATTCCTGCTGTTGCAGCTGAACACCCAATATGGGCATCGGCACAGGCGGTGGGCGCACTCCACTGCGACGTATCATGGCTGGGGCTGCACTGAGACCGCCTCCTATGCCGCCGCCACTGCTGGCTTGTAGATTGTTGTTAAAACTTGTTGTTGGTCCACGTTCAGGATATTCGGGCACATTCATGATTGCAATGTCCGGTGGCGGTGGCGGTGCTGTGGGCAACGTTGATGCTGATGCCGCTGCTGTTGCTCTAGCGGCAATGTCGGCGAGTTCCGGCTTGTTGTTGGCATGGACGGATTTGTCGGCTGTAATATTGGCGGATTTAAGTTCGCCAGCTTGTTTGAGCACACGATAGATTTGATCGAAATCGGTGAGTTCTAATGAACGAGGTGTGGTTGAGGTGTTGGTGATTGGTGGTGGTTGGTAGTAGTGGTGATGGTTGTGGTGGTGGTGGTGGTAGTGATGGACGGTGGGCGGTGACAGTGACAGTGACGTTGTTGGGCATGGTTGAATAGAATTAATTTTTGAGGGTCGTTCACGAATTGAATTGGTTGTAATTGATTCGAATTTGTTGGTTGTCAAAGTTTTGTTAGAATTAAGTTTTGGTTTGGTTTAATTTTTGGATTGAAAGGACAAAAAGGAAATTTGTTTTTTTTAAGTTCTTTTCAATGAAGTGCAAAAATTTTTAAAAATATTTTTCAAAATGTATGATAAGGAAATAGGGTGGTTTAGAAACATAAAACATTTAGCAGAACGTTGATTGAGATACAATAAAAATACATATGGAAAAACCTAGTAATTGAAAACTGTTATTATTAAGTTAAGTTATACAGTTATATGTTAGGGTTACCAACACTAGACAGCTTAATATATATCTATAGCTGGCTTAAAAGATGTCGTTAAGTAATTCAAAACTAAAATAATAATATTTAAAAATATGTCTGTTTGTAAGCCCCAGTAGGAATTGTGCAGCAACTATTATTGCAGATTTAATGTCATACGCATACCAAGTCATTGTTGTTAAAAACAAAAAATAAAAAAAAAATATTACTACAAAATATACAAAAATATACAACTTGTTGTTTGTTTTTTAACCAAAACATATGTTTATGTGTGTTTCTGCTAGTGTACAAAATTAAAGTTTGTGTGTGTTTTGTTTTGAGTTTTTTTAGCAAAAAATTTCATCCTAACGCTGCTTTATTGCTTCACAAAAATTATTTAAACTAAAAATATTTCATTAACAACACGGCGCATGCTCCACTAAATCATAAATCATTTTTTTTTTTAAATTCCGTCATAATGTTTGCTTGGCTAATATTATGGTATTCGGTTGCTTAATGCTTACGTTTAAAAGAAAAAAAATTATAAAAAAAATATTTAGAAAAAAAAATCATAACAGAAGCAAGCACGCTGTAGCATATTTTTATTGCTTCAATTCAAAGCTGAACAAATACAAGTCAACTAAACTTAAAAAAATAACTAAATATTATTTTTGCAAATTTTTGTTTTTTTCTATATTTTCTTTTTTTTCTCAATACCTAGTTGCGAAATGCGTTCGAGCAGTGGCGTCTTTTGACGAAATTTGCTATTGGGTACTTTTTTTGCATTCACAAAATTTTCCAGATATTCATCGTTGACAACATCTTCGTGTTCGTATTGATCTCCTTGCGAGAGAAATCGAGAAATGATTTTAATTTTTGAGATTAAAGGTTTAAAATATGTTTTTTTTTTTTTTATTGTGTTTTATTATTGTTGAAAAAAATTGAGTGAGAATGAAACAATTACTGTTGTCTAAATATGAGGTTGTGTAAGACTTTGAGAATTTGCACACTTTTTGATTATGATTTAGTTAAAGGGCCTAAAAGATTTAAAAGATCGTACTTTTAAAATATGATATATTATAAATATTTAAACTTAAAATTGTAACTGAATAAATTATAAGCTTATATGAGACCATCGCTGATTCAATGACTATTACGCCAAACTGATGAGTGGTCATCGTAACGTAGTTAGTCATAATTATTGTTTATTATTCAAATAAATTGTTTGAAGGACAAAGTTCGACAAATTGAACTATAAAAAGTGCATAAGTTGTATCTTAGAGAAGCTTCTCTATAGCTAGCAGACACTGACTGAAAAGTTAGCAACATTATAAAAGTATTCAGAACTTTGTCACCCTGGTTATTCTTAAAAAAAATTATTATACGCAGATGTAACAGAAACGAAACTCTGAAATATTTTCCTCTTAACGAGAACACTTTCCCTACTTATATGTCGTAGTGATCATATTCATGCGGTTTGCATTGAAGTTTGTCCTTTAATAAAATTTAAGGTGTAAGAAATTCAAATTTTCTTGCAAGAATGTTCAGCTGTTGATACCTCGTGTTAATTTCTTGCATCACATGATCAAGTAATGCAAAAATTGATCACCTCAATTCTGTATCACACGATCTTCATATATTTCACGTGCACAGCCTTTGGTACAAATATTTTTTTATTTTTGACTAAAAATTTTTCTTTTTTTTTGGTTTTAGAAAAATTCCAAGAAGTAAAAATGCAACTAAACACCCTTCCGTGAATATGGA
Organism: Tetanocera ferruginea; assembly: GCA_958299015.1. Classification (NCBI taxonomy): domain Eukaryota; kingdom Metazoa; phylum Arthropoda; class Insecta; order Diptera; family Sciomyzidae; genus Tetanocera; species Tetanocera ferruginea. The sequence goes on from OY282640.1 coordinate 23,967,323, forward strand.
AGGCTTAAGATGAATATGGGACGGATGTGACGACATATGAAAAAACGTAATGCTTTTGGAAATGTGGATTTTGTTTTAATCGCCAAGTATTCACTTTCAAGGAAGATTAGCCTTCAGAGGACTATGTACGTGAGAGGTCGGTAAGTTGTATACCTCTAGCTTTTGTGGACTTAACTTATATCCAAATAAATATTTTTCGCATTTTATTATACCGTAAAAACGTGTCAATAGCTACAACTTTGCTCAAGAAACTGATTGGTTTACTTTCAAAACAAAAAAATTATGACCATTCTTCAGGAAAGCTTGAAATTGAGAAAACATTTTTTTGTCCATAAGTTGAACAAAACACACCATCAAAATCACAAAAAAAAAAAAAAATTTATCATAAAACTCCAAGTTAAAATGTCTGATTTCCAAAGTTTATTTTATTTAATTTTTAATAATTCCTTGTATAAATAAAGAAATATTAAAAAAGGTTCTTTTGAATTGAGCAACGCTTCGAAACCGTTCTTCAAAACTTCTCACAAAAAATTTTTCACAAATTTTTATCACAATGTTTGTCGCAGCTGTGTGTAATGCATCTATTCGCTTTTTAATCATATGAAAATTGAAGTCTACGAAATAAAAGAAGATGACAGTCGAAATACCAGTGTTGCCATCGTCGGAAATATCATAAATGCATAACGATGGTATCTATACTGCTTTTCGCAGTATTATACTGCTTTTCAAACTCAAAAACTGTATACTGCTTTCCCCCCCCCCCCCTCCCCCAAAATACTGCATTTTAATGCTGAGGATTTTTTTCCAATTTTATGATTTGAACGTTTCGAAAAACAGCATGTCATATAGATTTGTCTCTTTCTTTCATTATATGTTGCTGTCTTGTCATTATTCATTCAGAATGAATCATTCTTCATTCCATTGACAAATGCAGTTCATGGACTGTGAACGGGATGTTAACAGAAGAAGAAGAATCATTCTTCATTCTTCATTCTCGTACAGAACGTGTTACTTCGGCTTCGCTTTCCATTGTTTATTTAAACGAATAAAAATGTCGCAATCAAGGGCTAAAAACACATTCAACGCAAAACTTCGTGAAAAATATCCGTTCGTGAAAAGCGGTTCGCCCTGGGTGGCATTATTACAGGGGCGGCACTGAAGCTAAATTAAGCTTTTTTTTTTTCTTTGGGATTGTCTGAAGCTTGTTGGCATAAGCCCGCGACTTCAAGTAGCCTCAAAGAAAGAAGTCTCATATGATTAAATTGGTTGATATTTCTGACCATGCCAAATCACCAAAACGCAAGCTTACAAGACCACGAAACGCTTCCGTCACAATATTCATTGTGACTCGTGCTGTATGTGCGATTGCCAGTTAAACCGTTTTGTTGAAACCATGTTTTGTTTTTGACGTAACCGCTAAAATGGCAACGCCATTTCCAAAAATTATAACATCTTTTGATAAGATGATTAATTTTGCGCCACCTTGTATAAATTTTTAAAGTAGCCAAATCAAATTGTGTAATTTTTTTTTTCTTATTTTTCTTCGGCTTTCCAGATGAAGCGAGTAAAAGAGAGTGAAGCCGCCATTCACAAAAAGAAAAAAGCTAAACCAGCCAGCGATAAAGAGTGTGACGTACAAAATTTTTTACCTACTGATTTGAAAGATTCCAACAGCGGTTCCAAATCTAAATACCGACTTTGGTGAAACTTTTCGTTGAATTTACAAAAGGTCGGAACAGAAAACTAACGACGGATTGGTTTATTCGTACTCTGCCAAATAAAGAAAAAACTTTGAGGACGTGGCTATCGTATTCTTCTTCAAAAAAGCTCTTTACTGCTTTTGATTATTTGAAGAAACAGTTCAGTCGAGTCTTAAATCAGGATTCAATAAGTGGTGGAAGAATTAGTTTTTTCTTCGCCTCTTGAACAGTAGATAATTTTGACTTACGTAGTATTAGAATTAGGTTGATGATATGTATACTAGAATTTTTTATATAATTGAGAACAATAAATGATTATATTCTAAAGATTTTCGATACAGCTACTTTGTGTACACACAGAAAAATCGCCAAATAAAAACCTAATAATGTGGAACAAAGTTAAACAGATTTCTTTATGGTTTTTACCCAAGAAGATGTGATTCTTAAAGTTATTGGCTATGTCTTCTTTAATTAATTTAAGAAGAAATCTCATACAGGCACTAGGTTTTCTTTTTGATTTTGTTTAAGAAGAAATCTCATAAAGCTACTAGGTTTTCTTCTTGATTTTTTCGGAAGGAATATCAGGAAGCTAAAGAGTTTTCTACAAGATATGCTTTTCTTCTCAATATTGAATAAATAAATAAGATATAACAAATACACGAAGTCTAGGACTTGACAAGAAGTCTTGAAAATATGAATTTTAGAAAAAATCTTCCTAAATAAGTTTAAGAAGATTTATGCTGAAAAACAAGAAGATTTCTACTTAAAAAACCTATTCTCTTTCGTCTTTCATGCCTCATGTTTTTGAAAAGTTGTGAAAATATGGATTTAAGAAGGAATTAAGAAGATATATTAATCAATAAATTTAAGAAGATTTTTGTTGAAAATCAAGAACATTTCTTCAAAAAAAATATCTCTTTTCTTTCATTTTTTATGCCCGTTGTTTTTGAAAAGTCTTGAAAATATGGATTTTAAAAATTATTAAGAAGATATCTTATTTAATAAATTTAAGAAGATTTTTGTTGAAAAACGAGAAGATTTCTTCTTAAAAAATACCTCTTCTCGTTCGTCTTATATGCCCGTTGTTTTTGAAAAGTTTTGAAAATATGGATTTTAGAAGAAAAAAAGAAGTTATCTAATGATTTTTTCTTAAAAAATACCTCTCCTCTTTCGTCTTTCATGCCCTTTGTTCTAAATACGTTTTAAAAATAAATCTTGTAGATTTTATGTGGCACTATTTTTCTCAGTGTATGTTTGAAAACAATGCCTACAAAACCCTATATTAATATCAAAGATTTTTTTTATTGCATATGAGAGGGGCGGTCAGTTGGGAATCCGCCCCGGGTGGCTTAACCTCTCGGTACGCCTCTGTCTACCAGTACGTCTATAAAATCATATTTTCAATCGGATTTGGATATACATTCAGCGGCAATGGAAGGAGTGTGGGCATATCATGTGATAAATTCGAAACATTGAAGGCAATTCTGATTGCCAAATGTAACTTGAAATATCCATGCGTTGATTTCTACAAATATCTCATAACAAAACCGGTATTGCTTCATCATATCGCTTCAAAGGACAAATACGAAACCGCAGCCTCAGAGGAAGATATTGAAATGGAAAGCGAAGAAGATTAATTTGCATTTTTTGTTCATTTTTATTGAATAGAATTTAAATTGCGAAAATTACTGCTTTTTCAAATCAAAAATACTGCTTTTTTCAAATTTTTAGGTAAAATATACTGCTTTTCGCCCGAAAAAAGATACCATCGTTATAAATGCATGATGTTACAACTTACGGATCTCTCCATTATGAACTTCCAAGAGCAGAATTACAGGAACTAGCTAGAAATTCCTCAATGCTGGTTCATATATAACAAAGTTGGCTAACGATGACTTACTTTTCTTCTGCGTTGCCATCTTAACATCGCTTAACGAAAATTCTGGCACAAAAAGACCAAAGGGCAAATGCCATCGAAAATCATGTGCCAACAATATTAATTTTTCTGAAAGTTCACTTTAAAGACGATATGATTGCTGGAGACTCTACTAGAACAATTGGTAGCGCGAAACCAAGTGGATGGTCGATTGAAGAATTATTTCTAAAGTATTTAAAACACTTTTTATCGTTTATTTAGCCCTCAAAGAAGCAAATTTTTTCTTAATAATTGATAACCATGACTCATACATTGCAATTAATGTTATGAAGTAGGCCAGAAACAACAATATATTTTGCTGACATTACGGCCACATACCTCTCATAAGCTTCAATCTTTAGATAGAACTGTATTAAGTGCAGAATGAAAACGGAAACGGACGGCTATAATGAGTTCCTACCATCATATGTCACAGACTACCCGTTCAATGAACTTCTATATTTCAATTAAATCGATGCATCAGAAGAGCCCATTTCTTCAATGTCCAGTGCGGCGCTCAATTTATGCAATAAAGTTAGAACTTATTCAGAAAGCATCATTTCACATGAAGAAATTCGGCATATTCTTAAGGTTGCGCCAAGAAAGAGAATAGGGAGAGGTGGAAAAAGATTAGAAGAATCCAGAATTCTCACAGATACACCAGAGAAAGAAGACATTGAAGTTGCCGCTAACTTGAACAAAACTAAAAGCTAGACAATAGCAAAGAAAACCTAGTAAGGTATAACTTCGACTTGGCCGAAGTTAAAATACCCCCACGGCCGATTCGTTATGGTATAAAATTTTAAATTGCAGCTCTTTTTGTATGAGATTTAAAACATTTTTACTATTTTCTTGACGTCTAAAATATATTTATATCAAATTACTAGCTGGTACCCGGCGCGTTGCTGCCATCCTTGTCCAATGTCTATTCCAGTTTGCCAATAGAAGGCCATCAACAGTAATAACTCCACACTGAGTTTCAATATTTTGTGGCCATTATTTCCAAAGCTTTTAAATATAAACAACTGTCTTTTATGGGCGGAACCGAATTCCTTGTCCAATACCCGCTTTAGTTTGCGACTATTTCGGAGTAGTAGAATATCACCAAATAGTAACTCCAAACCGAGTTTCTTTAATTTGTGACTATTATTTCCAAAGTGATTCAATATCAAAAATGTCTTATATTGGCGGAGCCACACCCATCGCACAAAGTCCATTCTAGCATTCCATAAGCAGGACACCACCAAATAGTAACTCTATCCTGAGTTTAAATGTTCTGTAACTTCTATGCTAATCTGTATCGAAAATTTCAATTATATGGGCATAGCCACGCCTCTTTTTCAAATGCCCGTGTTTATTTTACAATTTCAAGACCTAGCCCATCAGTTGCTTCATACTGAGTTGCATTGTTATACGACATTTAGTTCCAAATCCATCCGATATAAAAAAAATTTAATTTTATGGGCGGTGCCCTGCCCCCTTTCCAAAGATCGCTCAACTTTGATAGTCTAAGGGCACGGCTCAATAGTAAGTTCGTGCCGAGTTTCATTGATGTGTGACTTAAAGACGAAAGTAGAACCAATAAATATGTGTTCTTGAAAAAGTGCCACGCCCCTCGCGGGTAAGAGGGTGAAAAATACTTTAAGACCTATTCTCATACCTACCAAGTGTACATAAAAAATTTCATTAAAATCGGTCCAGCCGTTTAGGAGCAGTTCAAACACTAACACCGTGACACGAGATTTTTATATATTAGATTTTCCTGCAAAGTATATACAAGCCTCTTTATAAAGTTTTCGATTTGGGATTGAATGGGAGGTGGGCGTGTTCTTGAGTTGTTGACGCCAGTTTTTCTAAGACGTCTCAGTTTGGAAATAATATACACAAATACCCAATTTCAGTTCAGTAGCTTAAATATTAGCCTATTTATACAGTTTTCACTCTTATGGGTTGTATGGGAGGTGGGTGTGTTCGTTGGCGGATGACGCCCACTTTTCTTCCACAATTTAGTTTTGATATAAAATAAAAACGTATCAAATTTTGTTCCTGTAGCTTAAAGAGAAGCCTGTTTATAGAATTTTAAATTGTGGGGTTATATGGGAGGTGGGCGTGTTCCTGGGTGGATGACGCCCATTTTTCTAACACGTCTTAATTTTGATATTTAATGAATAAATATCTAATTTTACTTTTGTAGCTTTGACAGAAGCCTATTTATATAGTTTTCAATTTTGGGATTGTATGGGAGGTGGGCGTGTTCGTTGGTGTATGACGACCATTTTTCGAACACGCTTTAGTTTTGATATAAAATGAACAAATACTAAATTTTATTTATGTAGCTGTGACACAAGCCTCTTTATATAGTTTTAAATTTTGGGGTTGTATGGGAGGTGGGCGTGTTAGTGAATGGATAATGCCCATTTTCCAAACACATCTAAGTGTTGTTGTAGGTTATACAAATACTGATTTTAAGTTTTGTAGCTTAAATATTTGCTTCTATATGGAGTTTTTAATATTGGAGTTGTATGGGAGGTAGGCGTGGTTTTCATGCGACTTAGCCCATTCTCGAACTTGATCTTAGTTTTTTAGAAAAAAGCTTAAATATCGAATTTCAGTACGATAGCTTCAAAATTACGGCTGCAATCGTGTCCACAGACAGACAGACAGACAGACAGACAGACAGACAGACGGATATGGCTAAATCAACTCAGGTGCTGATGCTGAGCAAGAATATATATACTTTTCTATACCTACCACGCCTCCTTTTGCGCGTTACACACGTCGTGACAAAATTAATATGCCCCTTTACGCAGTACCCGCGTGGGGGTATAAAAAGTTCACAGACAGAAGACATTAAAGTTGCCTCTAACTCGAGCAGAGCTAAAAGAAAGCAGTGATTTAGCAAAGAAAACTAAAAAACAGCTGGTCGTCAGAAAACGATAAAAATATTCCTGAGACTCTAAGAACTTAGCCACAAAGAATTTTAAAGGACAAATTTAAAAAATAATTTTCCTGAAGTTCTAAGTTAGCTGTGAGCTGCGATTCATGTGTTAGTATCTCAAGTTAACTTATGCGTGCAAGCAAACATTTATAATGTTTTATAAATTAAAAATATTTTATAAATTTTGTTAACTTTTTTCAACATTTTTATGAAGTTATTTAAGTGTTTTTTTTTTTTATTTGTAACCTGGATTTCTGTCAAACTATTTTTTTTTTTATGTAATAAATAGAGTTAAAAAAGGATAGAATTGCTTGTCATTTTTTCAAGGAATAAAGGTACATTTGGTTTATTTTAAATTGAAAAATAATTCAAGAGATGTTTTCAATGGGTCCCAGGAACAAATAACATTCAACCAATTGAACCAAGGTACAAACGCATACCGCATACCATGAACGGTTTAAGGTTTGTTGGAAAAAAAAATTAGAATTTCGATCTAGTAGAAACCTATAGAAGATACAACTTAAAGTTATTTAATTTAAAAAACCTACATGTGGAATCTGTAAAATATATAGTAGAAATGTTGAAGTGAAAACATGTTGAGTGATAAAACTAAGATCAGCACAAATGTACAGCGACTTGTTCTAAAATCTAAAAACGATACCACAACCGTTACTTCATCACCAACAATCATAACGAATCATAAAATTTTATTAGTTTAATCTTTAGTAGATATGTCAGGAGTGCTGTCGAACATCAAGGAAAAATACTTTGCTTTGATTACTTTCTTCACAACTTTACTCCTCACTTCAGTTTCCAAAATATTGATACACTTGTTTTGAATAGAGAAAATGTTTCTCCAACTGGACAGTCAGAGTACGCTTGCAAAAAACTATATCAAATTTAGGTAAGAAATTAACTCATTAAAAAAATGCGCACTATTTTTCAAATTTAGGGTTCTCACTTTGCCCTGTAAAAGGCAGTTTTGGCTTAGCCAGAAATCTAACAATATGCAACAGTCTAGAAAGTATCTCCTTCCATTTCAGCGTTTCTATTTTGACATGATATTTTTTAATTTTATTTATTTACCTCTATTTTTTGTTTTCATTTCTATATTTTTAATTTCATAAACGATTAAATATGTATTTTACTAGACTCATGTTCAAGAACTTTTTGGCTGAGCTTCCACTAATTATTAAATTCATTTACTGAATCAAAATTTGACTGAAATTTTTCTTTAAACATCTTGCAGCAAAAGCAGTAGTATTTATTTTTATAAGAGTGTAAACCACGATCCAAAAAATGTGTTCACTATTTGACAAAATTCAAAAAAACCTAGTTAGTTTTCTATTCTGATCTATTGAAAGTTGACCATCACGAATAGCTTCACCAAAGTCGATGTTAAGATTTTGTACCAGCAATATTTGTGCCCCATCTCTAATAGGACCTTGTAACAAAGTACCAAAGTCTTTTTTAAATCATAAGCTAACTAAAAAAGTTTGCTCATAACATTCTTTGTAACAACTTGGATAGATTTTCAAGTTTTAAGATGGCGGTCTATAAGAAAATAGCTCAAAAAACAACTTGGACTTGGTTCCCGACAGAAATATTCCTACAGAGAGTGCTCGTTATTTTTTATATTTCTACCTTAGCTTTTTTTTTTAAAGCTTTCTTGCAGTCGCTTCTTCTGAAAAATTTAATAAGTTCTATAAGAACTTAGCTCAATGCCATAAAGCTCCTTATTGAACTTTATAATGCAAGACTTACTTTAAATTTAGGTCTATAATCAATGCAATGACAGTGTTATACTTGCTTTTGGATTTGCCATCGTATTGCCCAATAGATCATTCAACATCGAAACCATTGAACCATGTTAATATGCCTATGCTTTCACAATCTCCCGTACTGCCAATCTTCGATCGGCCAACACCAATTGTTTTGGGCATAGCATTGGGCATTTCTCGTGCTTGTGCGGTCGAAACGAAATTCAATAAATCATTTTTTCACCATTCAAAATTTGACAGGCGTCAACTGACAGATGCTTGTTGACAGGAGCACTGTTGGCCGTTCTGTTAATAGGCGGGAAATTCAAAAGTCGCGGACATATTGACGCTTGACTTTTTATAATATGGTGTTCAATTATATAATCAGTATAATTGAAAAAAGTGCTTAATTCTGTTATAATTAAAATGGTTTATCTCAGGGTTAAGTAATCAAATTCATTTAATTTTTGAAAGTTGCATTTTTAAGTAGAAGAGCGTTGATTTAGGAACAAAATAATCGAAAACAATAAAACTTAAAACACATTCAAGAAGCAAGAAAGAAGCTTCTTATCCCAGTCTTACGCTAATTTTTACTTTATGTTGATAAATTAACCAGTTAAACTCAGGAAAATTTAGAAAAATTTCCTTTTTTTGAACACTCGCAGTCTAAACTTAAGCCCTTATTTAAGCTCCAAAGAAGTTCCTTAAAATCTCCCATGGAATATGCTTAGAGGTACGATTTACTTCTATGTGTTTTTTTTGCCTATACAAATTGACCAAACTTATTATCCGGCTGAGTCGCTTTTTATAAAAATGTGTTTAAAAAAACACATGTGGGCACATTATAGTACCTTTCAAGAGACGAATTCAAAATTTGTTAAAACTTGGGTCTCCTGGAAAAAACCGCCTATTTAGGAAATAAATTGAAAATTTTTTTATTTTTTAGAAATTCTTATATTGAAAATCATAAAAATTATGTAGATGTTGTATTTTTTTTTTTTTTTTAATTGTTTTCGACTTGCTTATAAACTTAGAATGTTTTGAAAACAACTTTGTCTGCTAAGATTTTAAAAATTTAAAACATTTTAAGTATTTTAAAAATTTTAAGCAATCCAGAATTTTAAAAAAAAATTGGAAAAATCTTAAGCATATAAAAAGTATTGAAAGTAGTTCAAATTTGAAAGATTTAAAAATTACTCATCATATCATCCTTTCAAAATTTAAAAAAAGAAATATAAAAAAATTCAGCATTATTTCGTTTTTTCTTTGCCCTTAAGGCAAACTTGGTGAAAAAGCTTAACAAGAAAATCTCTCTGAAAGAAATAAAATTAAGTTTGTGCAGAATGTTTGACTGCAGGCAGAGCAGCAGCTAGAGTTGCCAAAGACACTTTTCAACAATTGCAATATCAAAATAAAAAGTGACAAAAACTTTTGTTCTTTACGTTCTCAATGGAACAATCAATCAAGCACCAAAGTGCAATCTTTTGAAGCTTTGATTCGCTTTCAAGCAACTTCAGCCGCGCACCTTCCGCGCATTTGTCGAGCATCATCATCTATGTAACGACTTCAATTTATTTCGAAGCTTTTGCGCAATTCTCTTTATTCTATACTTTTATTCAGCTAAAGAAGTACAAAAGGAATAGAGGGTGAAGAAAAAAATCAAATGAAATGCAATTGAAGCGGCAAAATTCTCAAAGTTTTGCACAAAATTTTTTATTGTATTTGTGTTAACAGCATTTTTTTGTACGCTTTTTTTTGTTGTTGTGTGTTTATGTGAGCGATTGAACAAAGAAAAATTGTGTCTTCAATAAATGAGACTAAGAATAAGACTAAACCCAAAAAAGACAAAAAAAAAAAAAAATACCAATTTAAAAAAAAAAAAACAATTTATATATAAAACTGCTGTTGTAGCGCTGAATATCAGTGTAGCTGCTTAAGTTAAGAAGATAAAAGACTGTAGAAAATAAAATTGGTTTTGTTCTTGAGTCAAGAATTAGTGTCGTTTTGTTTAAAACTAAAAAAATATGAAAAATAAAATAAAATGACATCCGCATATCTGTTAAATTGTTGCTGTTAGAAATAACTGTTTATATAAAGATTAGCACAACAGATATTTATATAATTTTAAATAACTATGATTGGAAAGTTATTGTAATTTAAATTTTGTACGAGTGCATTTATATGAGACAACATTTATTAAAACTAACTTAACCAATTTATGTGTTAAATCAAAACAAAATAAAACAAACTAAATCAAAACAAAACAACTGTTAATAAAACACAAAAATATGTTATAAGGCTAAAAGTTAAGAGTAATTAGATGGTTAGTAAATATATAAAATTTGACACACAAAATAATATTAAACTAAAAAAAAAATAAAATTTGTTGGCAACCTTGTTTTGGTATCCCTGAATAAAACCCATTCAAAGTTTAAATTAAAATTGTGAAAAATTAAAGCATAAAAAAATAAAAAACGTGCTATAAGTAACAAAAATTATTTTTGGCGCCAAAACTTAGCTTAGCCCTCAGCCCATGAGATTCAGCTCAATTTAGTGGGAAACATTATTTATATTTTATGCGCACTTTATGAGCGCTCATATTTTTTTTTTTTCTTTTTTGGCTGTCTAAATATTTGCTTTGTCGCAAAAAAGTCCTGCTCCCATTTATATGATTTCTTTATTTTTTTACTATTTCTATTTTCCACCCGCAAAGCTCTGCTCATAAATCCTTGCGCTGCATTGCATTTGCAAAAACAAAACAAACAAGCTCATTGGCAACACTTACTTTCTTCCTCGACATCAACGCGGTTCTCCAGCTCTGAGGTGCTCTTCTGTCGTCGCAGCAGCTTCTGTTTGGGTTGACAGCGCGGCAGCTGTGGCGCACAGTCGCCGTGCGCATTTAGCTTGCAGATGCGACAACGCAGTCCTTGTCGCGTATGTCCTGCAAACGATAGACGAACAAAGTGTTAGTCAAAGATTATGCAGACTCCTTACTTAAGATTCACTCTTTATTTAAGCATTTTTTCATGGTTTTTTTTTTTTTTCTTTTCTTACTTATTATGTTAGCTTATCTCTAGGTTTGTTCTTTTTACTCTTACTTACCTCTTAAGATTTGTGAGCAAACATCACAGGCGGTTATCTTTTTGTACGTATACTCCTGCAAATGATGGCTGCCATCCTCGTTGGGGCGCAGCGGCTGTGACGAGGCTCCGGCGGCTCCATTGCGCCTGTTTGTGTGGTAAGTAAAGTTGTTTGGAACCAGAAAAATAAAGTTTAATTTTATTATCTTTTTTAATGGCAAGTTATGAGAAAATTAAAAGAAAATCTATTGAATATGTACGAAATATGTTAATGTTTTGTAATGATATTGTTTTTATAGTTGTGATTTTTATATGTTGCGTTGTGAATTTTTTTTTGTGTGTCAGTGATGCATTCTAATGTACACAATGATTATTGCTTTTAGAAATGAGACAATGATTTATCAGACAAGGAAACAAAAGGCTGTTTGTGTTGCACTAAAATATAATAAGGATTTATATCTAGATAGGGATTTATTTAGTCATATATTAAGTATACAGATATATGGGTATTTGTGAACGCTATACTAGTTCCATTTTGGAAAATATATTTTTAAGTGTAAATCATAAACTAATATACATCTAACACAAAGAAAAAAAGCTACTGTTGTATGTATTGATATGGTTTTCAACAATACGTAGTTATAAAAATATAAAAGTTATTTTCTTTATTTAATGCTTAAGTTTAAATTTGAATTAGTTATATATAGTAAGTAAATTCATCTCAAAACTTATAAATATTATTTTTATATTCAACTTATAAATATAGCTAATTATTATTTTCACACAAAAAATTTTGTGGTTAACTCATTTTTTAGAATTATGCATAAACATTTTCTTTATTAACTTGTGATTGCTTGCTGCTCAGACTGTGAAATATGAGCCAAACCGTATTTACAGCTCAGGACATTATATTATTTAGCACTTATTCTTTGGGTATATTCTTGTATCAAAATACCTTTAAAAATAAATATTTTAAAAATAATCAAAGCAAAAAAAAAAAACAATTTATATAAAATTTATTTAATTTATTTATTTAAATAAAAAATTTAATTTAATGTTGTTCAAGATGATGGGCACCAATTTTATTTTCTGAAAAGAAAGGTATTAACCGAAAAATATTCAATAACTTTCCGATTAAAAACAAACCAAAATGGCCATTTTAGCCCTTGAAATGTCTTTGATCGAGCTGCTTACTCGTACACTCAGAAAAATATCAACTGTAATATTAACAGTCGGCCGCTGTTATTTCAAAACACTGTTCGATTGAATGATTTGCGTTTAAGTAAACAATTTTCTTTGTTGAATGAACGTTTCAAAGTATTTTTGTGCTGTTAAAATCGTCTGTTGAAATATGTTTGTGCTTATATCAGACATGCACAACGAAATCAACAAAATTTTTTCGTTTCGTTGTCGCCGAAAAATTAATCATCAAAATTATTTCGTTTTTTAAATAACGTTAAAAATTAAGCAAATCAAATTTCGTTTCGTTGCAAAACGAAAAATTTTCTATAATTTTCTCCTATGCTAAAAAAAATTTCTTCTGATACAAAAAAAAAAACGAAATTTTTTTGTTGAAATTAACGTTATTTTCAACGGTTGATTGGGAAAAAAATGAAAAAATTTTATATCGTTTTCTCCGAAACGAAATAAATATTTTTCGATTTTTGAATTAACGTTATTTTTTTTATTTCGTTTCAACAAAACAAAAAAAATATTTCGGTTACCGTTAAAATTAACGTTAACGTGCATGCCTGGCTTATATTGAACTGTCAATTTTTTCTAAGCAATAGTTTTTATATGTGTTTTGCTTTATTTATATTATTATCGTTGCCAGTTGCTCAGTGGATGTGCACTAGACTGTCATGCGGGAGACGTGGGTTCGAACCCTAGCTGTGTAAGTATCAAAAATTGTAATTTAATAATTGAAATAATAATAATTCTGTTTCATTAATTGTTTGGTCAAAAATAACCTTCAAAATAAAATGCTTACAATCTTGCAAAAAAAAAAACAATTGCAAATTTCATTTTTTATTTAAAAAAACATATTTTAAATAAAAAAAAAAAATTTATTGGCCTTGCCGGATTTGAACCGTGGACACTCGAGTACTAGACGCACACGTTAGCACACTCGGCCATACATGAACTTTCAAACCAGTGATAAAATTTCAATAAATAAGTTTTTATACGGATTTCATGTTCCATAGACCAACTGTCAACCGACTCACAGTGTGTCCGCTGTACTGAGAGAGTGATAAAAAGTAAAAAATGCAAAAACATAACAGATCATTGGTTTGTGCCTTATTCTCAACTACAATAATGAGGCTACAAAGTACCGTTATTATTTTTCTTCTAACTTACTTCATCTCCCTGTACTGAGTTAGATATTAACGCGATCACGAAGTGTGCGCTCCAAATAGTCTCAATAAGAGCAAACTTGCAGTGTTTGTAAACAGCTTTAAAATAAAAACTACAGTGAATATTTAAAAAAACTAAAATGCAGGATCAAGCATCAGGTATGTATTTAATTAATTCGAAAAGATTGTATTAAAAAAAAATTAGGGGTTAATTTTTACAAAATACATGTTTAAAAAACAAAAAAAAAATTGCATTTCTGAAAAAGTAAGCTTATAGTTTGTTTTCAACTGAGATAAAACAAACATTTTTATGAAGTTCCATTCAGCAAACATTCACATTTTATAATTCCGAAAAATTTGTTGCCACATTTTGCCCCTTTTGCATACTTTAAACTTTTAATAAGTTTATAAAACTCGCCGAAATCATTTTTTTTTTCATTGAAATAACATTTGCAGTGTTTGTAAACATCTTTAAAATAAAAACTACAGTGAATATTTAAAAAAACTAAAATGCAGGATCAAGCATCAGGTATGTATTTAATTAATTCGAAAAGATTGTATTAAAAAAAAATTAGGGGTTAATTTTTACAAAATACATGTTTAAAAAACAAAAAAAAAAATTGCATTTCTGAAAAAGTAAGCTTATAGTTTGTTTTCAACTGAGATAAAACAAACATTTTTATGAAGTTCCATTCAGCAAACATTCACATTTTATAATTCCGAAAAATTTGTTGCCACATTTTGCCCCTTTTGCATACTTTAAACTTTTAATAAGTTTATAAAACTCGCCGAAATCATTTTTTTTTTCATTGAAATAACATTTTTTTGCAGGTTCTTGTTCAAACAATATTTTCTTAACAAGAGTCGCCTTTTTTCAAATATTTTAAGAAAATACTTCTCAAAGCTGCGGAGAAAAATTAAGGGTTATAAAAGAACATGTAATAAACAGCACAAGGTGCCCTAATGGTAAAGAAAAAAATCTGATAAAAACTATAAGACAATTTATATCACAATTCAAAATAAGTGGAAAGCAAGTAATAGATTTGAAGAGAGATTCATAAACAATAATAAAAACTGGCTTCACGCCTCCATTGGTTTTGAAAACTTAAACGCTCAGGGAAAAAACAAGGGTCGTCAAAAAAAATATAAATGATAATAATAATAATAATAATAATAATAATAATAATAATAATAATAATAATAATAATAATAATAATAATAATAATAATAATAATAATAATATAAATAATAATAATAATAATAATAATAAAAATAATAATAATAATAATAATAATAATAATAATAATAATAATATAAATAATAATAATAATAATAATATAAATAATAATAATAATAATAATAATAATAATAATAATAATAATAATAATAAAAATAATAATAATAATAATAATAATAATAATAATAATAATAATAATAATAATAATAATAATAATAATAATAATAATAATAATAATAATAATAATAATAATAATAATAATAATAATAATAATAATAATAATAATAATAATAATAATAATAATAATAATAATAATAATAATAAAAATAATAATAATAGTAATAATAAGAATAATAATAATAAAAATATATAATAAATATTTATTAACATCCCATGTTTTCTTAAGAATAAGCTTATAAAGAATAAAAGCTAAACTAAAATTACGTACCTTCACATTTTGATTTTGAATTTACTTTAGTTTTATTAAATATTCGGTCAAAGTCAATACGAAGTTTAAACGCAACTATGGTCGTTAAAGGGTTAATTTTTAAAATAAAAAATAAATCATGATTCTATAATGCTATCCTCAATACATCAAGCTTGTATATGCATAATAAAAAGGCTTAAACACTAAATTAATAATACCATTTCAATATGTTATATTTTGGAAAATACGCACCGCCACATTGGGTCCGCCATTTTGAATTTTTTTACTTTTTTTGAAAAATTTTAAATAAGCTGCCTCACAAGTTCCTCCGTACCAAATTTGGCTTAAATCCAAAGAAGGGTTTATTTAATAGCAGTTTTTCGCGATTTGGACACACTGTGCGACTGTTGATTTGAAAGTTTCATTTGTTGGATGGTATTTAATAGTAAAATCTATTATTTCAACCCATGATTTGTTTGATAAAACAGCATTTTTTTCTCTGAGTGTAGGATTTACGTGTTTTTTAAAGATTTTATAAGATTTTTAAAGTTTTTCTCAATTTTTTCAAATATAGTCGCATATGTTGAAATATATCTTGTACAGTTCTTGTTCAATATTAATAATCACGCTAAGACGAATAAAATTTCTAACTTTGTTGATGTTTGTTCAACAAATTTTTACATTTGAATGAGTAGTTTTTGCGCTATCATAGCTAATTCATAAAAATCGAAACTATTTTCATTTTTAGTGGAGAATAGTGGACAATACGGTAAAGAGATGCATTTGCGTGAAGACGCTAAAATTCGACATTGTACTGTATTTTACATATTTTATTCAATTTTACACTGATTGATACATTGATACTGAAATATTAATAAATATTTGAAATACTACTCTCAGGTTTGGAAAAACATCTTTTTCTTTAAATGGAAATTTTGTTTCATTTAAATCTGTATTATAAAACTCACGCAAATTTTAACAATTCTTTTCAAGATTGTTGCACGGATTATCCTTACTTAATAAATTTTCAACGTCCAATAAATACCAAAATTTGGAATTAAGGTCCCTTGTCGTGTAAATTGTGAACTTATTTCCTGATGCAGACGATTAAGAACGCTTTTCATAACGCCAGATTTTTCGCTTTCTTCAGAAAGGCCATATCTCGAGTCAATTCTCCGCGCATTTGTCGGTGACATTTTATACAGATTGTTGTCTCGATTCCCCATTTTTTACAAAGATTTTTATCCTTTTCGATAACTTTTTCACATATCTCGTTACGAATTTCTACAAGTTCAGTCGCCAATTGTTTGAGATCATGGAAGGCTTCTTTAAACTTAATTTTAGGACCTTGTAATCTGAGCTGCACATGGTCAGTTCTCTTAGAATTCATGGCAGAAATGGACTAAAGTTATGATATTTAAATTCGGTTTAAGATAAAGATTGCAGCATTTCTGTTGTACCACTTCTGGCAGTATTTTCATCTGCTAATTTTTCTTATAGTTCTACGTATTTTTCAAGTCCCTCGGCAATAACGCTAATTCTTGCGTTCTGGCGCTCCATCGTGTAACAGATTCTTTAACAGATTTCTTAAAGCATTTTTAACAATTTCCATCGTAATATTCGTGAGAAAGAGACGTATGTTATCAATTATTCCAAAACATGTTACAAAGATTGAATCTTGGTTAGCTGTAGTAACTCCTACTAAATTAAATGTGTGGTTATCACAATTTACAAATGTTGCCTTATTATTTTTTTCTATTATTCTTTCTTTGTTGAACGCCAGATATGTGATTTGACATAAGGGCAGCATTATCATAGCATTGTACTCTACAGTTGGCTAACTTAATTATTGAATTAATAAATTAAAACAAACTTTTTTACAAAATTTTGTTTGTCTTGAGAATGATGTGGCGCCCTCTGCGAGTGGCGCCCGGGGTATGATGACACCCCCTTCCCCCCTCACTTCGCCACTAGTTGGATGTTATTTAACAGTGAAATCTGTAATTTCAACCCATGATTAGTTTGATATAACAGCATTTTTTCGCTGGAGTGTAGAAGACCAAAATAGTTGTTTTATAAATTTATTTTAACGAAATTTATATCAGATTAATTTTTTTGATTTCTTTCTAAAGGTACCTTTTTTTAGCACTCACTCGAAATGGCACGTAGAAACAAAAAAAATATGAAAAAGTTGTTTTGATTCTTACTTTCATGTATATTAAATCTGATTTATATGTAAAATCAGGAAGAGATTTTGAAAATATTTTTAACATTTTTTTTTTCAAAAATTTAAAGTTAGTTGTCGAACAATCAACCAACGGGCATTGATCTCGAATTTTCCTTAGATTAAGTTTTAAGACAGTCGGCTATTCACAATGCAAAGATTCTATTTTGTTGAAGAAATCGAGTTAAAAAACATTTGTATGAAAGAATATGAAGTATATCTATCGTATATATCAGCATATCAGCCACCTTATTCGATTTAGCCATTTCTATCTATACGCGTCCGTCTGTCTGTCAACAAAATGGAAAACTAGAAATCTTTGAAAAACACAATATAATGACTTGAAACTTAAAACAAAAATGGCTTTAAATTAAGGAAATAGTAAGGTATATCTTCGACTTGGCCGAAGTTAAAAAACTCTACGTGTGATTCGTAATGGTACAAAATCTTAAATTGCAGCTCTATTTAAATGAGATTTGAAAAAATTTTACTATTTTGACGACGTCTAATAAACATTCATATCAAATTGTTTTCCTGCAAAGTAAAGACAATCCTCTTTATAAAGTTTTCAATTAGGGGTTATATGGGAAGTGGGCGTGTTCTTAAGTGGTTGATGCCAATTTTTCTTATATAGCCCGCTTCAAAAGAGAAGAACATTTTTTAGTTTCATTTTTCGATGCGCAGTGAGAAATTATTTTTATAGCTAGAAAATTTTTTAGAGCGTAATTTCTTGCTCTTTTTGTACTGTTCGCTGAACTTTATGCTATTTTTGAGTGTTTTTTGCTGTTTTTCTATATATTTGAATGCGCAAACATTCAAAACAAATGATCGCACAAGTACGGTGTTGCACTGACGACCTGCAGCAACCTGCATCTTGAGAGAGAAATCAAATAAAACTTACATAAAAAATAAATTATTTTCTCAAGGAAAAATTGTGAAGTGAAATTTTGGCTAATAAATTATGTTTTGACGCCCCCTTTTTTCAATTTTGATTGGTTGATTTCGAAAAATAAAATTCAGTACTTCCGCAGCGCAGTTTCGATCAACAACAAAATTTAGGAATATACATTAATTTTTTTTCATTTATTTTTCTGCTCAGAGAATATTCAATTTTTTTTAATTTCGACCAATCAGCAGAAAGAACGCTCTCAAAATTATTTTCTTATTCTCAAACATGCGTGAAAACGTATTCTTCTCTTTTGAAACGGGCTATACACCTTAACTTTGATATAATATTTTCAAATACCTAATTTCAGGTCTGTAGCTTAAATATTAGCCTATTTATAGAGTAGAGGAGTTTTTTAAGAGGAGCCTTTTAAAGAGTTTTAAATTTTGGGGTTGTATGTGAAGTTGGAGTATGCGTCGGTGGATTACGCCCATTTTTCTTACATGCCTTAATTTTATAATAAAACAAGTAAAGAAAGTCTTAAGTCGGTCTAGGCCGACTATGAAATACCCTAAATCTACTTTTCCAAAAAAAAAAAACAATATTATTGAAAATGGGTATGTCCGTGGGCGGATGAAGCCTATATTTTATATGCATTTAAATGTTGAAGACAAATTTACACATACCAAGTTTTATTCCTGTAGCTCACAGTTAATGCCTTTATTATGCTTTCGCTATGGTAGGTGGGCGTGTTCATGGACGTTTTACTCCCAATTTTTAAACACACCTTAGTTTTGGGTTGTGTGGAAGGTAGGTGTGTCCGTGGGCGGATGACGTCCATTTTTCAACACCATCTTTATTATGTCATAGAAAACATACATGTCAAATTTTATCTCTGTAGGTTAAACATAGGCTTATTTATTGCTTTTTAAATTTTTGGGATGTATGGGAGGTGGGCGTGTCCGTGAGCGGAAGACACCCAGTTTAAGAAGACATCTTTGTGTTGATACAAAACACATACACACCAAATTTTATTGTTGTAGGTTATTTATGAGCTTATTTATGCAGTTTTCAATTTTTGCGTTGTATGGGAGGTAGGCGTGTCCTTGGGCTGATGATGTTCATTTTTGCAAACCATCTTTTTCTTATCATAAAAAACACAATTGTCAAGTATAAGTTCTGTAGGTGAAACAGAGGCTAATTTATTGCGTTTTAAATTTTTGAGTTGTATGAGAGGTAGGCGTGGCCGTGAGCGGATGACACCCATTTTTCGAAGGCATCTTTTTGTTGATACAAAACACATACACACCAAATTTTATTGTTGTAGGTTAATTACGAGTTTATTTAAGCAGTTTTCAATTTTTGCGTTGTATGGAAGGTAGGCGTGTCCGTGGGCGGATTCCAAAAATATTCAATAAAGCAGGTCCTTGGGCTTATGTTACTATGTGTACCAAGTTTCATTCAATTATCTCAACTCCTTCTTCCTATCATGTGTATATGGACAACACACAGACGGACAGACGGACGGACGGACGGACGGACATGGATAGCTCGACTCACGTGGTGACGCTGATCAAGAATAAATATACTTTTCTATACCGAACTCGCTTCGTTCTATGCGTTACAAACGTTTGCACAAAGTTAATATACCCTGACCTTTCAGGTTTAGGGTATAAAGAATAAATATCTCGTTTTACTTTTGTAGCTTCGACAGAAGCCTATTTATATAGTTTTAATTTTTGGGGTTGTATGGGAGGTGGGCGTGATCGTGAATGGATGAGGCCCATTTTTCTCTTACGTCATAATTTTTATATAAAAATAGTATATATTTAATTTTATTTTTGTAGCTTCGGCAGAAGCCTATTTATATGTTTTTTTAAATTTTGGGGTTGTATGGGAGGTGGACGTGTTCGTGAATGGATGTCGCCCATTTTTATATCGCGTCTTAATTTTTATATAAAACGAAAATAATATTAAATTTTACTTTTGTAGCTCCGACAGAAGCCTCTATATATATAGGTTTCAATATTAGGGTTGTATGGGAGGTGGGCGAGTTAGTGGGTGTATGACGCCCATTTTTCTAACAGACCTGAGTTCTGTCATAAATTACACAAATACCGAATTTAAAATTTGTAGCTTAAGTACTTGCTTCTTTATGGAGTTTTCATTTTTGGGGTTGACTATAGGCACTTCCGCTTTTAACATTTGTTAATGGTAGCTCATTGTGAATAGGCAAGTTTATGACTTCCTGTTTTAACTATATTTCTTTTAGATTAGATATTACTATTTTCAAAATTCACCTTGATTTGTGGCCTGAATAACTCGCTTCTGATCTGAATATATGGTTAAAAATTGTTGGTGGAAGCCTTAATAATATTTTAATTTCTACTCTGAAATCACTGCTGAATATTGTAGACAGGATGATGTTTAGAATTTTAGGCATGAGCTGGTAATGAATGGTCTGAGCAAGTTTTACATGCTTTAAAAAAACATGTTTGCCTTTTTAAAAATCGACATGATCGCATGACAAAAAAATATATACTTTTAAGTTTAGGCAGATATGGTCTGTTAATTTGCAAACATTGTTTGAGAACTTGCAAAAAAAACCACTAAATTTTTAGCTTTTTAAGCCACCCTCCCGTCATAAACAGGATCGGTAATGCTTGATATAAATAAAACAATTAAAGCTTTCAGCCTACTTTTATTAAACACTAGTTTATTAAAGTGTTTCTGCCTGCCTCTTTTGTGAGTGAAAACTCCCTTTTATATTCTGCCACTTATTAAAAGGCCTCCACCAGCTCAAAACCATGTGTTGCCAGGCACTTCCGCTTTTAACATTTGTTAATGGCAGCTCATTGTGAACAGGCAAGTTTATGACTTCCTGTTTTAACTATATTTCTTCTGTTTTTTTTTTTTTGTTTTTGTATGTTTTGTGCTAGTGTTGCTGCTAAGTGCTGCTATTATTTAATTGTTGATAATGTTGTGAAAATGTGTGACTATTGTTGTTGTTGTAGATAATAATTGTGTCACTTTATTTACACATCGCACCTTTCGAGTGTGTGTTACATGCCGAATGACTATAAAAGTTTGGCAACGCTGCGAGTCACTTTGTATGTTTGACTGTGTGTGTGTGTGAATTATTGGAATGTTTTTAATTAACTACAATGAATTATAAGCAGACACTTCAGCAAATACACACACAGCTACTCATAACAATTGTTGCTAATTAATCATGTTGTTTATGCCACAAAATGTAATCTTTAATTGTTTGTATTGTATTGTTGCTTTGCGTCAAGTGCTTATATGTTATTGTTTTTATTGTTATTTTTATTGTTATTTTAAATTGCCTTTTTATTGGCATCTCAATTACTATTTATGTCAAAAAATTAACTGACACACAAGAAGCAGCGACCACCAGTCAGTCAGTGTTGTTGGCAACGAAAACAGAAAAAAACAACAACAAAGTTAATTGTTCAACCTTCAAACGAAGATAACGTTATCCTGGCACATGTTGTAGCGAAAAAAAAAAAAACACAGAAGGAAAACAAGAGAATTATAAACAACATCTGCAGCACGTTGTGGACACTCGAATTGAGGCAGCAGCAACAGCAGCTAAAAAAATGGCAACAAAACGTAGCAGTAGTTGTTGTACAACAACAACAACAACAGTGAAAAGAAAATTGCTACCATTGTCGAATACCAGTCAATATCCAATTACTTTTTTACTGCTCATATCTTGCTGGCTTTGCTCTTCGTCACCTCCCAAACCTATACTTTGTGCCACACCCACTTTTAAAGCTGCAGCACTGTTGATTTTGCTTTTGTATTTGTCTGGCTCTCTCTCTCTCGCTCTCTCTTAACGCTCTCAATTTAACGATTGTACTGCCTGTGCTTTGCTGGTCTGTATGGTTCTACAAAACTACAAATATTTTTGCACTTACAATTTGCTACAAATTTTTTTTTGTTTTTTTTTTAGTTTCATTAAATTAAAGTTTTTTTTTTGTCTTTTTTATAGATTTTGTCTAAATTTTTTTATATGTTTTACCTTTTCTAACGTTTTTCTGTTCGTCGATTACTAGCCGTGCATGTTTCACTTCCCAGCTAGCATTTGGAAGACTGTTTTGCTGACAATCATCTAAATGAGTCTTTTTCGAGTCCACTTGACGATCAACAAAAACAAAATACATGTCCTGTGCGGAAGCATATTTTATTCCGCTCAACGATAAAAAACTGAATGCATTTTTTCAAGGCAATCTCTTGGAAATTGAACAAAGCGTGTGCAGAAGCATATTTTAATCGGCGAGGCGATAGAAAAGTAACTATTTTTTTGTGGAAACTAACGGGAAATTGGACAAATTCAAACAATCATATTTTTCACGCCAAATCGGTAAATTTCGACAGAGCAATCTCGGAGTAAAGTCAACCTTTCTGTTTGTGAAATTTTCAAATTCAAGTAGTTTTCGGTTATACTAACTTCAAAATATACACAAGATCTCACAATATTGAACATCACTCGTCCCAGTCAGCATTTTATGAAATTTTTGATTATATAAGAGTTGTTTTCGATTTTCCTCCATTGTGCGATCATTTTCTGATCAAAAAAGACTTTTTGTTGGGGAGTAATTGGTACCCTACACGCGACTCTTCTTGAAGAGTCATTTTCGAGTCGTTTTTGTACTTTCATAATCAAAAAACGACTCGAAAACGACTCAAAAATCAGTCGTATTTTAATCATATTTTGCTATTTTTAGATCGAAAAATGACTCGAAAATGATTCGAAAATGAATCGTATTTTAATCATTTTTTGATCATATCCAAGACTAAAAAACGACTCGAAAAAGACTCTTTAAATAGAGTCGCGTGTAGGGTACCATTTTCTCCAGAACAAACAGTCTTTTTTGATCAGAAAATGAGCGCACACGCGAATGTCACCATCGCGGAGGAGAGTCGAAAACGACTCTTATATGTTCAAAAATTCGATCAAATGCTAGCTAGGTTACTGTGTGTGTGTGTGTGTTTGTTTGTATTTGTCTAACTGTATATTGGTATTTGTATTTATCTTATTTTCACTTTTGCTTTGCCCTGCAATCAATTTTATTTAATTCTATTTTAACAACATTTTTACTGCTCCTTCAACTGTTTTTTGTTTCTTTATTTTTTTTTTTTTTGTAAATAGAGTTTTATGTGCTTTTAAGCTTAGCCAACCGTTGTCACTTGTAATTCCTCTTTTAGTGACATTAACTTATATCTTGTTTCTCTGTTAGCTTGTATTTTTTTAAGCTTTGTTGATTTTTTCACTTATTTTTTTGTTTTGTTTGCAATAAAGTGTGACCGTCACGTCACGTGTTTTCGTTGTTTGTACAATTCGAGAGTGTTTTATACACAAACATAAGAAACATTTCTTTCACTCATGCTTTTTGAGTTAATTTATTATTTATTGTTTGCTAAGCTTTTATAGACTTTATGGCAAAACAAAAAAAAAAAACATTCTTAGAATTTACGAAATGATGTACACGGGTTTGCTAAGGATAATAGTATTATTGATCTCGTATTTTTTAGAGTCCTTCGCATATTACGTTAAGGGTATATAAACGTTTTCCCATATAATTTTGCCATGTCCGTCGGTCTGCCATTTTTTTGAAAAACCATTCTTTCCAAAAAATAAACAACTAGTGTGAAAATTAGCCACATCGGACACAACCGCGGTTACTTCACATACAAAGTGATCTCATCAAAAGGTAAAAAAACCTTCATGTTCTCTAAAAAATAATTCAACGGCTTGAAATATTACACTTGCTGATCTGATCTGGTTTTGATCTAAAATATGTACACAGAGTTTGGCCAAAATCGCATTAAAGTCATGTCTGCCTCCCATACTAAGTGACATATTCAAATCGAAAGGTCTTTTCAAAATTCATAAAAAATCAATCTAAGGACTTAAGGACAAGCTTTTCAAATAAGTTTTAATTTTAAAAATATTCCCTTAGTTTGAAATTTGGCAAAATCGCTTGAAAAAATTAAACCTTGGTCTCAATTTAAATTAATTCTCAACTGAAATTGACATGATATTCCAAATATTTTTTTTTTTATTTTATGTGTACTTAACATACTGTACTTGTGTACTTCAACTCCAACGAAAAGTAAAAACAATATCTCAACATCCGTTTAAAATTAATTTAGGTCTTTTAAGTCATTAAAACTAAATTTAAATTTAAATAAACTAGGGAAAAAGAACATGTTCGCTTGAATTTTAAGTATCATAACTACGAAAGAGAATACAAATCAGCTCATTATTTTGTGAAAATTATATAAAAAATTGTTCCTTCGTGTTAAACGATGAGTCATATTTTAAATTAAATAAGTGATATTTGTGCTCGAGGTTCTTGGGAAAAATTTTGAATGAGACGAATATCCATCTGCAATTCCCTTTGAAATGAATTGAGCATTTTTTTAAAAACAGTTTAACAGGTGGTGAAACGTATAATAAGAAAATTCTGTTCGAAAACATTCTTGTTTGAAAAAGGTGAAACTCCAAGAACTATGTCAATATCCACATTGACGACATAAAAAGTGATGCTATGTGTTTGTTTGGACTACAAGGATATTATCCATTAGCAGTGACTAGCACCTGGGCAAAAAGATTGATTCAAATTTCTACTGCCAGCAATTAATGTGATGGCAGCAAGAAGTTGAAAAAAAAGAGGCCAGAATTGATCAAAAGGAACAAATTTTAAATTCATCATAACTACGCTAGCACCTCTGTTAGCACTACAAAAACCAAGAGATTTTGGGTTGTAATTATTGATGCTCACAGCGTTTATTTCTGATATTGAACCTTAAACACTCTCTTGCCGGAAATAAATCGACCTAAAACTTTAACTACGAAAAGCATCTTCAACAGCTTTTTAAAGGTTTAATCCCAGAATTCTACAATAGGTTAGGTTAGGTTAGTCCTGTTGCCTCGCATTGGAGTCTCACATAGATCATATGGTCCTTAATGGTGCTGGTTTATGAAATCCTTGAGGGAATTAGTGGAAGTCTTCAAAGATTTGCGCCTTATTCGCAAATCTTAGAAGGGATTCTTGGCTGCATCCTTAAGCGACGATTAAGTCGGTGAGCCTAAGTATTTAAGTCTCGTTCTAAGTAAGGCGGGGCATGTGCAAAGAAGGTGCTCCAGGGTTTCCTGGGCACCTGGTTCATTCCTTGCACTTCCTGCAGTTGTCATGCATGGTTATACCCAGCTTTTTAGCATGGGATGCCACCATGCAGTGAACTGTGAGAATTCCCACCAGTGTCCTGCTGTCTCTTCGAGTGCGAGCCAGCATAAACGACGTTCGTTTTCCGCATGCTGCATTGCACATGGTTTTTGAAATATTGCATGTTGTCGTATCTTTCCATCTGCGACTCACAGCTTGTTTGACTCCGATTTCGAGGTTTTTGTTCTGTGAACTCTGATCCCAGCCCGGCACCATCCTTTGCTAGTTCGTCTGCCATCTCATTTCATTCAATGCCCCTGTGGCTTGGAACCCAAAAGATACGCACTCTCTTTGAAGTGTTCAATGCATCTAGAGCGACTTTGCTTGCTAGGACATTTCTGGACTTGACTGTATCGGAACGCATGAATTTGATTGCAGCTTGGCTGTCAACAAAGATGTTAATTAAAAAGTGTTGAGTGTTTGTACAAGAGCTATCTCTGCGGCCTTCCTGATGGCAAAAACCTCCGCCTGGAAGACACTGCGGTGGTCCGGTAATTTGTATGCTTGCCTTATATCGGGCACTGCGCAATACACTGCCGCACCTACTGCCGGACTCATTTTGGAGCCATCTGTGAATATGTTGACCACCCTCTGGGCCTGTTTGAT
The DNA here is from genome assembly GCA_958299015.1 of Tetanocera ferruginea. Lineage (NCBI taxonomy): Eukaryota > Metazoa > Arthropoda > Insecta > Diptera > Sciomyzidae > Tetanocera > Tetanocera ferruginea. The sequence continues at coordinate 23,993,706 of OY282640.1, forward strand.
ACCTTTACGCCAGTCGGTTGGTCCTAGAAGTGTGGGTATTTTGGGTTCAAGAGTTGTGCTAGGGATCATGTAGTCTGTGCTACTGATTGCATCCTTGCCAATTCGACAGTGTCTAAAATTTTTTTTGCGGAAGTTGCCAGCTGCCGTAAGCCGCTGTGCCGTTTTACTAGCCGTTAGTTTTGCATATATGTCTAGAGAATCAGGCATAGAATGGTTTCAAGAGCTTTCGTAGGAAAATCCAAATATGTTTAACGTAGACACCTGCCATGAAGGCTCAATTCTACGGTGCTCTTAACATTGGACCAACACAATGCGTCGGCCGGCGCCCCTTTGAGAGTTCAAAGGTACCAAATTAGCTAAATGTTTTGATGACATATTGCAACCCTTGGTTTGGGTGGAGGCCTATCTAAATCCTCTACCGTACTATGGAGTACAGCATCCGAGTTGAGAATGCAACTACACACATCGAACAACGGAGCTCTACCCGATATGGGTGATAAACCACAGCCACCATGAAGCTCCCCGAAGGGCCAGCCCAACAAGTCAGCCTGGCAGATAGCCAGGGGCCGCTGACTTCCCGTGGTACCAGTTTTAAAGTCCTTGGTCATACCTCGTAGCAAAGCTACTACCAGTTTTAGCCCATCATAGCTCTGGACATTTAGTGAATTGGTAGCCTTCCTAACCCTCTCGTCCACATTGACTCTCCACTTCAGTTTGCTGTCGATTACAACTCCCAGGTATTTTGTGTGAGTTTTCGGAATGAGTCGAGTGTTGTTTATTCTTGGTGGAGTCCATGGTAGTATCTTGTACTTATTCGTAAACAATACCAGATCTGTTTTCTCTGCGTTTATACTGAGGCCAACTGAGTTCGCCCATCTAAGTACCTCTTTTATGCTCCAATAAAGAGCTTAATGTCGAAATACATTTTCCCACTATAATTATGCTTATATCATCCGCATAAGCTGTTATCTTCGGGGCTTTGCCTTCAAAGTTTTTGAGTAGTTCGTTAACAACTAGATTCCAAAGTAAGGGTGAGAGGACTCCTCCTTGGGGTGTTCCTCTGCTCACTTCTCTTACCATGGTTGTAGTGCCCCACTCGGCTTGAACCTTTCCACAACTTAGTAGGTTGTCTAGCCAGAGGTCGATTGCTGATGGTGTATCGATCGCGCGCAATCCGTTTAGAATGGCCGTAGTTGTCACATTGTTGAATGCACCTGAGATGTCTAGGAAAGCCCCTAGTGCAAATTATTTGTTGTGGAGCGCTTTCTCTACATGAACTACTAGGTTATGTAGTGCTGTCTCCACCAATTTTCCTTTCGTATAAGCTAATTCTTCAATAAAGTTGACAAAAATAGGCAAAACAGTTTTTTAACATCAAATTAAAACTTTTTCATTTTAAATTTAAATTTTCCACAACAAATCAAAATTTTTACATTTCAAATAAAACATTTTCCTGACTATATAGCTCTGACCTTGCACACAATAACTTCAACATAAGCTCGCATATCAATAATAAAAAGCGAGTCAACATTTTCAATACCTGAAGAAGGATTCCTTGGTTGCTTTTAAAATGTATTTTTTTAGAAGTATTTCAATCATAGAAAAAGTTATTTAAAAATTGGTACTAGAAGGTGCAAAGGTGTCTTCACAACAAAGAAAATATTTTAGAAAAACAATAAAACTACTTTCATTGCTAGTTGTTTGTTTTTTCTTTTTCTCTAATCCTAAAATAAATAAAGTGTTCGGCGCTGTGCCAGTTAATTACCACCAAATTGTTGGTTTGAAGATTATTATTGCCAAAAATTGGTGGCAATAATTCCCGTGATATTAATTTATTTAGAAGTATGTTTTGTTGTTCTACACTCAGAACAATAGCAGAATCAGGGCTGTGTATTAGGGTCATGTGATTTATTATTGCCATTACCGAATTGTTGGCACTAATTCACCTTTTTTGTGGCAATAATTCGCATTTGCCATATTGGCTGGTGGCAAACATGTGCGCGGCAATAATTCTTCACGCCAAAATGTTCGTCTTATATTTGTGAAAATAAGTAAGAAAAAGTGTTTGGCCGAATGTGAATTTTCACCGATGCCGAAACAAAATATTCGGCAAACTAAAAATTTCATTTTATTAGAAGAAACGGCAATTGTTAAGTTCGATTCAAACACTAGAGTTTTTCTGCTTTACTTTTGTCAGATTCAGTTCCCTTTTATGTTTTTTTGCAGCAAAATTGGATGTTTGTATAACTGTTTTAGTGACGGCAGGTAACGTAGACAATAATATTAGAAGAAATGTGGCTGAAAAAGCAAATGAGACGGTGGGACCGACATGTCGGATGAAAATTAAATATTTTTGATTCTTCTGCCGAGCTATTCAAAATGTTCAGATTGTCTAACTTATCCGGGTTTTCCAACAGGTCCGATCATATAAACGCATGTCGGTCGGACTCGCTGCATATATAATTTGAATAAAGTTTTCAGCAAGTAAAAACATTCTAAAACAAAACATACATTTTAAAACAAAACAAGTGAAACATACTAATGGAAAACTAATGTAAAAGACCGAAAATATTGGTTATTTTTAAAATTTTAATGAAAGAATCAATATGTTCTTTTAATCGTTGGAAAAAACTTTTGAGTAAACCGAATTGTTCGAAAAATAATGATTTTTTTTTTTCAAGCAATTAACATAAAAAGTAAAAATAGTTTTATATATTGATTTTTATTTTTTTCTTGTTCACAAATAAAAATTGTTTTAAAAATTTTTATTTTATTTTTTGCTAACAAATAAAAATCATCTTTGCTTTTTATTATTTTTTTTACAAAAAAAAAAATATTTTTGCAAAAAATTTTTTTTTCATGAATTTTTGATCAAATTAATACCTATACAAATAATTTCGATTTTTTAATTTATTTAAAAAAATATATATTTTTGCAAAAAATTTTTCGCATGAATTTTTTATCAAATTAATATCTATACAAATGATTTCGCTATTCATGAATTTACAAAACTTATTTAAACAAAGAATTTATTCATATACTTGCAAAAATTTCATTATTAGAAAAAAATTTTGAAAACCGTTCCGGGTGAGACCAACTTCTTGTAACGAAAATGAAGAATAAAAATAATTTATTGAATGAAAGAAATTAACAAGTTTATGTTAAACATCAACATCCTTACTTAAGGAAAGTTTCTTAGGAAAACTATAGCATTTTTCTGGGACGGGTGTGACACTGAAAAAACACTCAGTTTAAGTATTTTTTCTGTGTTAACGTAGTAACTAGTCCTTGTTATAAACTATTCTTGAATAACATTCTTATCTTTTTTAACATGGGTTAAACCTAATTTTTTTGAATATGCATCAAGAGATGGCTGTTTCAACGTTTTAAATCTAAACAAAATATTTTAAGTTATTCTCAACTCGGAGTTTGTTTAGTTAAATTGTCCAAAAAAAACATAAAAAAGCATTAAAACTAAAAATAATATTGCAACAAGAGTAACTTAAGACTCCATTTTAATGCGAGAACCAAAAATTATTTCAATTGAAAGCATTTTAGTATTCATGTTTCCGTTCCTCATTAGTGTGGAATCAGCCTTTTGTATTATTTTGTTCCAATACATAAATTATTATAATTTTTTTTTTTGCTTAAAATAAAAACAAATATATTAATTTGTTTTTTTTATCAATTATAAAAATTGTTTTTATATATTTTTTTCAGCAAAATTTTAAAAAAATCTTGTAAAAAAAGAAAGCATGTGAAGTTGATTTTTATTTCTGAGAAAAAAAAAAACAAATAAAAGACCTAAAATGATTTTTATTACTGAGCGAATTAATAAAAATCAGGAAATCAGTTTTATTTCTGGCCGATAAGAACTGATATTTATTTTTGAGTTTTATCTTCTTATATTTAACATATCTCGCATTGCTCAGAGCAAGAAGATTAGTTACAAAAACCTTGTTAAAGGCTCTCTTTTAAAGAAATACTTTGTCGAATACAAATTTTTTTTGGGGTGTTCAAAAAGGTTTTATTGATGTAGAGTTTCATCTTCGTAGCTTGGGCAACATTTTAAGTCGGTTTCAATTTTTTTTGATTTAAACCAATAGTTTAATGTTTATTTATAAAATTAAAAAAAAAATCGCTTAAAGAACATGTTTAAGTCAATTTTAATTAAAATCCATAATGCCATCACGTGCTTATATACGCTGTTCAAATGAACTAAAAAAATTAACCCAAACCCTAATAAAACGCTTAGGTTTTTTTTCTCTAAAGTTCTTCTCTCTACAATAAAATTAAACAAAAACTCTGTAAAAACAAAAAACAAAAAAAACAGAAGTTCAATTATTGCTTTTGTTTTAGTGAAGTCCTGCTAAATCTTTCTATATAGCTATATGTATATAAATAAATATAAGCTATGCGTTATAAATAAAGTTTAGCGCAAAAGTAAGTAGAATAAAGCAACAGGATAGAAAATGCATAGAAAATAGCAACTAAAAAAGATGGTAGACAGAACAGTTGCAAAAAATATGGTAGCTCTCTCTGTTCAATGAGAAAACTTTTGTGATTTGCCTTCTTACTCCAAAAAAGTTTTATGTCGACATTTTGTTTTTGTTTTTGTTTTTATTTTTGGCAACTTAAGAGCAGCGCTGCCGAAAGTACTACTATCGGAGTATTTTACTCCTATTGACTCTTGAGTACTACTATACTCCCCAAACACAAAAAGTACTACTATTTATTTATAGCTCAAAACGGCCTAATTTGTTCTCGCCATTAATGTAAAAAAATAATTTTTTCTGAAAGCTTCCTTTTTTCGTTCACTTTATTCGTTAATTTTCTTGTTCACCTTGTCTTTCATTATGCCGCACAGTGTAACGAGGCGGCCAAATGGAAAAAAATTCGCGAATTTGGAAAATAAGTAGGCAAACTTCTAGTTAATAACATACGTTATGTGAATCTAACTCCATTCGGCGATATCTTTCCATATATGGAAGTTATGCTCATTGTTTTAAATTTAACGAAATTTCAGTTTCTGCAGTTTAGTATTGAAGATTATATATCGTTAGATTAAGCAAAAAACAAAAGATAGTAAACGATTCATTTCTAACATTTTGTTATACCAAAACAAATTCCAAGAAATCGTAAAACAGCAAAAGTTGTATATACTTTAAAAAAATTTGTGCTTTCCACTTTTATTCATTAACTTTTCCACATGTTAGATAATCAACGTGTAAAGGGTGTCTCAATAAGAGTGCACTTTCTTATTTCAAAGTAAAGATGCATATTTTTTGAGAGAGTTGTGATTTTTTTATTGAATTGTAAAAAGGACATGTTCCGATTATTATGGAATAAAATATCCGACAAATGGCCCTGATGACAGACCATTACACTTTTCATGAAATTTTCGATGACATTTTCACAGAGATGTGGCTGTATCTCACCGATGACGTGTCGGATCTCGGATTTGAGCTCAGGAATTGTTTCTGGTTTATTCACATAATCCTGTGATTTCAGAAAACCCAAAGAAAAATCGCACGGCGTTAAATCGCATGATCGTGGTGGCCAGTTGACATCAGAATTTATTGATTTAATTTGTTATGGAAATCATTTCTGCAATAAATCCATTGTTTCATATAAATGCAATAAATCCGTGGTGTGGCAGGTGGCGGCATCTTGCTGAAACCACATGTCGTCCAGATCCATGCCTTCCAGTTGAGGCCACAAGAACTCTGTTATCATGTTCCTGTAACGAATGAAATTTGAAGTTGTTGAAAACGATGCCGAATTGATGTTGTCGGAATTTCGGCGACACTCTCGCTTACAGTAGCAATTTTTTCAAGAGACCAACCAGTACGTTGACGCACAGTAGTCTTACTGTCCATAGCCGACACAGTTTCTTCAAATTTTTTGACCACTCTTCGAATGGTTGACACATTAGGTGCACTTTCTCTACTGAAAATGGTTCGAAGTTTGCGAGCGGTCTTTCACAATTAACTTTCCACAATTATAGCGCATTGTTCTTTCGAAAAGCGCTCCATTTTTCATAATCGGAATAAATATATGTTCCAACTGCGAAATCTCAGAGTTTCACAAAATAAAAATAACACTAAATTTAAAAAGTGCACTCTTACTGAGACACCCTTTACAAGAATTAAAGGTACGACAACATGCAACGTATATATTATGTATTGTTTAAATGATTCAAAGGCGATTATTTCAAAATTTTTATTTTTGGCTTATCATGTTTATGCAATAAGCCCTTCAATTACTAAGCACAATATTGTCGTTTCCACATGGCAATGCAACGCAGAAAGGATTTTCAAAAAAAAACAAAAAAAACAAATTGGCCATTTCAGCCCTTGAAAGGACTTTGACCGAGCTTCTTATGATCAATTGTGTTGTGTGTGTTATTAAATGTTTGCACACAATTGACCGAGAACTGGACCTACATGTTTTATGCCGACTCCGAACGGCTAAAGTTTATGTTCTAAAGAAGCTTTACATGGCATTGTTTACTCTCTGAGGTTTGCCATTGTCTGCAGAGAGGTGGTGACCGATCAGAAAAATGTTTTATTGAAAAAAACTTTTCGCCGCGGCTGGGGATCGAACCCGGGCTCCGAGCATGCCAGGCCACACACTTAACCTGCATGCCACGGTCACCACTTCAAATGACTTCGGTCAAAGGACATTTTCAGGGGTTAATTTAATAAGGAAATATCGTAAACGTTGGAACGGGTTTCGTTTTCCGAGTGTAGTTTTGAACCGGATGGGAAAAATTATAACTTGGATAAACCAATAAAAAGGTATGATTAATAGGCTTCAACTATTACGAATGAAGCTATGTGATATTGCCATCATGTCAAAATTTATAGCCATTTTAATGAAAAAACTTTGTTATGAAATGAAAAAACAAGGTAAATTAATAAAAAGGAGAAAATAATAACATTTTATATATCATTATAAGTTTGTTTTGCTAAAGTTATTTTTTGTCATTATTTTCAAGAACTAAAGTACTCCTAAAACTAACAAAATACTCCCCAAAAACTGGAAATTTACTACTATTCAAAATTGTAAAACGGCAGCACTGCTTAAGAGTAGCGTAGATTTTGTGGAGTGGCGACAAAAAGGAAACAGCAGACAACAGCAGCAAAAAGCAAGAAAAATACAAATGAAAAAGGCACAAAAAAACAAAACAACAGAACAAATAAGCAACACTTCTTACGGTCTCATAAATTTTAGGCACTCGCTGCATGTTGTTGTTGCTGTTGCTGTTATTGTCGTTGTTGCTGTTATTTGTGCTTGTGATGCGCCTGCATTTAAAAGCTTACAGTGCTGCATACAACGTTTGTACAGCGTTTTTTACTTCACTATTTATTTTTGTGTTGTTTTTTTTTTTGTTAAGTTGGCTTCAGGATAACAAACGCACAAAAAAGTAAACAAAAGTAAAAAGAAACACAAGAGTAACCAGTGTAGCGTTTTGGCGCTAATGAGTATAACTTTCGAAATTTGTGCCGTTATGAAATTTTAATGAATTTTAGCGCAATTCTTTTGTTTACTTTAAACCAATTAAGTCAAAATTTAACTTAATTCTTTTTTTATTTACTTGGTTGGTGCTGCCTGCAAATGTTGCACGTGCGGCACAATGCATTGCAGTAAAATACAATTTTTTGCCAATTTTTTTGTTAATATTTTCGTATATATTTCCACACTGACAGCCAAAATATTGGCTGTCTTTTAAGAGAAAACGCCTTTAAAAGAGCACACACAACAAAAAAAAAAACACAGCAGCGATTTTTCTATCTTCTCACACTTAATCTTATTTTCACACTTCTTCGAGATATTCTGCTGCTTGATTTCTTTTTTGCTGCATATTTTGTGAAGAATTGCATTTCGTTGCTTTCGTTCAATTTTTATTTTTGTTTTTTTTTTTTCTTAGTTACTTGCGCAATTTGTTGCAGCTGTTTTGTCGTTGCGCTGAGTTATTGTTGTGCATAAGAATATTGAAAAAAGAAAAGAAAAATTGATTGTGCACAATTTATCGTTTTATCAATTTATTGTGATTTTTTTGCTGCTTTTCTAAAACGTCCTTCAATGCAAGCTTTTTTAATCAAACTGCTCTAATCCGTCCAATTTCATACTCAATTTTCTTCAAATTGAGATTCAAGCTTAAGCAAAATATTTTTCATTCAATACTGCACATTCTGACATAAAAATATTAATCTTAAAATTGTTTTTAATTCAATTTTATATTAAAAAATATAAAAAAACACGTTAGAAAACTCCAAGGTCGGTGTAAGTCATCAGTGATAAACTAAAGTTTTATCACATTTGAAAGAAAATGAAACAATTTAAAAAAAAAAAAATCCAACAATTTCAAAACCGTTCAAATTTCAATTGCAACCAAATACATTTTTGGATTTGCAGGCACTAATCACATCTTAACATATGACCTAGGCGTTTGAGGAAACTTCTACCAAGCAAGCAAGCAAGCACTTTGGGTGTTCAGTAGACCGTACCACTTCCTGAGCAAAAACAAAAAAAAAAAATGCGCAGTAAGCCAGCGAATATGACAATTTGTGCAAGACAATTCCAAAAATATTTTTTTTTTTTTTGACCGAACGTAGGGGTTGCGCATTGACATATTTTTTCATATCTCTAGTATTTACAGTCGAATTTTAAAGTTTGCTATATCAATCTTTTTGTCTCAAGGAGAACAATATGACCTCTTTATAGGTCATTGACCTCAGGTGCACCGTTCTAGTACTTACTCTCCAGATCTCAGTTCCTACCGTCCTAATGTACCATCCTTATATAAAAAAAAAAATAAAGCTCTTAAAATATCATTAATCTTTTGCCCAGGAAATTTATCGAAATTTCTAGCAGAACTATTTTTTAAAAATTTTTGAAAATTTTATTGCCAAACGTAGGGCTTCCTTTTTGCATTTTCATCATATCTTCGGTATTAAAAGTCTGATCATATTGAATGACATATCGCTGTTTTTGTTTAAAAGAGACCAATTATTTTTTTTCACAAAAAAAAAAAATATTCCTAGCACCTGAAGTCAATGACCTCTTAAAAAGGTCATATTGGTCTCTTTCAGACAAAAACATTGATATACCAAACTTTAAAATCCGACAGTACACACCAGAGATATAAAGAACAAGTAAAAAAAGTCTAAAGTCGGTCTAGGCCGACTATAAAATACCCTAAACCTACTTTTCCAAAAAAAAAAAAACAATATTATTGAAAATGGGCGTGTCCGTGGGCGGATGAAGCCTATATTTTATATGCATTTAAATGTTGAAGAAAAATTTACACACACCAAGTTTTATTCCTGTAGCTCACAGTAAATGCTTTCGCTATGGTAGGTGGGCGTGTTCATGAACGGATTACTCCCAATTTTTGAACACATCTTAATTTTGGTATAAAATACATATATATCAAATTTGATCTCTCTGTGACAAACATAATCTTATTTATTGAGTTTTCAACTTTTTGGGTTGTGTGGAAGGTAGGCGTGTCATTAGGCGGATGACGTCCATTTTTCAACACCATCTTTATTTTGTCATAAAACAAAAATACGAGCAAAATTTTATCTCTGTTGGCTTAACATAGGCTTATTTATTGCGTTTTCAATTTTTGGGTTGTATGGGAGGTGGGCGTGTCCGTGAGCGAATGACACCCATTTTTCGAAGACATCTTTATGTTGGTACAAAACGCATAGACACAAAATTTTATTATTGTAGGTTAATTATGAGCTTATTTATACAGTTTTCAATTTTTGGGTTGTATCGTAGGTAGGCGTGTCCGTGGGTGGATCATGTCCATTTTCCAAAACCATCTTTGTTTTGTTATAAAAAACATACTTCTCAAATTTTATGTCTGTAGAATACACAGGGGCTTATTTATTTCGTTTTCAGTTTTTGGGTTGTATGTTTTTGGGTTGTATGGGAGGTGGGCGTGTCCGTAATCGGATGTTATTCATTTTTCGAAAGCATTCATGTATTAATTCAAAACACATACACATCAAGTTTTATTGTTGTAGGTGAATTATGAGCTTATTTATGTAGTTTTAAAGTTTTGCATTGTATGGGAGGTAGTCGTGTCCGTGAGCGAATGATGTACATTTTTCAAAACCGTCTTTTTTTTGTCAAAGAAAATACACATGGCAAATTTTATCTCTATAGGTGAAACAGAGGCTTATGTATGGCGTTTTCAGTTTTTGGGTTGTAGGGGTGGTAGGCGTGTCCGTGGGCAGATTCCAAAAATATTCAATAATGCAGATTCTTGGGTTCATGTGATCATGTGTACCAAGTTTCTTTCAATTATCTCAACTCCTTCTTCCTATCCTGTGCCTACGGACAGCACACAGACGGATAGATGGACGGACGGATGGACGGAACATGGATAACTCGACTCAGATGGTGACGCTGATCAAGAATATATATACTTTTCTATATCAGACTCGCTTCGTTTTATGACAAAACATAATATTATAAAATATTATTATATTACTTTAACATAATTCCGTAAAATGTGAGTGCGGAACGCTTGAAATTTTGATAAATTTCATAGCATATTTTTAGGCATTTTTTTGTTTTGTGATTTATTGAAACTTCAACAACTTTTTATATTTTTATACCCCCACGCGTACTGCGTAAGGGGTATATTAATTTTGTCACGACGTGTGTAACGCCCATAAGGAGGCGTGGTAGGTATAGAAAAGTATATATATTCTTGATCAGCATCACCACCTAAGTTGATTTAGCCATGTCCGTCTGTCTGTCCGTCTGTCCGTCTGTCCGTCTGTCTGTCCGTCTGTCTGTGGACACGATTATAGCCGTAATTTTGAAGCTATCGTTATGAAATTCGATATTTAAGCTTTTTTCTAAAAACTAAGATCAAGTTCGAGAATGGGCTAGATCGGATGAAAACCACGCCTACCTCCCATACAACCCCAATAATGAAAACATTATAAATAGACTAATATTTAAGCTACGAAACTGAAATTTTGTATTTGTGTATTCTATATCAAAACTGAGGTGTGTTAGAAAAATGGGCGTTGTTCACCCACTAACACGCCCTCCTCCCATACAACCCAAAAATTGAAAACCCTATAAAGAGGCTAATTTTAAAGGTACAAAACGGAAACTCGATATTCGTGTATTCCATGACAAAACTGAGGTGTGTTAGAAAAATGGGCGTTATACACAAACAAACACGCCCACCTCCCATTCAACCCCAAAATTGAAAACATTATAAAATGACTTATAATTAAGCTGCAGGAAAACAATTTGATATGTATGTATTTTAGACACATAAAAATTATAAAATCTCTCAAAATCTCATAAAAAAAGCTCTCCAATTTAAGATTATTTTACCTTTAAGAATCGGCCGTGGGGGTATTTTAACTTCGGCCAAGTCGAAGATATACCTTACTAGTTTTTTTTTATTTTGAAATTTTCAGTTTTACAAAATATTTTCAAACTTATTTCGTTGTACCTACTATGATATCCGTTTTTACTTTAAGGTATTTTATAAATATTTGGAACTAAAAATTGTTATTTGGAGCTTTTTAAATCGAAAATGTGACATTGCTGATTTATAAGAAAGAAGGAGAGAGGGCTTAAGGAAAATTAATATTTCATGTTTTGTTTTTTTTATATTACCGGGCCCGTCATTTTTGACGGGAAAGAACTAGTATCGTAATAATTTAAATAAACAAAGTTATAAGACAGAATTAGTCATTTAATTCTAAAGGAATTGCTTTTAAAAAAGATGCGTTTTTCAACTTTAAACTAAACTATTTAAAAACTTTTGGCTATAAATACTGTTATTAATCTTTTGTTTAAAATGATATCAATAGCTTTTCAAACGATTTTTCTTTATTTTATTTTGTTTTTAGTTTTGTTTTTTAAATAATATTTTTATATATATTTTTTTCTACACAGTTATAGACGTTTCTTAAGGACGTTCACAACAAAAAAAGGACACAATATACATACAGGACATGTTGACACTACAAACAAGATAGTGTTATTGGTGTTGTTGGGTAAGGGACCCACTATTTGGGCATAACTACAAATAAAACTTTTGGACACAACTACTAAATTTAATGCAATTTTATGATTTTGTGCAAATGTGTATGTTTCACATTGTTTACAATAATAGGTACATTTTATAATTTTTTTTTTTTTTTTTTTTTGTAATTTCTATGAGGTCATAATTTTTTGATTTGATTAAATTTTGTTTACCTTAAGGTCAACACGGTGGATACGGCGTGGTACATTTGATTTGATCGTGGTGGCGGTTGACTAGTATTGCCGCAACGAATTTGCATAAATTTGTAAGCATGATTTTGTCAAAGCAACATTGATTATTTTTTTTTTGTTTTTTTTTTAAATTTTTGTTTTGTTGTTTTGACACATGTTGTGGATTCAGGCAATTTGGTTGCATGTTTTGTTTATATTTTTTTTTTTTTTTCGAATAGGATGCGTGAGTCGTATGTGTGTCAGTGTTTGTATGTTGAAAATGAAGCAAGAGTAAATGAGGCATGAGTTAAGAAATTTTTTTTAAGAAGAAAAAAATGTATGTTAATTTGTTAGCGATAAGATTTTGTATTAAAAAGACTTAATTATACTATTAAAATATTTATAATATATAGACTTAATAACATAAACAAAAATTCTTATATAGAGCAGCAAAAAATTGATAAGACATTAGGTTGTTGATTTTAATTGGCAGAAATTTGTTTAACATATTGTTCATTTCGTGGGAAAACTGTCAGTACTTAAAATTTAGAAATTTGGCGATACCCATGAATAAATGTTGCTTCAGAGACTATTCGTTATACAGTCAAAACTAAGGGCCTTAAATTATATTATGAAATAATCTATCAATCCATGTTGAATTTATAGCATAAATTTCAGACAATTATTCGATAAATGAACTACTTAAAATAGTCGTTTCTGAAAATTAAAATTTTGAGTTATGACAGTCTTACACGAAATGAGTTATTTTTATTTCTAATAATCATGTTTTCTTAAACAAATTATATAAAAAAAAAAATGATTTTGCTTATTTCTGGTCATATCTAAAGGAAAGCTTTTTACATAGTACCAGAATAAATGTATTCTTTATCTGAAGTCCCTCAAATATTAAAAGAAAATTTGTTAAGCTTTTGCTTAAAACTATATAAATTTTTCCTTAAAAAACAAGCGCATTTTAAGTTTGTTTTATAAACTTGACTATTTTATGTTCCTTAGTGAAAGCTTTTCATAAAAAAAAAACACAAAATCGAAGTAATTTCCTTCTGCCCTTTTCAACCTTTTGCTGTTGAAAGCCTCAAATATCAATGCTCTGCAATGAATCTAACTCTCATTTTTTCTCTCTATCGCTCGCCCTGCTTATCTTGGCAAATCATGAAAAGTTGGCAATACTATCGATAAATCTTCTTAACAACCTCTTGCAATGTCGTTAATATCAGCATTTATCGCAACGCCTCAGCAAATGAGCTTCTAAACGTTGCGGCTGCATTCATATGCTTTGCGTTGTTTATAGCTTCATGCTGCTTCATGCTGCCAACTTTTGCTACATAGCACTAGCAAAGCACTTACTTCATGGGAAAGTGACAGCAAAGTATGCAGGAGGCAGTTAAAACAAAAATAATATAAAAAAAAAACATAAAAAAAATCGGGCGAAATATAAACGCTGTGCATGAATAGAAATGTGAAAATTATGTGTGGCAAGCAATGATTTGATTTTGATAATGCTTGGCATACTTTTAGGCGCATATGTTAGCATGTGGGTGAGCTGTAGCAAAAGAGAGAAGCAGAGATAGAGCGTAGAGTTTGGTATTGAATTTCATACAAATGCGTTGTTAAAGCTTTAGCTTATGCACCATCAAATAATCATTTGCTGTAGAAATTTTCCAAAGCCATGATTATGTAAGATGTTTGCAGTCACAAGGACTTGCAAGGATCTTATCGAGTGTAAGTGAGTGCTAGGCAGTTGGCTCTGGAATTTGACGTAGTCAACTGGAAAGATGTGGAAGTTATGGCTGGGTAAAGCTTTGTATTGGTTGTTTTGAATGTTCAAGTGTTTGTGTGTTAGTGTGGGCGTGTGTGGGTGTGTGTGCTGCACAGCACTCTGAAACAAAGTGAATTTTCGAATTGCTTTTTCGCAATCGCAATCAATAAAAATATTCGGTCTTAAGTTTTCAATAGTGGTTGAAAAGCTTTGGCTGCTTTTTGCCATTGCATGCTTTTAGGCAAATTGATAAAACATTTTTTGGTTTCGGTGGCTTGTAAGTGTGGGCGCATGTATTTTTTTTCTTTCAAATGTAAGTTGAAAACTGATAGCAATGCTTAAGTGCGCGAAATGTTTTGCTTTTAATCACTACATAAAGACTTGCCATTTTGTCTTAAAATTTTAAGCTTTGAACTTTTCATGACTTGCTGCAATTCTAAGTGTGATGAATTATTTTTATTTAAAAAGAATTCAAGTACGGAAAGTTAATTAAAACAGAAATTATTACTTCGAAAAAATTTTTATAAAAAGCTTTAATAAAAAATTTATTGAAATTTATTGAAGCAAAAAATTTGTTACAGCACTTTGAGTTGATTTTTGAACATAGCTTCTCTTGTCTTTTAAAAAGCTTTATTAACAAAATATTCGAAAAAGCGAAATTTTGTAAATTAAAGCTTTCAATCGTTGCTTACAAATGATATGCTTTACATAGTAGTCAAGCATTATTTTCACAAATCAAATTATTTTTTAAGTATAGGTTGATTAAAAATTGATTTTTAATTGATTGATTAAAGCATATATTTAAAAATATATCACGAATAGATTATATCGTGAATACCCGTATTATTTAAATATTTGATATATTAAAAGTTTTCTAAAGGAAGGAGTCAGAAGAAATCAGATTTCTTAACTTTTAAACCTTTAATAATGCAGCGTTTGAAACTTTTTCTAATATAAATCAAAAAGCTTTCATTAAGCTTTTAAAAAAATAAAAACAACACAACGGAAAAAAAACTTTCAAAGGATTTGAAAATATTTTTCTTATCTGTACTGGATTTCGTTTTGTTTCGATTGAGGTACTCATAAAAAGCTTTAAGTCTTTATAAAAAGCTATAAGCTCTCTTTTTTTAAGATAAGGCTTTATGATTTTACTTTTTCTTTAACAAAAACCTTTAAAAATTTATTTTCATAGCAAAATGCCTGACGATTTTAAATTCTTAACAAAAAGCTTTAAGCTCTTATATTCATAACAAAAATATTTAAGATTTTATGTTCTAAACAAAAAAAAAATTTATGATATTTTTAATAAAAAGATGCTTAATAAGAAGCTTTAAGGATTTATTTTACTAACAAAAAGCTTTACATTCCTATTTGCTTAACAAAAAGATTAAAGCTTCTTTCTGCTTAAAGATGTTCTTTACAAAAAGTTGAAAGCTTTCATTTGCTTTATAAGCTACTTTAAAGCTTTACGCTTCTACGAAAAACTTGAAGTTTATAAATAACTTTAATCTATTTTATAAACTAAAGGCTTGGAGCTTTGATTTTCTTAACAAAAAGCTTTAAGATTCTTTATTGCCAAAAACCTTCGAACTTTTATTTTCTTAACAAAATAGCTTTTTGCTTTCATATTTTAAGTAAAAAGATTTAAGTTTTTATATTCGTTATAAAACCCGTAAGGCTTTTACTTTATTAACAAAAAGATTAAAGCTTTTATTTTCTTAAAAAATCTTTAAGCTTTAAATAACTTAACAAAACGCTTAAAAATATTATTTTCTTAACAAAATGCTTTAACCTTTTATTATCTTAACAAAAAGACCAAAGAGTTTTTCTAAAAAGAAACTTAAACCTTTTTTTTTTAAACAAAAAGATTAAAGCTTTTATTTTCGTAACAAAATCTCTAGGCTTTAAGTAATTCAACAAAACGCCTTAAAGTTTTATTTTTTTAACAAAAAAATAAAATTTATGATATTTTTAACAAAAAGACTAAAGCTTTTTTCTTAATAAGAAGCTTAAAGATCTTAATTTATTAACAAAAAGGTTAAAACCCTTATTTTTTTAACAAAAAGCTGTAAGCTCTTATTTGCTTTACAAAAACACTAATGCTTTTTTTCTTTATAAGAAGCTTTAGCTTTAGAAGAAAATTTTTAATTTCTTTACATAAAGTTGTAAGCATTCATCTGCTTGATAAGCTACTTATAAAAAGCTTTAAACTTTTTCGAAAAGGTTTTATAAAAACTTGAATATATTTTCTTAACAAAAGGCTAGGAGCTTTGATTTTCTTTACAAAAAGCTTTAAGATTCTTTATTGCTAAAAAGCTTCAAATTTTTATTTTCTTATTAAAAAGCTTTATGCTTTTATTTTCTTAACAATAATAGTCAAGTTTTTATTTTGTAATAGTAACCTTAAAGCTTTTAATTTCTTAGCAAAAAGATTAAAGCTTTTATTTTCGTAACGAAAAGCTTTAAGCTTTAAATAATTTAACAAAACGCTTTAAGATACTATTTTCTTAACAAAAAGTTTAAAGCTGTTATTTTCTTAGCAAAAAGATTAAAGCTTTTTTCTTTAATATGAAACTAAAATTGTTTAGTTTCTCTACAAAAAGCTGTTCGATTTTATTTGCTTAACAAGGTTCTTAAAAAAGCTTTAACTTTTTTCGAAAAGCTAGAGGGTTTTATTAAAAACTGCAACGTTATATCATAACTAAAATCTTTGAAATTTGATTTTCTTAAACAAAAATCTTTTAGGCTTATTAGCCTTAGCAAAAAGATTTTAAATCTCATTTTTTTGACAAAAAGATCAAAGCTTTTATTTGCGCAATAAAAACATTAAAGCTTTTATTTACATAATAAAAACCTTAAAGCTTTTATTTTCGTAATAAAAACCTTACAGCTTTTATTTTCTTAACATATAGCTACTTTTAAAAAGCTTTAAACTTTTAAGAAAAGCTTTAAGGTTTTGTTAAAAAACTTAAGCTTAAGCTATTTTCTTAACTAAAAACTTTGAGCTTTGATCTTTTTAACAAAAAGCTTTAATATTTGTTTCATTTACATGGAGCTTCTAATTTGTATTTTCTTAACAAAAAGCTTTGTGCTTTTTTTTTCATAACAAAAAGTTGTTAACTTTACAAAAAACTTTGAGCTGTTTTTTTTTAAGCAAAAATCTTTAAATTTTTATTTTTTGCTAACAAAAAGACTTAAACTTTTTTTTGATTAGAAGCATAAAGCTATTCTTTTCTTAAAAAAAATGTTAGCTCTTATTTGCTTAATAATCTATTTTAGTAAAGCTTTAAACTTTTAAGAAAAGCTTTAAGGTTTTTTTATTTAAACTTTATTATTAACTTATACGATTTTAAGTTATGTTCTGAAATTAATCTATGACCTTTGATTTTCGTAAAAATTTTTTTTTAGTAAAAAGCTTAAAGCTTTAATTTTTTTAAAAAAAAAAGTTTGAAGCTTCTATATTTTTAACAAAAAGTGATAAGCTTTAATTATCTTAATAAGATACTTATAAAAAATTTTAAACATTTGCGAAAAGCTTTAAGGTTCTATTAAAAAATTTATGCTAACACAAAAGCTCTATAGAAGCTTTAAAATTTTACAAAAATTTAAGCAGTAACAAAAAGCTTAAAGATTTAAAAAAAAGTTTCAAGATTTTTTTTTTTTAAATTTAAGCTATTGCGATAAGCTTTAACCTTTATAATTAGCTTCAGGCTTTTAAAGAAAATGCTTGAGAAAGCTGAAATCTTTCGAAGAAGCTTTTGAAGAAGCACAAAATTGTCTGCATCACTTAAAAGTTATTTGTTATCTACATCTCTAATCTTTTAGAAAGCAGAGTGCCGCAAAGTTTTTATTAAGCTTTTGAACATATATACGAAGAAGAACAAATTTCTTTAATGAACTTTTAAAAATTGTGGTCATCTTTATTGGAAGGTAATTTTTTTCTTTTCTTATAAAGGTACCTATAGAAAGCTTAAAGCTTGTAAATTAAATTAAAAGCATTTGGTTTTTGAACTATTTAAAAAGCTTTTACAGAGGTTTTATTAAAAATTATGAATAACAAAATATTTTAAATTAAAAAGTTTAAGAAACTGAAAACATACAAAAACAAGACCTCACAAATTTTAAAGGAGCTTTTTTTGGCCGGCCAGCTAGAGGTGAAACCGGCTTTGTTCTTTAATATTTAACGAGTACGGAACAAGGAACGACGCACGTTTCAGCTCTTTCTGGTTTGCTTAAAAATGCTCTTGTAAGATATTTGCAGTCTTCTTGTTGTATATTTTTAAAAATAATTAGGTTTTTCACAACTTGAAATACGCAGTTGTATCGATGTATTCGAATTCAAATCGTATTCACATTGTTTTTGTTTTCTATTTGAAAGAAAGAAAATTAGTTTTTGAGCTCCTACGTTTGTTTTATCTTTCAAATAGAAAACAAAAACAATGTGAATAAGACGAAAATATGAATACAACAATACAACTGCTTATTTCAAGTTGTGAAAACCTAAATATTTAAATATATCTGGTTTAATATTTTGCTTATCATATAAGATTTTGCTCTTCATATAATATTTTTTTTTTTCTTAATGAGTTTTAGGCTTCATTCATTACTATTTATTTAATTAAAGCATATTTAAAGCTTTACTTTGCATTTTAAAGCTTTTATAAAATTACTGAGTTCAATTTAATTAAATTCTTCTTTTTTTAATATTTTCTTCTTTTTCTTCTTTCCTGTTTAAACAGATTTAGTGTTGAAACCTTCAGCTTTGCTCTACATTAAACAGCTAATTACTTTTGTTGCTTTTCTTTATGAAACTAACTTAATTTTGGCCATGAAATGCACAAAATTTTTTCATGCTGTTTGCTTAGTTTTATTTTAATTCGGATTTTTTTTCCATATATTTTCTTATATTATTTATCATGCCTTTACTCACCTTTCTGGTTGTGCTACTGAGCCCGAAGCCGGCTTGAGGCTTCTAAAAGCTTTCAGCCACTTTGTTTTCATCGAAGGCGCACTTGCTGCCGAAAGTTTTCGTTCGCCTCGTGGTGAACCTGGATCAACTTTGCTCACAAACAATTCTTTCTGCAAGAAACAAGAAAAAAAGAAAAAAAAAATGAAAACAACAAAATTAGTGAGTAAAACATAAACGAAAAACTTAATGCTATGTCAGATAAGCTTAAAATGTGCGCCACCATTTTTAATGGTGGCGTTAATGTCGGGTCCCGCTTTTCTAATCTAACTGTAATTAAAGCATTAATTAGCTAAGGCGAAATAAAAAGTTTTGTGCTTCTACTTGCCGCTTCACTGCGCGCTGCTGCCAAAATGCTTTCTTAAGGCAGAGATTTTTTTTTCGTCTGCTTTTTGTTAACAGTTTGTGTGCTATGAATTCTTTAGCGTGTGCGCTGAGTTTTGTTGAGTCTGTGTGTGTGTGAAAAGTTTAACCTACCTAATTTTGCAAGTTATACTTGTTTGTATGTGTTGCATTATGCATGTGTTCTGGCACTCAGTCTGATATATAGGTGTATGAGATTGCGTGTGTCTGCAAAGCTTCCTTTAACAAAGTTTTACTTCAGTAAATTTTTTCTTTTTTCGTTTGTTTTGTGTATTACAAAAACAAACTAATGTAGTTGCTTATTTTAAATAGGCTTTAGGTTCTCACATGATAAACTTTTGAGCTCTAGTTATTGTCTTAATTTTGCGTTAATTGCTGTATTTAGCAAGTTTTCCCCTTAAGTAAAACTTATAATATATGATTATTTTGAAACTATAAATTTGAGGCTAGTGTATGTTGGTTTAAAAGAGGGTAGAGTAATTTTTGAATGAGAAATTTCAAAATTATAATTATCAATAATATTAAATTTTAACATGTTAACCCAACGAGTTGTTACCTATTAAGCTATCTTATTTTAGTATTAATTATTAAATATTTAACCTAATATTAACCTGAAATTATCCTAAAATATATTAAAATATTTAGTATATTTTAGGTTAATTTGATCAGTATCACAGCCTTCAAAGGGTGTGTTATATAAATATAATTGATCTTTTAAGTTGAATTTTAGTATTTGTTTTTATAACAATACGACTAGAATAATTACAGATATATGGGCACAAGTTGAAGTTTTTTAAACGTTATACCGGGAATGTCAGTAATCAAAAGCGATTTGCTTTTTTTTCTATTTGATATATATTTAACAATATTCAACTATATTTTATATATATCAACATACTTTAGGAATTTAAGCAAAATATCAAAAAAAAAATCATCTTCATCATTTTGATATGAATTCGCTCATTATTGTATATCATTATTATTAATTATATAATTATTTTACTATCATTATTATTTTTATTATTAAATATATCATTTTTTATTTTAATTATCAAGCTGTTTTCGCTACTAGTTCCTTAGTGAACTATAGAAGCTGCTTAACATTCATTACAGTTTTGTATAACATTAGTTATTATGGGTGTTTATATATTTCATGACACCACCAAACATCTTAAAAAGTTATTAAGATTTTTCTATCTTCCTTTCTATATAAAGTATTTAAAAATAATTTTAAGTTGTCTCTTTAAAAAATATATATATATAAAAAAAACAATTAAAGAAAGTCTAAAGTCGGTCTAGGCCGACTATGAAATATCCTAAATATTCCAAAAAAAAATAATATTATTGAAAATGGGCGTGTCCGTGGGCGGATGAAGCCTATATTTTATATACATTTAAATGTTGAAGAAAAATTTACAGATACCTACTTTTATTCCTGTAGCTCACAGTTAATGCCTTTATTAAGCTTTCGCTATGGGAGGTGGGCGTGTTCATGGACTAATAACTCTCAATTTTTGAACACACCTTAGCTTTGGAATAAAATACATACATACCAAATTTGATCTCTCTATGACAAACATAACCTTAATTATTGAGTTTTAAACTTTTTGGGTTGTATGGGAGGTAGGCATGTCTGTGGGCGGATGACGTCCATTTTTCAAAACCATATTTGGCTTGTCATAAAAAACATACGTGCCAAATTTTATCTCTGAAAATTAAACAGAAGCATATTTATTCCGTTTTCAATGTTTGGGTTGTATGGGAGGAGGCCGTTTTCGTGAGCGGATGACACCCATTTTTCTAAAACATATTTGTGTTGATATAAAACACATACCCACCAAATTTTATTGTTGTAGGTTAATTATTAGCTTATATATCCAGTTTTTAATTTTTGCTTTGTATGGCAGATAGACGTGTCCGTGGGCGGATGATGTCCATTTTTCAAAACTTTATTTTTTTTGGCATAAAAAACATATGTGTCAAATTTTATCTTTGTAAGTTAAACAGTGGCTTATTTATTGTATTTTCAATTTTTGGGTTGTATTGAACGTGGGCGTGTTCGTGAGAGGATGACATCCATTTTTCGAAGACATCTTTGTGTTGATACAAAACACATACGCACCAAATTTTATAGGTTTTTTTTCAATTTTTGGGTTGTATGGGTGGTAGGCGTGTCCATGGGTAGATTCCAAAAATATTCAATAATGCAGATTCTTGAGTTCATGTGATCATGTGTACCAAGTTTCTTTCAATTATCTCAACTCCTTCTTCCTATCCTGTGCTTACGGACAGCACACAGACGGATAGACGGACGAACGGATGGACGGAACATGGATAGCTCGACTCAGATGGTGACGCTGATCAAGAATATATTTACTTTTCTATACCGTACTCGCTTCGTTCTATGCGTTACAAACGTTTGCACAAAGTTAATATACCCTGACCTTTCAGGTTTAGTGTATAATTAAAGAATTGTACCAGTCTTTAGTCGATTTCTTTTGTCAGTCTCACAATGCATTAATATACTAAATATTTGTTCGACCGAAACATTTTAAAATGGAAGTTTCAAAAGCAGGCATGCATGTTAACGTTAAGTTAAACGATAAGCAAAGTATTTTTTTTGTTTCGTTGAAGCGAAATCAAAAATTAAAAAAATAACGTCAATTCCAAATTCGGAAAAAAATCATTTCGTTTCAGAGATGTTTCGTTTTTTTGTTTAATCAAACGTTAAAAACAACGTTAATTGTTACAAAAAATGTCGGTTTTTATTGTATCAGAACAAATTTTTTTTAGCATTGGTAGAAAATAATTTCGGCACAATTTTCGTTAGAACTGCCAGGTTCATTCTCAAAATAATCATATCATTGATTCCCTCTTCAGTACTACTGACATTGATGACTTTCTTGGTGCATATTTGATTTAAATACAATATTAGAAAATGAATGCATTCTACAAACCTTTCTGAAGCGTTTCCAACTATAAGATATTTTTGTGAAACCATCAGTACCAAAAAAAAAAAAAAACTGCCAGAGTTTTCAGAGACCAAAAAGTAGTCACATAGTTGTGCTGCATCATGAATGAAAGAAATTTGAAGATAAGGACATCCGTACGTTTTACCGCTAGATGACTATTTGAAGCCAACTGATCCTATTGGTTAAAAGATCCTTATTGAATAGGAAGACTTGGCTAGAATCATGTCATCTAGCGGTACAACATGTGGATGTCGTATTGTATTAATTATTTCATTTATGATTCTGCACATCTTGGTGCAAGATTCTCGTGGAATCTTAATTAAAAATTGAAAAACTGTGGTTTAAGTGCGTTCACAATTTTGTTCATTTTGTGAAAGAAGCTGACATTTATTTTTTATTTTTTCAACTACAAAATTACACAAAATGCTCACAGTACATCGACCGTGCAATCGTTTTAGCAATTACAAACGTTTTGTGTAACTACACAGAAAGTGGCAACACTGCACGCCACAGAAGTTTTTTACTTGCTGGGAGATATCCATGATAATCAACATTTGGCCAGTGTGCTCTAAGAGAAACCCTTTTACACGAGTGAGACCCCCAGCACTCTTCAAATACCTGAAAGCTTGTTGAATAGTCATGACTGACCAAATCCCAGACTAAAATTTATCTGTTCGCTTTATAGTGAAATAACCTTTATTGACGTATTGGTCAAATTGCTGTGTTGTCATTATATGAGTTATCATTATATAATCAATTAATATCGATGTGATTTTAATGCTCTTTAATTTATTCTCAAAAATATTTAAAATTTTGAAGTTTTTAAGTATTGTTTTCTTTCATGTCTCAGTTATTAATGGAGATATTTGAAAATTGTGGCACTTTTGTGACGTAGAATTTGGTTGTCTATAATTTATTACTCAATATTTGCCGCCAATTATTTCCAAGCACGTCGCTTTTTTGATCTAATTTTTCTGGCCTCTTTTTATTATTTTATAATTATAACTTTTTTTATAATTTTTTTTTTTTTTGTTTTCTGCCGAAGAGGTATCTCCTAATTTAATAATTTCCCTTGAGTATGACATTAAATTTTATGTCGCTATTTCGAATATTTCATCTATATTTAGCATGATGCCAAAAAAACAACTTTTTTGAACTTTAAGATACAAAGGTGTAACTATACTCATTAAAGAGAGTATAGATTTAGCTTCATTTCGTAGTACTCCAAAATATCCTTGCATACAGGGTGCCTGATAACTAGATGTTTGAAAAAATCTCTTTTTTTTGGAGGTGTTGTGTTTTTAATCTTTTTATCCATTTTCCTCGTAGAAAATCAAACATTTTATAATTTTGTATTATTAAACAGGATATCTTCTTTACATAATAATGCTCTATACTGCAAGTTTTAAAATAGAAATTATAAAAATAGTTGTTTTAAAAAATGCAAGAAAATTGCACTTTTATATATAAAATGCCATGAATATAAGAAGGAATCAGAAAGAGTCGTCTAAGCAACATTTGTTAAGCTAATGGATATCTAAATTTTCACCGAGTGGCTTTACGATATTTGCAATGGTTTTGCAGAAAAATGAGCTACAAAAAAAGTTCAGTACAAAAAAAGTCTGTTTTTGACCCTTTTTCGGCATCAAATGCCAACCTAGCCACTCCATGCCTACAAAAATTAATCATAAATTAATTTTTATTGATGGATTTTTAAAAAATTCACCGAATGGCTTTAAGTTTTTCCTTATCATTGTTGAGAAATTAACCTTAATATGAAGTAAGGTTTGGAAAAAAAAAAATTAAAAACAACTAGAAAAACAATTGTTTTTTGCTCAACATTACACTCAGAGAAAAAAACGTTTATTGCCAGTTTGCTGCAAACGAACTTCGTTTGTCATGCTTCAAAACATTGTTTGTAAACGTTTGAACAGTTGGCATAATAATGATTAGTTGCGGGAAACACGTTATTTAGTTGCAAGAAATTAATTTTGTTTGTCATAAACGGCAGTGATTTTTAAATTGCAGCAACCGAAAAATTTGTTTTTTCCAACTGAAAACTTCGTTTGCAGGAAAAAAATTTAATTTGTTATAAGCGAATAGTTCTCGACTGACAAAAAAAGTTGCTTGATTTCGGTGATGAAAAGTGTTTAATATTTGCCATCAACGAAAAGGAAGTATTTTAAGAGTGTGAACAAACAGACACACAATTGTGAATCACAAGCGCAGTCACACAACTGCTACACAGCTCGCTTTCGTTGATGACAAATGTTAAATATTTGCCATAAACGAAAAAAACAAGAATGTGTTACAACTTAACAAAATAAAAAATTCATTCTAGACAATATCTCACAATAGCTCTATGGAAGCATGCTAGACAGTCACGCGGAAGACGTGGGTTCGATTCTTGGCTGTGTAAGTATCAAAAGTTTTAATTTAATTATTGAAATTCTAATTCTGTTTCATCAACTGCTTCGTCAAAAATAACTGTCAAAATAAGAATAATAAAAAAATAAAAAACAACATTAATGAAAAAAAAAAATATTTGGTGTTCCTGTTAGGAATTGAACCCAGGTCACTCAAGTTCCTAGACTCAAACGCTAGCACGCTCGGCTAAACTTGAACTTCCGAAGCAATGAAAAAATTTCATTAAGTTCGATGCTTTTTCGTTTCAAGCAAGAATATTTTTAAGTTGATGACAACTGAATACTCGTTTGCAGCAAATACAGTTCGCAAACGAAGTATAGTTGGTGAATTTTTCAGTTACGATAAAAAGAAAAATTTCTTTGCGTGTAGGCATAGAGTAGAATCAAAGTTGGATTAAATGTTGTTTTAGGCCCATGGGGACAACGCTCAATGTGTATACCCAGCAAACCAGATCTCGATAGTTAAATTTGGCGATATAATTTCGATATCGAAACGATATCGAATATTAAAAATTTCCGATAAATTTTTCGATACTTAATATTTTTTTATGTTTCTAAGCTTTATTGCTATGTTATATAATTTCTCTGCTATAAGGTGTTATTTAAGCAAAAAAACAAAAAGAAACACTTTCAACTTTATTCATAACATATAAACTTTGCTTAGAAAAATCTTAAATTTTGTTTAAATGTTTAAGTTAATTATTGATTAATAAGTGATTTAGTTTGAAGAAAACATTAAAATTGAGGTATGTTTGTAATAACTATATTTGTAGTTTGTATTTATGTATTTATGTATTTAAAATAACTTTTGTTCTCTAATAAGTTCATTAATTTGACAGTTTTTTCAAGGTGCATTCAGAAGCAAATATCAATGCAAAAACATCAAAGGTATTTATTTGAATTACATTATTAAAAATTATTTAATATCAATATGGTTTTAAAATCGAAATTTTCGACAGCATCGAAATCGTTTGGATATCGAAATATTTTTCAATCTCGATTTCGTTATAATATCGGTATTTTATTTAGAGCTGATATCGTTGCGATATTGAAATTTTATACAACCACGATATAGTAACGATATCGTCATTTTATTCAATCTCGATATCGTTAACGATAGGTTATTTTGTATCGAAAATGGTAATTTATCGATATCGAAACAATATCGTTTCGAAAATCGTTAACGATAAAAGTTATCACTTTAGTGATATCATTTCGATATCGTAACGATATCATTTGGTTTGCTGGGTACTTATGTATACATGATCAAATAAAATCTTATGTGGAATTTAAATTTTTAATATTGTATGTTTTTAACTTCAGTTTTTCAACCGTTTAAATACAGTTACGTTTGTTATATAAAGATGCTTTAATTTTGGCTTAAGAATCAACAATAAAAAAATATTTAAGTAGACTACTTGATGATGTCTATTCAATTTTTAATAACATAAACTGAAAGGATATTTTTGCAATGACAAAAAGATATTAGGATATGTCTCATTACAAGGAAATATATGCTAGGTGTCAACAAATCAAAGTGGCGTTCAAATAAATGTACACAAAATATCTTCGATTTGGTAGAAAATGACCTTAAAAACATTAATTTCAACGTATGCACGTATGGTGAGAAAATACTTTGACTGCAATGCAATGGAATGAACTGGAATGCATGAAACGTTTAGCTGAAAATGAAGATGCAGCTCTTAAAAAAGACGTGTGAAAGCAAGAAATTATTATTTTGAAAGCTTTAAATGTGCGGAATCATAGCGTAGAAAACAACTTATAAAAAAACTTTTAAATTTTCTTTGTTATACATAGATTTTTTTTAAAAAAACACCTACCTTAAACATTTTTTCTTAAATATCTCTTTTGTTTAAAAATCATTTTTAACAAAAACAAACGTTCTTGAAAAGGTGATGAAATCTTCTATTGGGTCAGCAAATAAATTTAGTAGAAACAGCTTCAGAAGATGTCGCTTTTCTTATTTTTTTAAAAGGGTCAGCATTTTTGACATCCAAAAGTCAGAATTGATATTTAGAATGTCTTACCAAAATATGGGCTTTACAGTCAATTTTCAACTTTTAGAAGTTTTTAATACAAATTGGTTAGTTTAAATATTCAAATTGAGCTCTATCGGAAGTAACCTTTAAAAAGCTTCTAAATTACCATGAATAAAAATGACAGCCAAGTCCCTGAACAAACATTGCCACAATTATATATCTTTACCATCTTAAACAGTAAAAAAAACTTTTTCTAAAAAACGCTGTTTTGGCATCATGCTATTTATAATTATAACTTTTTTTATAATTTTTTTTTTGTTTTGTGCCGATGTTATCTATTTAACAATTTCCCTTGAGTATGACATTAAATTTTATGTCACTATTTCGAATATTTCATCTTTATTTAATTGTTTAAAATACATTCCAACAAACATGCGATCTAAATATATGAGTTACAGTAAATTCCTATGTAATTTATTAGTTGCGCTTGTAACGCAAACAACAAATTCTGTTACATATATAAATAACTCATGAATTAAATAATCCTCACAGCGCTAAGCATAACTATTTTATAGCCTTGCCTAATAAAATCCCACACACAGTCAAAAGCTAATTAAATTTAATTGATTTTAAATTAATTATTAATGAATTGCAACAGCAGCAAATATAGCCAATATAAAGCCAGCGTTGCATAATAAATAAAACGTTGAGTAAAATCTAAAAATATTTATGAGATTTTTAAACTCATTAAAATTGCTGTCCAAATTGCTGTGATGTATAGTATATGTTATTAAATAATTAATAAATTAATTATGGCGCCATAATGCAGGTAATTTCTAACTTTAACCGCTAAATGTAATCAACGCGCAGCGCAATGAGGTCAGTTTGTGAAGAAGACACATATACATTTGGCTTTGGTGCGTGTTGAACACGTAAAATAAGGTGTCTTTTGGTTTGCAGTGTGTGCAAATGAGACCGACAACATGCTGTAGTACATAATTAAGTGTGAGCGCGCATTAAAGTGTGTGGCAGTGCGTGGAAGTTGTGCCTGTAAAAACCTGCCAGTAGCCAGCTGGCGATAAGTGTCGAAAAACAACAGCTCTGACTAACCCAACACCAGCAACAACAAACACGAAACAGCAACGAATGAACACACCTACATTACAGGTGTCAGGTTGGTCGTTTTTGGCGGTTTAACGGAAGTGCCAAAATAATCATAATTTTGCAAATATGCTGTTAGTTAATGTAGAGAGCTTGTTTGCATGTGTTTTTTAGTCTGTCTGGCTAAATCAGCTCATTTTTACAAACACACACCCACTTGCAATCACATACATACATACCACACGCACACACTGCTGAATGCTGAATGAGCCTAATTAGACGCTTGTGAACGGTGATTTAAATTAATTAATTTAGTAGCCAAACTTCAACTGTAACCGGACATAACGACTACCGTCTGCTGCATGATCCTTCAATCAGTGTCCGTATAAGTCGCTTAAAGAGCAAGTTCAGCATGAAGTGTTGCTCGGTTATCACTGCTAGTTATTGTTATTGTTGTTGCCGTTTCAGTTTAACGCCCTTAATTGAAGCTTATTTTAACGTGTGTGTGTGTGTGCCTAAGGCTGCCATAAGAGCGTTTAAGGCTTTATACGAAGGACCGAAAATCTATGCTGGCTTATTTTGATTGTCTCTCAGCTAGTGTCATGAATTTTCACCTCATGTGTTGTTGAAGTGCTTGACGTAAATAATAATTAGTTTAGGCCAAAATGTTGCTTAGTTTACAAAAAGGTTAATTTTACTCAAGCCTAATGTTGCTCTAAGCAAAAATATGCTTTTCAAAACGAAACCAAATATATTGTAGACCAAAAGCAAAACACAAAAAGTTGCACAAAGCAACTAAATATAAAATATTTTGAATAAATAGAAGGAATATTTGTATTTTTTTTTCTTTTTATTTCTTAAGAATATTTATCAACTTTCTGAAAATAATTATTTTGTCTGCTTGTTGAGCTTCTGTGATTTAAAATTCTGAGCTTCTATGATTTGCTTTAAAATTTTTTTTTGTTTCTTTAAAATATTTTAATTCTTTTCAAAAAAATAAAAAGTGCACATTGAAAAAAAAGTGTACATTCTTTTAAATAAATACTTTCATCCCTCATACATATAAGTTTTTAATTTTGCCAAATTTCGACTAACTTCGTGTAGCACCAGGCCGAATAATATCATATATTTGAATTGAAAATGAATAACCTTTAATCTGCAATAATTTCTGATCTGTAGTTAAAACAGAAAAAACATTCGAAAAATTTTCGACATGCAATGCTATTGAGTTAAGCACACACTAAAGTTGTGCCTAAATTCTAAAAACAGAAATCAAAAATAAAACTTTATAAATCTTTGCTTATGCTTGGCTGAAGTTATGAGTGTGCCTGTGTGTGTTAATGTGTGCAGTAGTATCACAATGCAAAGCAAACACACTCTATCTACATCACTTCTCGTTCATTTCAGCGTGATTATCAAAGCTGCCCGCATTTATAATATGCTCAGGCTTATTTTTTTTTTTTATATATAACTCTCACATTTCAAATATATTTCAATGCAAAAATAATGGCAGTCAGTCCTGACAGCACGGCAGGATATTAAAAATTTATATACTGTATAATTTATGTGTGTGCGAAAGTGTTCCGTGTCAGCAGTTAAGTTCAAAACGAGCATATCAAATATTCTGTACCACTGTGTCTGAATGTGTGAGTTTAAGTATTTTTGGGTGTGGTTGATATCGAAATCATGCACATTTATTTGAATTGAATGCAGTTTCTTGCTCAAAATTATCAACAATTTTTGTAAACAAATATTTAAGCAGAAAGCATTTATTGAAATCTGAAGTTGTTGAAAAAACTTTATTATTTTTTTTTTTTTTTTTTTTTAATATTGGCAATATTTCAGAAAAACTTACAATTTGGCAGTATTATCAGCAATTCACTAAATAACTGAGGAGTTTACATTCAAATCCAGATAAGTCACAGAAACAAGTTTTTTGTTAGAAATGCCACTGTAAATCTAATGTTAAAAGAAATTGATCCATAAAGTCTTCTTTGATAAAAATGATTAAAATCCTAGAGAAAAATGCATTAAAAAAATCTCCATTTCAATCAAAAGCAGACATATTCGCTTTAGTTTTCAATCAAAACCAGATAAATCCAAGCAAGTTTTCATTTGTGTAGTTTTCGTTTAAATTTTTAAAACTTTTTAATGTCAAAACGTTGGTGGATTTTGGTATGCGTTCTGTAACAAATAAAAAGTTAAAAGCAAAAAGCATTTTTGTTTTTAACTAAAAAGGACCTTCAGGAGAATCAAAATTGCTTTGGTGAATTTCCTCCGAGTTGAAAAAAAGTATGCAAAAATCATTTTAATAAGTTCTTCTAACTTTTGAAACCCTGAACGGAGGAATCTAAATTTTTATTTATTTCTAACTTTCAAAACGAGACAAGTCCAAATTTGACATTGAAAATACGAATTTTTTTGCACTAAGAGACTATTTTTTAAAGTACAGTATTTATAATACAGTGATGTGTTCCTATTAAAAATAGTAATTGAAGCATGTCTAGGTCAGACCAAAATAGTACTGAAACTTAGTGCTGCCGTATAAAAGGCAGCAAACGCCGCTCCAGACACTCTCTGATGTAAGTTTCGGTGTTGGTTGTGCGATCTGTCACAAATTCTTCTACTTCGAAGGCCACACTTGCAAATGGCCTGCCACACCATGTATTTTATTGGAAATTTGGTATGTTTTTCGGTGGTAAATTTAGAGGATGCTCCACCCCTTCTAACCGCAGTATAATATCCGTGTCCAGGTAACTGCTTGAAATTCGCTTTGCAGTACATTTCATCGTCCATGTTCACGCAATCCAATTTGAGCAGGTAATCGCGATACAGTTTTCGAGCCCTCCTTCCTCTTGGCTTCGGTGACCTTTTTTTCTGAGGTACTTTTTGTACTTTATAGCTCCTTAGGTTGTTTAATTTTTAATCCGTTGAACAGTTTACTTCGATATTCCCGCTTTTGCTGCCATATCACGAACCGAAGTGCCTGAATTCTGAGTAAATAGCTGCTTAACGTTTTGGGTCACCACTTGGTTCGCTGGGCCACTTTTTCTCCCTGAGCCTTGCGTTTTTGATAAAGGAATAAGCTGTTTGTATCGTTTTATGGTCCTTCCGACAGTTTTTACGCACACGCCAATTTCTTTAGCGATCTTTTTGTACGTGGTGTTTGGATTTTACAAGTATTTGCAAATAATTGCTTTAAACTTTTCTTCTTGTTGAGACGACATATTTTTAATATCTCTTTTATTTTACTAATTATTATTTTTTTCCAATCTGCAATATTTATACTTTATTTAGGTACCAAATGTGTTGCTAAAGAGGCAACACTTTTTTATAATAAAAAAAAACTTGAATTAATCAAAAATTAATTCAAGTCCTTGCAATTTCTTCTTCGCTTTGGTTTCTAGGATTTCTATCTCTTTTATCGACTCAAAACGGTGTTCACGGAGTGGTCTCTTGAGTTTAGCGAATAGCCAGAAGTCACATGGTGCTAAGTCAGACGAATACGGTGGTTGCGGAAGGATATGGGTCGAGTTTTTGGCGAAATGTACTCGTTTCGTGAACATTTTCGAAATGTACTCGTTTCAGCCGTGTGAGATGGTTCATTATTATGATGCAAAAAAACAAAAATAAATTAATAAATTTTTTTCTTATTATTGTCATATGTATTATAATAATTGTTTTAGTGTAGTGAAGGTCGTGAGTGCAAGCTGAGTGTGCATAGTGCGAGCCAACGAATCTCGTTAGACACGTTCTCAAATCACTCTGTCTAAAGTTTTCTTCAATAGAAATATATTTTTCTGATCGGCTGTCACCACTCTGAGATTAAGCTATTCTAAATAAGCCATAGAAATCTAATTCTCTGTAAATTGGGTACAATTATTTCATACCACATGCAACAGAGTTGATCATAAAAAGTTTGGGCAAAATCATTTTAAGAACTGAAATGGGCAATTTTTTTTTTTTTAATTGCTACTAATATATCAGCTTATTTTTCTTAAAACTTCTACATTTTTTCTGCATTTTTGTTTTTTAATAAAAAACAAAATCAATAAATTTCAGCTAATGTCTAAATAAGGCACATTTTTATGTGAAATTAAAAAAATAAAAAAACACAAAAAATTGAGAAAGCCTTAAAATACTAAAAAGCTCTGTGTGCACCAGAGCAAGAGATTATCCAGCAATTACAAATTATTTATGGCGCAATGGTAGCTAATACCGCCCCACATTAATTTCATAAAATGTGTGCCTTAATGGCGGTTGCGATAATAATTCTTCAATTATATGCTACTGAGGACAGCGCCAACATGAATACAAACATATATTCAAAAGCACACACACACACGCAAACACATTTAAACACACAAACATATATACTAACAAACACACACATGAGCGCTGCAGTGGATATAATTAATGTATGCTTTTAGGCCGCAAGTCATGTTTGCAGGCTTGCTTTGCTCTCTGCTAGAGAGCTTTTATGGAAAATTATGATATATATGTATACAAGTAAACGTTAGCATATTAAATATTTATTGAAAATTGTAGAAAGTTATGAACTCAAAAAAGCAATTCTTAATTTATGCAAAATTAATAATTATAATTTTTTACCCAAAAAAATGCAACTAGTTTAGTACTTAACTGAATTGAAGAAAGTTATGAAATTTTAGTCTTACTTTCAGTATTTCTTTACTCAAAGATTGATTGCTTTAAGTGAGTTATGCTAGTTAATGTTTACTTTCCGTATTTTTTAATTCAAAGATTACTTTAAGTAAGTTATGATGCTTTATTCTTACTTTAAATATTTTTGTATATTTGTTTGTTTTTTTTAAATTTGAAATCCACTAAAATTTTTTGTATAAAATTAAAAATCCTTCTTAAGTTCTTAGTTCTTTAAATCCTTCCTTAAAATAACTCACATAAAGTTTTAAAGCATTTCGCTTTTCAACTTTTTATATAGTTTTTACTTAACTTTTTCATTTAGAATTATTTTTATTGACTTTACTTGCAACTTTCAGCTTAAACTTTAAGGCGCAACGTATAAACAAACTCTATGTTGCAGCAGCTAGTCACGCACCACTTCAGTAACAAGCATACAGCTACAGCTACGCATCCACTAAATGCAGCTACAATGCAGCTGCAATGCAAACAAAATACTTCGCCTAAAAACCGTTAGCAACAGCAACATTTGCCAACATTTGACAATATTTGGTTAACATTTCAGAGGATCATGTGTGGTGCGGGTTGAATGAATATAAATTTTTTTCACTGTTCTCAATGATTTGGCAACAATGCACAGTGGTGGCGAATTCAATGATTCTGTCGTTAGCAATACAAACTGCAATTGATCAAACATTGTTGTAATTGTTGTTGTAGCTGTTATTTTGCAATTGTGCTTAGCATGTTGCTGTTATTGTTGTTGAGTTTGTTGTTATTATTGCAGCTGTTGTTGACGTTATGTTTTTTATTTTGATGCTGCTACTCGTATTGTTTGCTTGCTATTAGCATACTTTTGTACACATGTAAGCTTGTCAAGTGGTAGTAGTAGTAGTTTTTGTTTTTGTTTTTTTTTATTTATTTGTTTTATTAACAAAGTGTTACAAACTATTGGCTACACTCAGAAAAAAGCTGCCATGTAAAATTAACGTTTTGTAATGTTATTTCCAATGTTAATCAGAAAATGTGGATTTTACGTAAGAAAATGTTAAATTAACATGTATATTGTTGAATTGATAAGAAAAATATGAAATTGATAATGTAATGTTGTACGTTGCAATATCAATTCTTTATGTAAAAATAACATTTAAAATGTTTTTTGTTCATAATTTTTTACTCATAATTGATAGTATTTCATATCAAGCCGTTGATATATACAGGTGACCGTGGCACACAGGTTATGAGTGTGGCTTTGGATGCCCGGAACCCACGTTCGATTCTCACTCGTGGCAAATTATTTTTCAATATCAATTTTAATATTAATATTTTTAATAATATCAATCAATTTTAATATTTTTTAATGTCGGCCGACTTTTGTCAACTAAAAATGTCAAATTTACGGTTGTTTAATGTACTTTTTTATCTGAGTGTATAGCTTGCATAACAATGCTTAGCCTTGTCACACATGCCTGTTTATGTTGCGGTCTTGTTTTATTGTAACAGAGAAAATTATTAGCTGACCGATTTTTTATGACAACAGTGGCTGATATGTTGGTGGAGTGTGGGGGAAGAAGGTTGTTATTGCTGGAATTGAATACAGATTCAATACAAAAACTTTGAACGTAGTTTATGGCATGTTTACGGGGCGTATGAGTGATTTCAATTTTCTTTAATAATTAATGTTAATCATACGCCGTGGTGAACTTTTATTATTCTTAATTTAAGGCAATTTTTGAAGCTGATGCGACTGGCTATATGCAAATTTTTTTATGAATCATCAAATTTAAAATCTCAAAAATTACAAAAACATAGTTTGACAACAAAATATGTACCGCAAGCAGTTAGTATTCATCAATTAAGAAAATGAGTTCATCATATCCGGTGTTGAGCATTTAATCTTTCTTCAAGTGCCAAAATTCACGATGTTGCTTTGTTTATGTTATCAGTTAGTTATTTAAAAACACGCTGTCAAAAGTTATTCAAAAACACGAGCCAGTCTATGTGAATTAGTTTTCCTTTGGTTGCAAATGAACAGAATTTTATTGTATTATTAGTGTGCTAGCCTATATATAAAATATGACAACTTCGCTTCATATCCGCGATGACGATTATCAGTCACTCATTAATAAAGCTGCTTTGATCAGTTTAATGTCTCGCACCATAACTCGCCTGCCTCACATGTTTTACAAACAAAAGTGTTCTTCTCGTAGAATGCGGACTTAGTGTATTTTAGGGTGCTTACCGTTATATTTAACTATAATTCTTCTATTTTTGAAAGCAAATTTTTAACTGTCTTTATTGTTTATAACACAGGGGAACAAAAAAGAAAATTTTTTCTGCGGCGTAAGTTTTTGTAGTCAATTCAGATACATGGGATAATGAAGTTTAAATCCTATAATTCATATTGTATGAATTGGCTCTGGTTCTTGCGAATACCGCTATTTTAAAAATTAAGGAAATTTCATCAGAAATTTTAACATAACTCCAGAACAGTTAGTCTGATTTGGTAAAATAAAAAATTCGAATAGTTGTACCGGGATTCGTACATGTTTTATGAACTCAGATCCCAGCCCGGCGCCCTTCTTTGCTAGTCCGTCAGTCCTCTCGTTACCATTAATGCACTGGTGGCCTAGTAGTTAGTGAATCTGAGTTTTGTGCAAAAATATATGTCGCAGAAAAAAAAACCTTTTGTTCCCCTGTGTATGTATTTAGAAAAAATTTTTAAAAATTTTTTATCAAAATGAGATAACATCATTGAATGTAAATTAAACCCAAACATGCCAATGGATTTTAATGAAATATGGCTTATTTTCCTTGTATTAAACTTTATATTAAAACAGAGTTAAAACATTTTGACTTTTTTGAATTTTTATGAATTATGAAATAACAAAAAAGTTTAAATTTTGCATAAAAAAAAAAGTTTTTTTCAGAAGAACTTTATGATTATTTCCGAAACTATTCAGCTAATACAAAAACAGTACAGATGTAACTTGTAGGTAATTTAGCTGCGGATTTTCGAATTTTTTATTTTACCAAATCAGACTAACTTTTCTGGAGTTATGTTAAAATTTCTGATGAAATCTCCTTAATTTTTGAAATAGCGGTATATCGCGAGAACCAGAGTCAATTCAAATAATCTAAATAAAAGGCTTAGATTTGCAAAAATGTATATACTTAAATTTATTACCAAACTCCGTGCCGCAGAATCAGTGTTGCCTTTGTATAATTCTTAATTATAAACTTATGTTATGAGCAGGTTATAGACAAATATAATTGATTGTATTTTATATTTTATTGGGTGCCTTAAAAAGGGAAGTATTGGAATAAATAGAAGCACATTTGTTGATACCAGAATAGCAAACAAGATTCAGTAAAACAATATACAGTTAGCAAAATATCCTATTCGCGTCTGTATCACTTATATAGCCAGTCTATTATTGTTGTGTTTTTTTCTTCAACATTTATTTTGTCTGTTATAAATAACTTGAGCATGCTCTCGCTCATATAGCTACAACGCCACTGCCAAACATTGCAATTTATGCCATACTCAACAACTAATTTGTAGCAATTTTTTTCTACACTTCTGAAAATTAATTTTCTTTGAGTCTGTTCATAATAGAGAAAAAAAAAAACAAATATACAACTGCTTTATGCCAAAGTATGTTATTATGTAGACAAAAAGCTATTTTTTTTTCTTGTTCTTCTTTTGTTCATAAACTGCAACAAGTCAAGCAGCCAATATGAAGCCAATAAAGCATTCGTCTATGGCAGCAGCAACTCTCACAGCTGGCCTCTCGTCTTTCTACAGAAAAAGCTTCTCAAACACACTAACACTAACACAGCACATCAAACATCAGCATCACCAACATCATCACTGCATTGTTGTACATCTATTTATTTCTAGGTTTTTGTGTTGTTTTTTTTTTTTATATTTCTTCAGCATTCTGCCACATAGCAACAACGATCTATTGTTAACTTTTAACCTAGTTTTTTTTTCAAGCGTTTTACTGTGCTTTTTGTTGCACTTTTTAGCAGTTACACTTGTTTTTGTTTTCTCTGCTCTGTACCTCTTATTAACCTTTAGTAATTTTCAAAAGCTAGTTAATGTAAAAGCTGTGAAGAAAACCATTAAGTGGGGGGGGGGGCATTATTTACTGTTAATGGCTCAGCTGTGGCATAAAGAGTGCAGCTTTTAGCAATCAGGTCTATTGAAGTGTTTTATTAGGTGTGTATTTTTTCCCCAAGTGCTATAATGGGGCAGTGTAGGCCAACAAAGCAATAGGCTAAGAAAGGACAAGAGCAGCAGTTGCATAAAAAAGGCAGCAAAATGTAACAATTTATATAAATTTAATTTAAAAGTCATAAATATGAATTTTACAAATTTTACAAAAATTTTACAAATTTTATTTTCACAGAGAAATCATTTTTCGATCCACGAACACCTCAGATCTAGTGTTCAATAATAATTTTATATGCTTTCAAAAGTATGCATTCAATAAAATAACAAATATAAAAATTATTCCTTTTTAAATTAAGATTGAATATAAGAAGCTATTGAAGAAATAACTTGTTCACCATGACGTATGAGTAACAATAATTTGTATGTAAATGTTTTACTAGTTTGGACATTGACCTTGAGTTCAATCATAACTTTTCATAACACAGGATGTTGTAAGAAATATTCGTTTTTCAGAAAAATGTTTAAGGAATGATGAGGAAATTTAAATAAAAACTATATGACAAGAAAAAAAAAATAACCAACTTAAAAATCATTGCAAAGTGGGGCTGAACTAGGAAGGAGAAAAAGTATTATATTTATGCAAAAACGTATTTAGCTTATTCAAAAACGTAATTGTTTTCGCACTTGCAATGCATTTGCTTCCAATAAATACGCATCTAAATATTAAAAAATTATATTAAAAATAAAAAAAATTATTAGTCTTCAAAATATTTGATTTCAAGCATCAAACCTGAACCTCCGTAAGCATCGCATCAGTCTAGAAAAAATTAAAATAATTAAAAATTCAATATTATAGTAGATGTACGAGGATAGGCCACTAATTCCGTGATTTTTTTAATTCTGCACCTTTTAACTGGAAACACAACATTACGCCTGTCAATAAGCATATGTTAGTTAGTTCTATTAAACAAGCATTAAATTTTACTTCAAACCAAGGCTAAACTTGATAAATATTAAAGAATTTTGCGCCATCAATTGCAATGGTAAAAAATTGTGACCTGAATTTAGATGCGGACGTAAAAGCACGAGAGTTGTGGAATATTTTGGAGGTCAATACATTCGATACATTCGATTCAATACATTCGATTCAAAAATTCACGATATAGTGTTGGTTCATCGAAAATTGAAAGTGCGGGAGATTATATAACGTAGAGATCCATATAACTGTCTACCACTGTTAAGTGGTTTTGATTAGCCGCAAAATAGGTGCTAAGTTTGCTCACGATCGACCACAAATGCAATAATGTGACAACTTGTAAGGAGTGTTTGGCGTTGTTCAACCACAATAAAGACGAGTTTTTGTGTCATTTCGTAACTGTGGACAAAACAGGAATCCAGCACAGCACACCAAAGACCAAACAAAGTCAAAAAAGTGGGTTTCTCCGGGCAAATCGGAGGAAGTTCAAAGTCAGGGCGACCAATTTTTTGGGATGCGTGCGGTATAATGCACATTATGCACCTTAAAAAGTGTTACAAAAAAAAAGTTATTTTTCACCAAAACATTGTAAAGGTGCACACATGTGCAGTCTCCATGACGAAACTTTATGAATTAGGCTACGAATGGATCCTTTATCTATTCTTTCCTCCGGATTAAGCCACGAGAGACTATTTTTTGTTTCCGAATATAAAGAAACGGCTCGGTGGTAAAAGATAGGACTACAGTAATAAAATCATGTGACAAAGAAATACCTTTTTTGAATGCATTTTTCATATTTTTTATGAATTTTCATAATATTTTCGTTAGTTATTTGGACTGTATTTCAACCAAAAGCCAAAAGAAAGAAAAAAAAAACTGTCTCAAACAGAATATTTTAAATTGGTTAGTCAATAACTGCGCCATCTTTGAATAGATTTCATTTAGTTCTTTTTTGTATTTAAGTCTCATTAAAAAACTTTAAAACAAACTATAAAAATGTAACTCTTACTCTTTGGTTTATATATAAATTATTTCTTTTAAGAAAAGACCACAAATTTTTTTTTTTTTCAAAATTTGAGATAACAAGTAAAGAAAGTCTTAAGTCGGTCTAGGCCGACTATGAAATACCCTAAAACCACTTTTCAAAAATAAAAAAATTTTTATTGTAAATGGGCGTCTCCGTGGGCGGATGAAGCCTTTATTTTAATTGCATTAAAATGGTGATGAAAAATTTACACATACCAAGTTTTATTCCTGTAGCTCACAGTTAATGCCTTTATTGTGCTTTCGCAATGGAAGGTGGGCGTGTTCATGGAATGATTACTTCCAATTTTTGAACACACCTTAGTTTTGGTATAAAAAACATATCTACCAAATTTAATTTCTCTATGACAAATATAACCTTATTTATTGAGTTTTAAACTTTTTGGGTTGTATGGGAGGTAGGCGTGTCCGTA
Source organism: Tetanocera ferruginea (assembly GCA_958299015.1). Lineage (NCBI taxonomy): Eukaryota > Metazoa > Arthropoda > Insecta > Diptera > Sciomyzidae > Tetanocera > Tetanocera ferruginea. The sequence continues at coordinate 24,032,829 of OY282640.1, forward strand.
TGAGGATGACGTCCATTTTTCAAAACCATCTTTGTCTTGTCATAAAAATCATTCGTGCCAAATTTTAGCTATGTAGGTTAAACACAGGCTTTTTTATTGCGTTTTCAATTTTTGGGATGTATGGGAGGTGGGCGTGTCCGTGAACGGATGACGTCCATTTTTCGAAGACATCTTTTTGTTTGTATAAAACACATTCACACCAAATTTTATTGTTGTAGGCTTAGTCTGAGCTGAGTTATGCAGTTTTCAATTTTTGCGTTGTATGGGAGGTAGGCGTGTCCGTAAGTGGATGACACCCATTTTTCAAAAACATCTTTGTATTGATACAAAACACACACATATCAAATTTTATTGTTGTAGGTTAACTATGAGCTGAGTTATGCAGTTTTAAATTATCGCGTTGCATGGGAGGTAGGCGTGTCCGTGGGCGGCTGATGTCCATTTTTCAAAACCATCTTTGTTTTGTTATAAAAAACATATGTGCCATATTTAAGCTCTTTAGGTTAAACACAGGCTTATTTATTGCGTTTTAAATTTTTGCGTTGTATGGGAGGTGGGCGTGTCCGTGGGCGGATTCCAAAAATATTCTATAGTACAGATCCTTGGGTCCATGTGACGATGTGTACCAAGTTTCATTCAATTATCTCAACTCCTTCTTCTTATCCTGTGTATACGGACAACACACAGACGGACAGATGGACGGACGGACGGACGAACGGACGGACGGACGGACGGACGGATGGACGGACGGACATGGATAGCTCGACTCACGTGGTGACGCTGATCAAGAATATATATATACTTTTCTATACCGGACTCGCTTCGTTCTATGCGTTACAAACGTTTGCACAAAGTTAATATACCCTGACCTTTCAGGTTTAGGGTATAAAAATAGTTTCTGTTGTGAAAACGAAAAACTCAAATTAGCATTTTTGATTTTCTTTCAAAATCTTAAGCGCAGTTTAGGTACATTTTTTTTTGGTTTGACACTAAATAAATAAACTATACGCGCCATCAAAAACTCGAGCCTAGCCCACATGATTTTTTTGGCAAATTCAAATTTTTTTTTAATGTTGGTTTTTCATTTTTAAAAAATTAGTAAAATTTGAACACTATTTCTTTGAAGGAAATAACTACGTAACTCAAATCAATTAAAAATTATAGCCACGAACTTATTTTAACCATTTCTCGTATTCTGTATTTAGTGCTGACATACACAAATTTTGTCGAATTTCGGTAATTATATCGAAATTACAAAAACTTGCTCGAATTTCAATAGTTGTAAATATGCAAGCAAAATATTAATAATATTTCGACCCCAGGCGATACTAGTTTTTATAAAAGTGCCACGCTCTATGTATCATGTCTATTTTTTTCGTAATTCCTTGTAAAGTTTCTTACTTCAAACCAACCAAATTGTTATGTTGTGTAATTGTTGTGTTGTGTTGTGTTGTGTTGTGTTGTGTTGTGTTGTGTTGTGTTGTGTTGTGTTGTGTTGTGTTGTGTTGTGTTGTGTTGTGTTGTGTTGTGTTGTGTTGTGTTGTGTTGTGTTGTGTTGTGTTGTGTTGTGTTGTGTTGTGTTGTGTTGTGTTGTGTTGTGTTGTGTTGTGTTGTGTTGTGTTGTGTTGTGTTGTGTTGTGTTGTGTTGTGTTGTGTTGTGTTGTGTTGTGTTGTGTTGTGTTGTGTTGTGTTGTGTTGTGTTGTGTTGTGTTGTGTTGTGTTGTGTTGTGTTGTGTTGTGTTGTGTTGTGTTGTGTTGTGTTGTGTTGTGTTGTGTTGTGTTGTGTTGTGTTGTGTTGTGTTGTGTTGTGTTGTGTTGTGTTGTGTTGTGTTGTGTTGTGTTGTGTTGTGTTGTGTTGTGTTGTGTTGTGTTGTGTTGTGTTGTGTTGTGTTGTGTTGTGTTGTGTTGTGTTGTGTTGTGTTGTGTTGTGTTGTGTTGTGTTGTGTTGTGTTGTGTTGTGTTGTGTTGTGTTGTGTTGTGTTGTGTTGTGTTGTGTTGTGTTGTGTTGTGTTGTGTTGTGTTGTGTTGTGTTGTGTTGTGTTGTGTTGTGTTGTGTTGTGTTGTGTTGTGTTGTGTTGTGTTGTGTTGTGTTGTGTTGTGTTGTGTTGTGTTGTGTTGTGTTGTGTTGTGTTGTGTTGTGTTGTGTTGTGTTGTGTTGTGTTGTGTTGTGTTGTGTTGTGTTGTGTTGTGTTGTGTTGTGTTGTGTTGTGTTGTGTTGTGTTGTGTTGTGTTGTGTTAATTTTAATCAAGATACACCGTTTTTTATAGCAACACGGCCTTTATTTGGCCCTTATTCGATTTTCGCCCACTTTCTTGTCGAGCTTTGTTATGCTACTGCCTGCCACTGTACCAAATTTACGTACTTTAGTCTCAGTATTAACCGAAATAAAATGGTTTCTAGTAATTCTACGCCCCTTTGTCGAATAACGCCCAATTTTTTTCGTTTGGCACCTCAGAAGACATTCTAAAAATGCAATTGTGCTTCTCTTCAGCCTTATCGAAAAGTGCTTCCATGAGGCATTCTCACAAAATTTCTAAGAGATTATTATAATGGCATCCAAGAATGCTTCCATGACATGGCTTCTGCAAGGCAATGGTTACATTTTTTTCCTAGAAGCATTTTGTCTTATCTTCTTAGCCATGAATGCCTTCTTAAAATTTTTTTGAAAAATACCTACTAGAATCCTTTCATTGAGGGCCTCAAAGAAATTTTCTATTAAAAAATACTAGAAGCACTTCTACAAAAGTCTAAAGAACGGTAATCATTCATCAAATTTCAAATTCAAATTGTACTATTATATATTATTTAAGTAGTGACTTCTTTCTTGTTTTGATTTTTTTTTTGTTTCATTTTTTCATTTATAGAGAAAAATTTATTGAAAATGAAAAAAAGTCCTATATTTTGGTAAAAAACTCACTATGAAAAGTATTATCTTAAATAAAAACAAATATTTTCTCATAATAAGAACTATTTATGTTTAAGAACGATATATTTTTATGTATATCTCTTTTTCATAGAAGCTTTATATAAGTTTAAGGAAATTTTTAGTATCACATTTAGAGAAAAGCATTCTCTGGAGCAAAATCTATATCATTTTTATCTGAATATGATGCCTTTTTAATGAACTTCTTTACCAACTAAGCTGATTAACTTTAAGCTAAATAATGCTCTTCCATAACAAAGACTTAGTAAGAAATGCTGAGTTATTGCTGAGAAAGTTCGAAAAAGCTGTAAAAGCTGAACTCTATTTTTATTGCATGAAAAATATATTATATTTTTAAAAAAAACAGATATTCATCATCTTTATGTTCTCCATTGCGTATGAGTGATATTAATTTAATTATTACATTTTATGCTCTTACATGGATTTTTTTGTATTTACGTGTATTTATTTTTTATTAATTAATTTTTAATGAAAAGTTGCTACTTGCAACATCTTCACATAATTCATAATAATTGAAATTTTCTACATATCCACCCTTTTAACTTATATATATATACGATATTTTCATTACAACTTTTGTCGAAAAAAAACCCCCCCAAAAGCCAACCTCTCTTAAAAAGCCAGTCTGTCTTGCACAACAAAATAAAAATGTATTTCCAACCAGCAATAACTTGTGCTAACTACAACAGCAATTACAAGGCACCACTAATGCTTGTTAGGCATGAAAAAAAAAACCTGCACATATGAATGCACTTCAACACACATGGGTTCCAACTAACAACTTCTTTTCTTCACTTCTGCAACCTTTCTTTCTCTATTTCTTACATCTTCTTTCTTTATGCTCTGCTTGTATGCTGCTCACAATTTCATCATATTTAATTTTAACATTCTTAAAGCTCTTCGCCACAGTTTGCTATTAGTTTTGTGTGCATGCCTGCATGATTCACTGCAATGTGTTAGTTTCTATGCAACAGCTGTGTATCAGCCACTGGCTGTTGTACATGACTCTGAACGCATGTGTGTGTATGTGTATGTGTGTGTGTATGTGTTTAGTGGTGAATGCATGCTGTGCGCAGAGATATTAAAAAACTTCTGCAACTTCAGCATGTTTTTCGTATTTTACACTTTGTGTTTGTAAAGTTTTTAAGATGCTGAAAAGATTTCATAGAAGATTTTAAGCACAATGAAACAACTAATGTGTGGTTTAAATGAGATTTCGTTCAACTTTAGTTTTAATGAAATTTTATTGTTAAAATATTTATTTTAAGTAAGAAATAAGCCTTATAAACCAAAATTTAAGCTTAGGTTTAAGAAATGCTTACATAAATATATTTCTATATTTCTTACTATATTTCACTTCGAAATGACAGAAGGGATGAATTTACAATTTTGAATTTGGTTTAAAAATGTTCGAAAGTAACTAGGTTGTAGCAATTGCTTAGCACACTCTTATGCATTTTCTAGCTGGCCGTATAATGTAGTACGTTGAAGATGCAATTGAGGGGGGACATGGCATTGGCCGTTTTTTTAAATCGACTTTTTCTATGATTTTGTATTTTAGTAAATATTCTTAAGATTTTAAAAAAAAACATTAAGGGTTCAAAAGTTACAACCGAATTAGTGAGCGAATTTTAATTTTTTTTGCATTTTTCTTTGTCCACAAACTTTGAACGCGTTTATTTCGAAACCATGTTTTTCGTACTGGTTGCAGCACTAGCAAGTTCATTTTTTGACGAAATTTGTTTTCTTTTGTTTTTTTTTTAAACTAGATTCGCTATCGTATGACTCTAGTTCTTTTTAATTTTTTTTCGATTTTTTATGAATTTTTAAAGTCAGTATTTTTTTCGAAAAAACACGCTTTCAAATTTGAAACATCACCAAATATTGAAAAAAAAAATTACAAATAAAGCTTGTGTCATACGATAACCAATTTTGTTAAGATTATAAAAAGGCATTTTTTCCAGATCGGACAATTCTTGCGATTCCCAGCGCTGCAACAACGAGGCCCCGTTTTTTTTTTCTCTGTCGCCAGTTTAGAGTTTATAAAACTATGTTGGATTGAAAAATATATTTGTTTAAATTTGGTTTCTTGTAATTTGTTCAATTCTCTACAATAAAAAAAAAATTGGAAAAATGTTTGTTTTTAACTGAGTTATGAATTTTTAAAGAAAGTTCTGTTTTCTCTGCCGCGAATGTTATGTCCCACCTTAAGACATTTTACTTTCCAGGTGTTCTGAAAAATATACCTTTTTTTGAAAATTTTGTTATTGAATTATGCAATAGATAGCGTGCAGCACCACTGACAGACAATAACACTTAAGCCTGACCTCTGCTGAAGCCCTACACACACATACACACTCAATATTTTACTCTGCAGGATGCACCTTTCTCATTTAAGCATGCTTCAAAGCTGTTCAATATTACATTTTCAGACTTTATTTGAAATTTTCTCTATACGGTACGTAGAGATCGTTGTGCTTTTGGTCATCATAAAGTGATCTTTTGCTCAGAACTTAATCAATAATTTTCTTGAATAAATAATAAATTAATGCAATACTTAAACTTTAAAAATCAAGCTCATTTCAACCACACTAACGACTTCATGAACTGCATTAAAATAAAACTCTGCACTCTGGCCTTAATTAATTACAATTACTGCAATTGACATAACGTATACGCCGTGAAGCACCAGCAACAGTTCAATTATAATTTAATATCACTCATGAGCCAGCTGGCAGCAAAAAAATATGCATTTAATTATATAACCTGCTGCCCAGAGGCTTGCAACTGCCTTTGCCTGCCATTTGACTGCATATTAAAGGCCAACGTGAAACCACATAACCGAACACCAGCCAACACTTTTTTTACTCTTTGCATAAAATTAAAAAAAATGCTACATTAAGTCAATTCACAGACAGGAGGCGGCTTTTGATGCTATCAATATTTGGTGTAGTCAGCAGTTTTTTCTAACTGTTGCTGCCTGCTACTGATGCGGCTTTGCAAAATAAAATTGCATAATTTTCTGATTTTCGCTTCTGCTTGTTTTCTGTTTTCTGCTGGTTTTTGTGTTTTTTTTTTTTTCTTCTGTTTCTTACTTCAATCATATTATGTGCTTTTATCGAGATTACAAGAGCGCAGTTTTTGGTTTTGAACAGCTTTGAAGCATGCTTAAATGAGGAAGGCGTACTCTGAAGAGTAAAATATTGAGTGTGTATATGTGTGTGTAGGACTTCAGCAGAGGTCAATGCTTAAGTGTTATTGTCTGTCAGTGGTGCTGTACGCTATAGATTGCAAGCAGAACAACGATGCGTATGTGTAAGTGCAAGAGTATGTGTGTGTGTGTATGCAAAGATGAGATCTGATGGAATGAGATGCTTGAAGTGGAACATATTTACTACCTGTTGTAAGTGCAAGGCAAACATTTTTATAATTTTACAGGCGGATCTGGCGGATGTGACTGTTATAGCTGTTGCTGCAGATGATGAGTCATCATGAAACACAGAAAAAAAAGTTGATGGATATGCATCAGGCTATGAAAAGTTAGTTATTTCAACAAAACAATATGCCAGCGCACAACTGAGAGTTAGTATTGGAGAAGAATAAGAACAAAGCTTGATTTAATTAAAATGTTGACCTGATTTTTACAGACATTTTATCGATAAGTTGCATAATGTGTGATGTCTAGCTGGATTCAGGCTCTGAAGAGGAGCTGAATGAAACTTTGAGGAGACTTTCGAGTTTCTAGTTGTTAATAATGTGGTTTTTCAAAGCAATTCTGTGCTTTCTTAGTGAATGCAGGCTCTGTAAAGGAGCTGAAGGAGGATTTTATATTATTATTATATGATTTTATATGATTTCATATGATTCGTTTTCGACTAATTTCTTTTAATTCTTTTTATTTTGTTCTTTTTTTCTAATTTTTGTTTTATTTTTAATATTTTACAAAACAAAACGCATGACAACAGCGATATTTTTCAATGAGACAATACAAATAATAACAGAAATATAACAATACTGGTATAGAAGCCCGTCATATGACGGGTCGTATTCAAAATAAATAAGTAGCAGACGATATTTTAATGTTTTTAAATTCACCTCAAATGTTGTTTTGTTCAAGTCGTCGTCAATGTGTCCTTACTGACAAATATCAAATGAAATTTGTGTGCATACTTTTAGGCTGACAGTTAACTGTTTAAGCGATATTTGGTTGTATGAGCGAAACAGATTCTGGTGCAGGCTGAACATGCTTAAAAAATCATAGCAAATACAACAACCATAAACAGTTTGAGCGATATAGAGCACGGTGCAGAACGCTTGTCTTTTATATATTAAGATATAACATAAAAAAAACATAACTAGAAAACAAATTTAGAACTTGGAACGATGAAATAAAATTCCGCACAAATCATTTAAAATCAATACATTAAATTTGTTGCATTTTCTTCAAAAATGCAGTAATTATTGCATACAAAAATAAGAAATATATAAAACTACATAAAAATCTCAACAATTGCAGACGATTTTTACAAAAAAATAGACAAAAAAGACAGAAATAGTTTTCGCTGAAAGCCAGTCTAGCTAGAGAGGGGGACAGTATTCAGAGTTAGTCATCATCACATAGCTATCAAGAGGCTGGTTTTGTGGAATGCCTTTATAAATGCTTAACTTTGCCAAAGTCACTCGAAACATTTATGCAAAGCACTGTTGCTGTTGCTGCTGCTGCTGCTTCCTTTATGCCATCAGCCTCACTTTCGTTAACAGTTTTTGCTTCTTCGCTCTTGCTTACGCTTGCCTGATTTCACTTTGTTGTCATCATTTGTGTTGTAGCTGTTGCTGCAACTTCCGCTGACTATCACTACAACAAAGGCTTCTAATGTACTATAGTAAGCTTGTGTGTTAGTGTGTAGTTTGTTATTGTTGTTGTTGTTGTCTTACAAAAGTGCACTACAGTAGAAAATGCATGTCATTGTTGTGCGACTAGCAGTTGTTGTTATTGTTGTTATTATTGTTGTTGTTGTTGGTGTCTTTTAGCGTCTTATTTATCTACTATTTTTGTGCAAAGTTAATGGCTCTTCATTGCTTTGCTAAGAAGCATGAAGCACAGCACAGCATAGCATAAGAGCTTAAAGAATAGCAAGTAGTTTTTGTTTTTATTTTTTTGTGTGGGCTCAAGTCTTCGTTTAACTCTTTGAAAGCGACAAAAACATGCTGCAATTTTCTGCTTTAACTATCATTTTAACTGCATTTTTAGCAGCTTTAGAGGTATAAAAATAAAACTAAGACGAGCTATTTAAAAAGTATGCCAAGAAATTTTACAAAATAAAATATTGTATTGACCATGAATTAATGAAGTTAAAGAAAAGTGTTGAAATTATTGACAAGCTACTAGAGGCAGTTTAAATACATTTTTATGAAATTTTCTTAAATTTACATTATCAATTATTTTGACAAGAAAATATTTTATAAATTTAAAAAAAAGAAATTGTATTTTGCTTAAAAAAGTTTTCACGATATACAGGTTTTTAACTTCAAATTCAACCTTTTCCATTTCAAATTAAACCTTTTCCAAATCAAATTAAACTTTTCCATTTCAAAAAAAACTTTTTCCATTTCAAATAAAACTTTTTCCATTTCAAATTAAACTTTTTCCATTTCAAAAAAAACTTTTTCCATTTCAAATTAAACTTTTTCCATTTCAAATTAAACCTCAGCCAATAAAAAGATTTATTGTAGATTTTTATTGAATTATTAACATGTAATCGAAAAGTATTACATATTTCTTGTGTAAATCGCTGTTTGAATAAAATATATTAAAACTAATATCACTAGCTTACACCACATTTTCAATAGAAATGGTAAACCAAAATTACATTTGTTAAAACCAAAAAGCTCTGTAATCCAAAATCCAACCGATGTTTATCACTAACACTTTTTAGAACTTTTCCATTCACTTCACCACACATATGTATCTTCAATACTGACATGGTTTTCATAAAATCTCCAAAGAAATGATAGAATAATAAATGAAATTTGAAGGTGAGTTTTTTTTAATGTTTTGTTTTAATTTTTAAAATTTTTACAAGAAGTATCAACAAAAAACAAAATTAAAGATAAGTACAACAGTTTAAGTAAATATATAAATTATTAAAGTAAATATTTACAAGAGTACCCCTGCAGCAGCTGAAGGTATATAACAATCTGTGGAGGTAACAGTCGTTATAGATTCCTTGATAATGTTCCTTAAATCAGCGCGTGCATCAGGATCAGCTAGAATATTTCTCGCAAATAACTTGACTTTTGAAAAAACTTCTTCGATGGGATTATATCTTATATAATATGTATCTTAATAAATTTTTCTTGGCTGAGGTTTAATTTGAAATGGAAAAAGTTTAATTTGAAATGGAAAAGTTTTATTTGAAATGGAAAAAGTTTTTTTTGAAATAGAAAAGGTTTAAGGTCGATGTCGATGTCGATGTCGATGTCGATGTCGATGTCGATGTCGATGTCGATGTCGATGTCGATGTCGATGTCGATGTCGATGTCGATGTCGATGTCGATGTCGATGTCGGCGTGTCCGTGTGCAGATGACAACCATTTTTTGAAGACATCTTCATTTTAATATAAAATGCATACGTACCAGGGATGATTTTTTGAGTGGAATAGTACTTTTTTGAGTACTATTGACTCTACAAAAGTACCCGAGTACCTTCATGCCGAAAAAAGTACTCTGGTGTATTAAAGAATTTTACTTGAAATTTTGTCAAGAGTTAAAAAAAATCATTTTTGAAAATGAATTAATAATTTTATTGCCAAAATTTTAGCCCAGTCATGTAGTATTTGCCGTTGATTTTAGAATGGTTCCCAGAACAAGAACTTTTAAAAGAAAAAGTCAAAAATTTTCATGAAAATTCGCAATATCTTTGGTCAGGTGGCCATTTCTTTATTTGTAACTGCTGCACTAGCTAATATTTTTACGAAAAACATGGTTTTTGGATGTTTTTCAAATTAGTTTAGCTCACTGGCGGCTATCGTTATAGCCAAAAAAAATGTTGTGCACTCGTCTTAGAATCGATCAAGGGTAATTTTTAGTTGGTGGCAATGACAACTTTTTTTTTGCCCCATAGAGGTCCAGATGACCTAATATACATACTTAACGGGTTCTGAAGAAATCCCGATTATATATTGTTTCTTTATGTGATAAATATAATAAAATTTAAAAAAGTATCGTTACTTAATAAAAAGTACCCAAAGCAATTAAAAAAGTATTATTTGCCTTTGTAAAAAACTACTTTCGGAAATGATCCGATATCACCACTGATACGTACCAAATTTAATCTCTGTAGGTTAAACTCGAGCTTATTTATTGAGTTTTAAATTTTTGGGTTGTATGGTAGGTGGGCGTGGCCGTTGGCGGATAACATCCATTTTTCGAAGACGTTTTTGTTTTGATATAAAATACAACGCCACTCCAAATTTGCTAAATTTCCCAATTTTTCCAAATTTTCTTAGTTTTGACTTGGTTGTTTTGCATATTTTTTTTTTCAAGTGGTCTTTAAGTGAGCTAGACTTTATTGAGCTATTAAATCTCCTATTGTTTTATAGTTCTCATTTAAAATAAGCGATCCTTGAATAACCAGATATAATGTTGACAAACGAGAGAATTTTAAATTTGCTGAGCAGTAATATTAGAAAGTTATAGTTATTTCTATTAAAAAAAGACTCAAGAAACAACTTTAATGAGCTGAACTTTAAAGCAAAAACTCATAACAGCAACGGTCTCTGTTAAAGACCGTATTAAGTCTCTGTTAAGCTCTCATAATCTCTGTTAATTTTTATAAATGCCGTTACTCTATACAGATGCTTTTCTCTTCCTTTATTAATCATCAACAAATTTAATCATCTTACCACAAAAGGATTAACTTTTAAGCTATTGTGCAGCAACAGTTAACAACAACTTAAAAAATAAACAAAAATTAATACAAAACCTGAAAAAAAATAAAACTCACACAAGCTGTTACGTACAGTAAATTGACAAAGCGTCAAGTCGCTTTCACTAAGTAGCGGTTTAATGTGTTGGCAGCTGTGGTACAAAAACCATCAGTAGCCCTTTCGTATATAAGCTTTTATTTGAAACAGTTAATTTTTTGATATACTCGGTTTTATTTTTTTTTTTTTTTTATTGTATTTTTGTTGTTTTTATGTAAGTTTTTATTTAAAACAATTAATTTTTTGATATCATATTTTTTATTCAATTCTTTTTATAGCAAATTTTGTTAAGTTACTTTTTTTTATTTTGCCATCAAGAAGAAAGTGCTTTATAATGTAAATGCTTTAATTTGCTGGCGTAGGCCAGAAGTAGCTTTATTTTTAAAATAAAATTTTAAAGCAAATTTACATACAACGTTACAATTTCATTCCTCTGAGGTTACATTTTCACAAACACACCAGCATAGTTGATGCATTGCGCTATTTTTGCATGCAACTGGCGCATGCATTCGTTATCGCAACGCGTATGCAAGCACGTTATTTCCTTAATTAATGTGTGCGTGTGTGTCTGTTTGTGTGTGTGAAACAGTTTCGAGCAGCACGTCTTGATGTGTTCATTTATTATATAAAGTAAATTGCATTAAATTTTGCGCTCACCAGCATGAAACATGTTTTAACAACATTTTTATTAAGTAGTTAAACCATGGTACACACACACACACACACACTTACCCAAAAATAGCATTTCGGCAGCCTTAAGTAGCACGTGCAAAAGTTGCACGCACCCATACAAAAAACTCGAAAGCATTCGCACAAACAGTTATAATTGCAAGCATGCAGACGATGTAGCGCAATTGGCTGGCAATCATTAATCATTTCATTGTGCGAATGTGTTCCTATCTTTACTTCTCTCTTTTCCGCTCCTTGCTCTCTTATTCTTTTTAATTTTTTGTTTGTTTTTTCTTTTTTGTTAATTTGGTTGCTTCCGTTTGGATATGAATATATTTTTTGGCGCTTGTCGAGATTTTTTGCTGTTATTTTATTATTTTGCTTGAATGCCTCCTGTTCAAGTGCTACTTGCAGTCGTAAGTTTGTGTTGATATCAGTACTTCAAATGAGTGTGAGTGGTTCAGGACTTTTTGTAGGTGTGTTCTGGCTATTCAGTTTACATTGTTTGATTTATGTTCAGTAATTTAAAGTGTTTGGATTTTTTTTTTTGTCCAACAGATTTTGAGGGAAAGTCATAAAGAAATTTTAATATATTTAAAGTTACTAAGGATATAATTGAAAAGTAAAAAAGTTTGTTTATACTATGTTGTTATACAATAATTACTTCAAGTTGTCAAAAAAAAAAAAAAATACAAAAATTTGCCATTCACCTCTTGAAAAGACTTTTACGAAGATTCTTTTGATCAATTGTCATGTGTGTGTTAATGTTTCTTATACAAGTAACCAAGAGTTCAACCTACGTGTTTTATGCCTAATCTTATGTCTTCTGTTTATGTTCTCAGGAACCTTTGCATAGCATTTTTTACGCTCTTAGGTTTGCCATTGTCTGCAGAGAGGTGCCGTTCTAGCAAAACTATTTATTTCTATTGAAATATCTTTTGTCCGAGAAGGTCAAATGAACTCGGGATTCGTTGGTTGGTACGACACACTCTTAAAGCGCATGACCACAGCCACCTATCACACACAATAAATTGTCATACAGCTAAGGATTTTTCAGTTTTATTTTTTAGTTTATTTTTTATTTAATAGCAATTTCACAAAAGTGATTTTTCAAAATAAAATTTAAAATATCTTCTTCTAATGAAATCCTCTATTGCCGAAACTGTACAAATTTCATAAGAAAATTTCGATCAATATATTTCATCAACCGCTCTTTGTTCCTCACATTAATAACTAAATAAAACTATCTATCCTATCTATCTTCGTATTCGAATTTACATCGACTAAGATGACGACATTGACAGCGACATCGATATCGACATCGACATCGAGATCGATATCGATATCGATATCGACAACGACCTGGACATCGACATCGATATCGACATCGACATCGACATCGACATCGACATCGACATCGACATCGACATCGACATCGACATCGACATCGACATCGACATCGACATCGACATCGACATCGACATCGACATCGACATCGACATCGACATCAACATCGACATCGACATCAACATCGACATCGACATCGACATCGACATCGACATCGACATCGACATCGACATCGACATCGACAACGACATCGACATCGACATTGACATTGACATCTACATTGACATCGACATCAACATCGACATTGATATTGACATCAACATCGACATTGACATTGACATCGGCATCGACACAGAAATCTGACTTAGATTTTGTTTTTGACATCGACATCAACATCGACATCGACATCGACAACGACATCGACAACGACATCGACATCGACATCGACATCGATATCGACATCGACATCGACATCGACATCGACATCGACATCGACATCGACATCGATATCGACAACGACCTGGACATCGACATCGATATCGACATCGGCATCGACATTGACATCGACATCGACATCGATATCGACATCGACATCGACATCGACATCGACAACGACATCGACATCGACATCGACATCAACATCGACATTGACATTGACTTCTACATCGACATCAACATCAACATCAACATCGACATTGACATTGACATCGGCATCGACACAGAAATCTGACTTAGATTTTGTTTTTGACATCGACATCGACATCAACATCGACATCAACATCAATATCGACATCAACATCAACATCGACATCGGCATCGACCCAGAAATCTGACTTTGACATTTTTTTGACATCGACACAGAAATCTGACTTTGACTTTGTTTTTGACATCGATAACGACATCGACATTGACAACGACATCAACATCAACATCAACATCTATATCGATATCGATATCGACATTAACATCGACATGAACATCGAAATCGACATCAACTGGACTTGGACTTGGACTTGGACTTGGACTTGGACTTGGACTTGGACTTGGACTTGGACTTGGACTTGGACTTGGACTTGGACTTGGACTTGGACTTGGACTTGGACTTGGACTTGGACTTGGACTTGGACTTGGACTTGGACTTGGACTTGGACTTGGACTTGGACTTGGACTTGGACTTGGACTTGGACTTGGACTTGAACTTGGACTTGGACTTGGACTTGGACTTGGACTTGGACTTGGACTTGGACTTGGACTTGGACTTGGACTTGGACTTGGACTTGGACTTGGACTTGGACTTGGACTTGGACTTGGACTTGGACTTGGACTTGGACTTGGACTTGGACTTGGACTTGGACTTGGACTTGGACTTGGACTTGGACTTGGACTTGGACTTGGACTTGGACTTGGACTTGGACTTGGACTTGGACTTGGACTTGGACTTGGACTTGGACTTGGACTTGGACTTGGACTTGGACTTGGACTTGGACTTGGACTTGGACTTGGACTTGGACTTGGACTTGGACTTGGACTTGGACTTGGACTTGGACTTGGACTTGGACTTGGACTTGGACTTGGACTTGGACTTGGACTTGGACTTGGACTTGGACTTGGACTTGGACTTGGACTTGGACTTGGACTTGGACTTGGACTTGGACTTGGACTTGGACTTGGACTTGGACTTGGACTTGGACTTGGACTTGGACTTGGACTTGGACTTGGACTTGGACTTGGACTTGGACTTGGACTTGGACTTGGACTTGGACTTGGACTTGGACTTGGACTTGGACTTGGACTTGGACTTGGACTTGGACTTGGACTTGGACTTGGACTTGGACTTGGACTTGGACTTGGACTTGGACTTGGACTTGGACTTGGACTTGGACTTGGACTTGGACTTGGACTTGGACTTGGACTTGGACTTGGACTTGGACTTGGACTTGGACTTGGACTTGGACTTGGACTTGGACTTGGACTTGGACTTGGACTTGGACTTGGACTTGGACTTGGACTTGGACTTGGACTTGGACTTGGACTTGGACTTGGACTTGGACTTGGACTTGGACTTGGACTTGGACTTGGACTTGGACTTGGACTTGGACTTGGACTTGGACTTGGACTTGGACTTGGACTTGGACTTGGACTTGGACTTGGACTTGGACTTGGACTTGGACTTGGACTTGGACTTGGACTTAGAATGTTTAATTAAGTTTTTTATAGTAAAATATCGTTTTTGTAACTCTATGTTTTATCTCCTAGCTTAGTTTAGCTTTTCAAATCAGTCAGTTAAATTGTCACTTCATTATAAGCATTTTTAGGGGCATGGATGAAATTCTTTTGAAGACATATTTTCGATTTATTTCAGCCAAATTTTTTTTTTTTTTTTTGTTATATGTATTATTTAAATAAGTTTATTTAATTTATATTTTTCATTCCTCGCATTGTACAAATTTTTATAAATAAGTGTCTCTCATGTTAAATTTGTCCTTGTTAAAGCTTTCTCTCATTGCAGCTAAAAATAAATACTTCATTTTCCGTTCAGAAAGCCAGAAAATTGAGTTCTATTTTCAACTTTTTCTTTAACTTTGTGTGTGTGTGTGTGTTATACACACCAGCACATAGCAACTTGCTGCATTTGTGTTAATATGCTACTAAGTCTCCTACTCCTTGCTAATTTTTTTTATTTTTCATTATTATGAGCATGCTTAAGCAAGGAAAAAAAAATTATGTCTGTCAGCTGCGCATGAAGTGCAGCATATCCTGTTCAACTTCAATTCCGGGTTTTTATGTTTTTCATCTCATTTCTGCAAAAATTTGCTGTTTGTTGTTTTTGCTTTTTTCTTGTTACTTGTTTTCTTTCCTCTTTTATACCATAGCTAGCATGATTTTCGCACTGAGCAGTGACCGAAATTAAATGACCGACAAAAACGTGCCATAGAGCTGTACACGTTCTGATGGCTTGCAATGAGAGCTGAAGTGCTCGTGGACTACCGTGTAGAGTGAAGCAGAGTGTAGTACACTTAATTATTATAAAGCTTAGACTGAGTGAAATTAAGTTATTTTAATTATGAAACTTATGCAATATCATTTTGTGTGTGAGTGTGTGTGTGTGTGTGTGTGTGTTTGTATTTTTTGTGTGAGGCATAATAAAACGACTTAAGTGAATTATAGAAGTGTGGCAACAAGTTTGCTCAATTAGAAAATTTTAAAGAGCTTTGCAGCATATGTTGCTGCTTTTATGAGGCGTATTTTTTTTAAGTTGAGAGCTGTTTTAAAAATGGCAAAGCGTGTTATAAGGCTTTTTCTGAGAAAACATTTCTTGCAAGTTTTTCAAGCTAGTACATTAACATTTACTAATGAATTTTAATGAGACTTAAATGCATTCTGTGTTTATTACGCATCTACAGATGTTGGTTAAAATTAAGTTGTTTTGAACTTTTTTTCTTTGGTACTATTTATTTTTATACCCCCACGCGTACTGCGTAAGGGGGTATAACCTCCCACCTCCCATACAACCCCAAAATTGAAGACTTTTTAAAAAGGCTTATATCAATGCTGCTGGAAAGCAATTTGATATGTTTGTATTTTAGACACATAAAAATAACAAAATCTTCTAAAATCTCATACAAAAAGCTCTCCAATTTAAGATTCTTTAACCCTTAAGAATCGGCCGTGGGGGTATTTTAACTTCGGCCAAGTCGAAGATATACCTTACTAGTTTTTTTTTACTTTAACACATAAAATTCTTTGTAAATATCAATTCTTGTTATGAAGAGTACCTCGCCATAATTCTTTAAGAAATTTACTTAAGGCGGGACATGACGGAAAAATTCTTACAAATTTAACAGTTACGGATTAGTGAGAGTGCATTTTTAATTTTCGTCTTTTTCTTTCTTTGTTCACAAACTTTGAACGCGTTTATCTAGAAACCATGTTTTTCGTACTGGTTGCAGCACTAGTGGGTTCATTTTTTAACGAATTTTTTTTTTGTATTTTTTAAAACTCGATTCGCTAACGTATGACACGAGCTTTTTTTAATTTTTTTTTGTCGATTTTTTATGAATTTTTGAAGTCAATATTTTTTCGAAAAAACACACTTTCAAATTTGGAACATCACCAAAAATTGAAAAAACATTATAAAAAAAGCTCCTGTCATACGATAACCAATTTTGATAAGATTTAAAACAGTCATTTTTTTCCAGTTCAGACAATTTTTGCGACTCCCAGCGCTGCAAACACGAGGCCCCTTTTTTTGTCTGCCGCCAGCTTGGAGCTCTATAAAACCATGTTGGAGTGGCAAATATATTTTTTGAATTTTTTTTCTTTTAATTTGTTCAATTCTCTACAAAATAAAAAAATGTTGGTAAAATGTTTGTTTTTAACTGAGTTATGAGTTTAAAAAAAAAAGGAATGTTTTCTCAGCCGCGAATGTTATCTTGAAAGACATTCTTAATTGTCTCTCAGGACATTACTCTTAACCCATTTTAGTCCGCTGATAGATTTCCCGACTAGTGACTTTAAAACTAATTTCTGAAAAAAATATTCAAAATATTTTCAAATTCTTTCTGCAAAGACATAATTTGGTTAAATGGAAATTCAGAAAATAAATAAAAATTTCCAAATTTTCCATTTTACATGAACGGATAATAATTTTTAATATTTTTTCTATAAATTAATTTTAACGTTGGTGGTCGAAAAATCGACCAGCGGACTAAAATGGGTTAATGGTACCTTAAGAAAAACTTGATAAAATTCGAGTATTTTGTCTTTAAACGAAAATTTCTAAAATGTTTAAGTAAGACCAACTAAGTTCTTAACATAATTTTAAGCAATTTTGAAACTAAGTAAGTTTAACGGCAGCCTTCAACAAATGATAGATTGTTAACTTTGACAAACGATATTTTGAATGCAAACTTCATATTTAGTTTTTAATAAAATTTCTTTAAATTCAAATTTTTAATAAATAAAAACTCAAGTGACGTATGACTTTGCTATGATGCCAGATTGTTAAGCTAAACACACATTTGCAGCCACATTCTTAAGCTTAAACAATATTAACAGCATTTTAGACAAAAAAAAAAAAAAAACTAAAACACAAAAAACCCAAATACACAATTTGAACCCTTTTTCACAAATTAAGGTCATCATTTTAAATTTTCTCAAATCCTTTAATCCGTGTCAAGCAAATAAAATAAATTGCTACAGCCATAAATGATTGATTATAATAAAGGTTTAGAGACAAAAAAAAACAAAAATAATGCCAAATAATATAAGAGTGAAGGATGGCAGAGCGTGATGGTGGACAAAACAAGGTTAGCACGTAACAATATATCATGATGTAATGGGTTTTTTCACTGCTGACCATGAATTAGTGACTGTTCAGTGTGTTGATATATACTATATATTTATGTGAGTGTGTGTGTGTATATTTTTAATAGCAAAGAAACAAGTTAAGTCAACTTAATTTTATGTGAGTCATTTTGTTATCTGTGGCTTGTACTGCAAAGCAACGACAAAAAGTCAAGCAGTGCGAGCAAGCTTTTGTTGTAAACTTTTCTGCTTTGAGGCAAAAGTATTTTGTTTATAGCTAAGCTTTGTTGAGTTCGTGTTAATTGAGTAACATAAAATGTAAATCCCTGCCACTGCATTTCTTGTACAATAAAATTTTAACAACATTTTCCAGCTTCTGCTGTTGCTTCTGCTTCTTCTCCTCTAACACAGTAAGCCACAAAAACTCAAGTTGATTGTACACCCACTGTTAAGCACAAATGGCCAACACAAACCCGCTTAAATACGTGTGCATCAAAAAATCTTCTAAGCCAACAAAGCAGACGTTCTTTGGTGCCTCTTCGAGAATTGTGGATATCGTGTAAATCCCTCAAGTGGTCAAACAGCAGCACAGCAAAGTCAGAGCAGCTGGAAATTTTTACAGTTCGGTTAACTTCAAGTCCAGCTGTGGGCGTTATACATATGCAAGTGCATGTCTTTCTGTGTGTGTGTGTGCGTGTTTGGCTTAGATGCCGTACGTACTCATGTGTGTGTGTGTGTGTGTGTGTGTGTGTGTTTGTGCTAAGAATCATGTGTCTATGTTAATGACACTTTAAGTTGTCACAGCATCATGGTTGAATTCGTTGCTTAGCTAGCTGCTACTCCGCTTCTGCTTCTTTGCCTTCAACATCATGATGATGATGATGATGATGATGTTGCTCATAAATGTCACTTATGTGGGCAGCTTTTTTTAAATTTTTATTTTCTTCATCTTTAGCTAAATTTTTATGGCAAAATGTAACATTTATTTGTGGTAGCTTAAGCTGCTATTAGGATTTGGTATCTTTTTATTTTATTTCTTACATTCAAAGCTGTATTTCCAGAGCTTACCTTTTTATTGCTCACTAGCATGCAATTCAATTTGAATTGAATCCTTGCTGACATGCCGAAGTTCCTTGCAATTTAGCATAAATTCACATCATAGTCAAACAGTCACTTTCACACACCAAAACACACTCTCATATTTGCTGCTTTTCCACCTAAGCTGCTGGCATATTATTATAACTGTGTTTGAGTGTGTGCATATAATGCGTTCTCATGCCTTATCAGTTCCATGACATTCCTTGCATGCATTCAACCATTCATTCATTCATTCATTCTGCTCCACTTTTCTTTTTTCTGCCTAGCCTTCACACTCATATCTATTTGATATTTGAGCAAAATATATATATATATATTTTTTTTTTTTTGCCTCTATCAAATTGATTCACCACATTTTAGCTAGCTTAGAGTAACGTGAGTGCATCGTAGCGTTAACGAGTCACAAAATATGTTTTGAAATTCTTGTCATTCGTCCTGAAATAGTATCGAATGCAGTTGATTTTTAGCAAATTTTATATGGTTGAGTGATTTGAATGTGTTCACAATATATTGGCTTCGGTCAAATAAATGGTTGTGTCAGCGTAGGTAGAACGAATAACAAAAAAATACTTCAATAGCCTTCCGAAGTCATATTATGTCAAAAATTCTAAAACTACATTTAATCATACGCTTTGCTAAATAGTTTACTTGTTGCAACCATTTCAGACAAAACGAGATATGGCAAAATCAAAAAAATGCTGCCAATGAAGGATTAGAAAATTGTAGACATTTTTTGTAAAATAAAAAATATTTTAAGACCTACAGAAATATTTTCTAAATATAGTTAGGAACTTTTTTTATTCAAATAATGACTTCACTACTGCAACTAACTACAAACTTACTATTTTTCTGCTGAGAAGTAAGCATCAGATAAATCTTGTTCAAAGGAGCTCAAGTGAAATTATTTTAAAGAATATTTTGAGACTTTAGGATTACTTTTACGGGTAGTTTTTTAAACATTTTTCGAATAGGTTCAAAACAGACCCATAGCAATGGGCGATAGAAGGTGAAAATTGTATGCTTTTCAAAGTTTCCATTTTTGACTTTGGAAAACTTGTTCTAAGCTTTATTCTAATCAAGCTTTCAGAGCGTTTTTAGGCAAACATTTTTAGTGTTAAATAAATAATGTTATTCATTCACATTCAAGATAAATCTAAGTACTAAGTACGTAGTAAGACTACGTACGAAAAAAACGAAACTTGTTTCTTTTTTTTAAAAAAACTAGCTGATCCGGCAAACGTTGTTGCTCCTAAGCTAAATATTCAATGTATCCTTTTTTTTTAATAGATGGCTCTGTGCGAGTTTAGGAAAATTTTATTTTTGCCTAAATGACGTAGAATTTAAAATTTGTGTAGAAAAAAAAAAATATAAAAATTTGCGATTCGCTTATGAAATTGTTGAGATCAATAATAATGGCCGCATTGTGTATGGCTTGAATTTTTTTTTGGTTATAAAATGAAACTCGTTTATAATTGAAATTCAATGCCTTTTATTAAAAAACAATATATGAAGTTAATATTTAAAGCTTTTTGATAAACTATACTTTTGGATTGTATTTTCGGCGCCTATATAAACAATGAGGATGGCTTTCCGACACGCTAACAGACGACATACAGTTGCCCATGTGCGAAACACGGAAACTCCACGTTGATTCCGCACACTTCCAATGACTGGCCTTGTGATTTGTTGATGGTCATCGTGAAGGTCAGACGCACGGGGAATTGCAGCTGTTTAAAACGAAGGGCATATTCGTTGGAACCATCGGAGTGAGCGGAACCAAAAAATCATCTCCTTTGTACTTTCCTTTGATAAACCTCGCCTCGATTACATTGTTCATAAGTTTTGTGACAGCTAGTCTCATTCCATTGTATAGTAGAGGTTGGTTGATGTTAGGCAACATGATGATGACTGAGAGCCTATATTTAATTCCAAATTGTGAGGTGGTAATCCAGGCAACTCCAGTAAATTCAAAAATTCTATGGGATAGTTTACAACCTCATCTTGGTTGATAATTGTGTCAACCGATTTGAAGGACAACAGCTGTCCCGGAATAAAATTTTGAATAGTCGCGTTGAGGTCATCGACATCTTTGTTTTTCGCAGCCAATCTTTAACCACTTATGATTTTTGAAGTTCTGCTCTACGTTCAGAAAAATACGCCGAATGAGCTTCTCCTTTGAATCGGTCAACTGACAGAAATCAGTGGGCAGTGTGATGAATCTAGTGGAGATGTTAACTGCAATTTTCCCATTACCAAGGTCCAACAATTGCTTTGAAAACATATCAGCACATCGATCTTGTTGCAAAACCACTCGCATGTTAGTCGTTAATCGGAGTGTCTTCACATGCCAGCACAAATTTGTTGATTTCAAGCACGCAACGTTCAGTTCATCAGCAACAGTTGACCGTGGAATAACTGAAAGAGTCTGACGAAAATCACCGGACAACAGAATTATGGCTCCACCACAAATGTTTTGGTTGTCACGAAGATCTTTCAGTGTTCTGTCCAGCGCCTCAAATGATCTCTTATGGGCCATCGTGCATTCGTTTCAAACGAGAAATTTGCATATCTGTAGAAACTTTGACATTGCACTGTTTTTAGCGATGTTGCAAGCTGGTGTCTCGTTGATTTGCATGTTCAGGGACAATTTCAAGGCAGAATGTGCCGTTCGCCCACCATCTAACAAAGTTTCTGCTATTCCAGATGAAGCCAATGCTAGGGCAACTTCATTCTGCGATCAAATCCTCGCCAAAAGCAATGAAATTAAGAACGTTTTTCCAGTCCCTCCGGGAGCATCGAGGAAGTAAACTCCACCAAGTCCATTGTCCACAGCTTCTATCAAAGAGTTGCTCGGAGTTGAAGGGAAACATATAGATCTGATAATAGCAAATAATGTGCGCATTTGATGCGGTTCAGAGGGAACAGAATCGATCAGTAATGAACATTTTCGATAAAAAAGGACGTTAGTAGGTACATTTGCATTTCTTGTAAAGGGCCACAACTAAGTATGCCTTATCTCGGATTCAAGTAATAGGAGTGCCGAATTTGAGATAAATCCGTCCAGCCGTTACGTTTTTTTGGCTATTTAAGACAGTTAGAAGTGGCAATTCCCATAAAAAAGTACAAATTTATATGTTTCTATTTTTTTGCAGTTCCTTTCATATTTTTGTCATTTTCTGGAAAATCAAACCACATCCGTATTAAAGCAAAGAGTACAAAAAAATAATTATTAAAATCGATCGTGCCGTTTCCGAGCCTTAGCAAGACTAACGCACACTCTATGGATTTTTATTTATATAGATATGCAGTACTTAACTATTTTAAGCAATTATATAAGTTATATATGAAATATCTAAAATAATAAATAAATGCGAGAACTTAAAACTACACGTCTTGATTTGCAGATAATCAAAAAATTTGAAATTAAATGAATGTTCTTCAAAATTTTCAAAAACAAAAACTAAGAAGATTAATTAAAATCAAGTAAGTATGTAATTACAACTTTTTTTTTTGGCAAATTCAATTTTGTTAAATAAAATGTCTTTACCTTCCAAAAAGTACCTAAAAACTCAAAAAATTTACATGCAAACTGGACCAAATTTATTTATTATGAGCAATTTGGCGTAAGTCAACACAGAAATAGCTATTTTTTGTTATCATTTTGAGTGTTTTCAACAAATCGGCAAAAATATGTTTTTTAGGTAGTGGGTCGACTTAAACCGAAATATCTCAACATTGGTAAGTCCGATAGTAACATTCTATATATTGTTGCCTTTCCAAAGAGTAGCACATTAAGTGAGGTTTAGAAGTAGTACAGCTGATCTAACTTTAAATTTAATGAATCTTTTGGAGATTTTACAAAAATTTTTACCGATTAAAGTAATTTAAGAAATAAAAATGAGAAATTAATTTTAATTTATTTTTATTTTTACAATTTAATACTTTACAAAATAACTCAATTTAAGCCTGATTAGTTTTTAAATGAAAACATTATTATCATTTATGTAAAAGTACACATATTTAGAAGATAATTTCTTTTATGTCTGATGAAAGTTTTTGTTCAAAAGACTATACTTTTTTTTATTATTAAAAAAATTAAAAGTTTTTTGAATGTATGGCAGGTAGGCATGTTCGAAAGCGGATTCCAAAAATATTTCTTGAGCTTATTTCAACATGTGTACCAAGTTTCATACAATCACAAAAAAAAAAACAAGTAAAAAAAGTCTAAAGTCGGTCTAGGCCGACTATGAAATACCCTAAACCTACTCTTCCAAAAAAAACATAATATTATTGAAAATGGGTGTTTCCGTGGGTGGATAAAACCTATATTTTATATGCATTTAAATGTTGATGAAAAATTTACAAATACCTACCAAGTTTTATTCCTGTAGCTCACAGTTAATGCCTTTATTGTGCTTTCGCTATGGGAGGTGTGCGTATAAATGGACGGACTACTCCCAATTTTTGAACACACCTTAGTTTTGGTATAAAATACATACATACCAAATTTGATCTCTCTATGACAAACATAATCTTATTTATTGAGTTTTAAACTTTTTGGGTTGTATGGGAGATAGGCGTGTCCGTTGGCGGATGACGTCCATTTTGCAAACCCATCTTTGTTTTGTCATAAAAAACATACGTGCCAAATTTTATCTCTATAGGTTAAACAGAGGCTTAGTTATTGCGTTTTCAATTTTTGGGTTGTATGGGAGGTGGGCGTGTCCGTGAGCGGATGACATCCATTTTTCGAAAACATCTTTTTGTTGATACAAAACACATACATTCCAAAGTTTATTGTTGTAGGTTAATTATGAGCTGAGTTATGTAGTTTTCAATTTTTGTGTTGTATGGTAGGTAGGCGTATCCGTGAGCGGATGACGTTCATTTTGCAAACCTATCTCTGTTTTGCCATAACAAATATACGTACTAAATTTTATTTTTGTAGGTTAAACAGAGGCTTAGTTATTGCGTTTTCAATTTTTGGGTTGTATGGGAGGTGGGCGTGTCCTTGAGAAGATGACACCCATTTCTCAGAAACATCTTTGTGTTGATATAAAACACATACATACCAAAGTTTATTGTTGTAGATTAATTATGAGCTGAGTTATGCAGTTTTCAATTTTTGCGTTGTATGGGGGGTAGGCGTGTCCGTGGGCGGATTCCAAAAATATTCAATAGTGCAGATCCTTGGGTTCATGTGATCATGTGTACCAAGTTTCATTCAGTTATCTCAACTCCTTTTTCTTATCCTGTGTATACGGACAACACACAGACGGACGGACGGACGGACAAGGTTAGCTCGACTCACGTGGTGACGCTGATCAAGAATATATATACTTTTCTATACCGGACTCGCTTCGTTCTATGCGTTACAAACGTTTGCACAAAGTTAATATACCCTGACCTTTCAGGTTTAGGGTATAATTATCTCAACTTCTTCTTCATATATAGGGTTAACGAACAACACACAGATGGGTAGATGGGTAGACGTATAGATAGACGAACAGACGGACAGGTCTTGATCGATTCACGAGGTGACGCTGATGAAAAATATATATACTTTCCTATACCGGACTTGCTTATTTCTAGGTGTTACAAACGTTTGCACAAAGTAAATAGACCCTGACCTTTCTTAGGATATAATAAATGCCATTACAAAAATCGCTGACCTCTTCTTACTAAAACAAAATTATTTTGGTCCTCGGTGCAAACACAAAATAATTAAATGTAAGCCAATGATATCTTTGATTCTATTTGAATAGCCTTCTTATCAAGTTTTATAAAGTTCAGCGGAGTTTTAAATAAGTGGTGACCGTGGCATGCAGGTTAAGTGTGTGGCTTAGCATGCTCGGAGCCCGGGTTCGATCCCCAGCCGCGGCGAAAAGTTTTTTTCAATAAAAAATTTTTCTGATCGGTCACCACCTCTCTGCAGACAATGGCAAACCTCAGAGAGTAAATAATGCCATGTAAAGCTTCTTGAGAACATGAACTTTAGCCGTTCGGAGTCGGCATAAAACATGTAGGTCCAGTTCTCGGTCAATTGTGTGCAAACATTTAATAACACACACAACATAATTGATCATAAGAACCTCAGTCAAAGTCCTTTCAAGGGCTGAAATGGCCAATTTGTTTTTTTTTTTTTTTGTTTTGAGTTTTAAATAAATGTTCCATTCGAAATTATGTAAAACCTTAAAAGATATGTAAGAAAAGTTTTTTTAAGGTTCAACCAATCGAGACCATTTTAAGAACACATGTATTTTCGTAAAGATCGCCAAACTAGTTGCATATGACTTCCATACAATACCATGTCAAAATGTCCATGTCCATGTCAAAGGACTGACCAATTACAACAAATTTTTGAAATTTGTCTTAGATTGTTTAAAGTTACCAAGTTTATAAAATGTCATTGTCATAAAAGCACTCTTTCTAATTGTGCTCCAATTTTCTATAGGATAGCGCGCTTGTCTAACTGTTAAGGTGACAATCCAAAAACATGATTTCAAATAGATTAAAAAATTAATATTTAATCCAAAAAATTCTGCTGACTGCTCAGCGTTTTTTGGCTGCCCAAAAAAATAAGCTAGTCACTGTAAAATAAATTAAGCCCAGCAAAATGTTATCGATAAGGCAAGTCTAAAAAAAAACTCAATTCATTCATTGAACTTAACCAAAAAAGCAGCCACACACTGATGAGCAGGTGTGAAGCCAACATCCACATACACACACAAGCGCACATGTGTGTACATATTTGGCTTATTGATAATTTAATTGGTAATGTACATAAAAAAACTTTTACCACAGCTACAAGAAAGCAAGCCTTGAGCGTTAAACCTGGGTAAGGCAAAGTATCCCCAAGCTTTAACTAAAGTGACAGCAACAAAAGCAACAACAACAACAACAACAACAACAACAACAACAACAACAACAACAACAACAACAACAACAACAAAAAGGTACATCAATATAACACACCAACATGACCCCCAGCAGCAGTAATGCTGCTAACATCATGATGAACGTCAGCAACATCATTAAGAGCAGCGTCGTGTACTCACCATCGTGTTTCCTGACATGGCGTAAAACGTGTTTCCGCATCCGGCTTAGCTGTAGAGTAAAGCGGGTGATTGTAGTGATTGCTGTAGCTGATGTAGTTGATGTCGAGTAGTTGCTGCACTTGTGACTGCTGTTGCTTTGGCAGCAGAACAAAAAGAAATAAAAAAATAAACAACAAATACAACTACGATAGGAAACAGCAACAACACCACCACCAGCAGCTACAACATCAGCCGGAAGAGGTTTGTAGCAACATCGCTAAAGCAACGTAAAAAAAAAGTAATTTAAAAAAAAAAAATGGTTATAAAGACAAAACGTTTGAGCAATAGATAGCCATCACTATATAGTGTAAGGCACACAGTATGAGTAGCATTAAAAATAAAAGTAAAAAATTGTTAAATCCCTTTAAAGGATTTCCGCGCTTCAACGTTGCTGAATGGCAAGCATTGAGCATGTGTGTGTGTGTGTGTGTGTGTGCACGACTGTCAGCATAGATTTATTTGCAAGACTGATGAAGGCTAGTCTATATAAATATACACACACACTCACACACACATAGCTATACAAAAAACATACATTTATACAATTATTTCCAAGTAGCTATATATTTATGTGTCTGTTGCTACTGAGATCAAGCTGCAAGCAATCCATTAATCACTGTCAAGCATCTTTTCCACAATAAGTTGGAACTAGTTGTACGACGCGCAGGGCAAGCGAATTTAGCTCAAAAAGGTGAAGCACTAAGGTTAAGCTGCACTCAGCAGAAAGCTCTGTAAAATAATTCCAAGCTGACGAAAATGAATGATTAAGGAAACAATTAAAAAAGCAAAATAAAAATAAAAAAAAATATTGCAATTCATAATAAAAGATATAGAGTAAAAAAGATTATACAATCAGAACTTAATTTACTTCATTGCATGCCACAAATTGTTGCACTGGGCTAAGTAGAAACATAAAGCTTCTTGCAAAAGCTCTTTTAAAGATTATTTATGGTTTATTATTTATGTGTACAATTCGAAAGATTTGCTTTACCAAGCAACTTTACGAAAGATTTATGTGTATTCACATAATTGGCTTCAGATTCTAAGAAAGGAATTCCATAATAGTTACAAAAAAAATTTTTATAAATTTTTAAATGGTAAAACAAATTTTTACAATATAAAAATTTTGTTTAAAATCGGTGTTTTAATTTTAATTTGTTGCTTAGAAGTCCTTGATTTTATCCTAAGCAACTTCCAAAGCATTTTTTTTTTTACTCATTCTATGATTTGTATTCTTGTTGGTTATTAAATTCATTAAATGTTAATTTGAAATCTTAATATTAAGTTTGTAATTCTAAAAGAACATATTCTTTAGGAATTATATTTAGAGCTTAATGCCAAATAATTCATGAAGTAACAGGCTTGCTGCAACAACAAAAATTCTTTACAAAAGAACCGAGCAGACTAGACCATGGTTTCGTCGGACGCTACTCCGACTCATCAGTAGTCTCTGTGGTTCATGCAGTCCACTAACTTTGAGAAGCTAATAAGTGCAACTGTTGTAAAACCAAAAAGGAATTACCAGCACTTTTCACTTTCTCAAAGCAGTATTTTTCTACTCTTTTGCTAGTCGCAAAATTTCAAAAATTGACTGCATTGCTTCTGCAAAGATTTTTTTATTGCGCTTTTTGTTTACTTCTTTATCACGTGTCCATCTAGGTTCCAACATTTTGTTGGTATTAAACCATAGAAGGCGTGAAGAAGGTTTTTTTTGAAAACAGATGTTAATTATATGCGCAAACATATAATTACTCATCATGTTTTCGTAGGTTTAGCTCGCACCAGTTTACATGAGTTATCAAATTGTGGCATTTTGATTTTTTATTATTAAGTTTGTAATTCTTAAAGAACATATTCTTTAAGAATTATATTTAGAGCTTAGCTAAATTTTTAATTTAGCTTCACTAAATAGAAGCTTTTGATTTAAAATATGATTATAATCCTTTATAGATATTTTTCAACAAAAATTTTTTGTTTAAAATATTCTATAAAATTGCTGTTACTTTCTATTAAGAAAATTTTCTATAACAAATTTTTATTAAAAATGTCCTTTTAAATTTTTAAATGAGTTTTTCAATCAAGTCTTTATTAAAAATATCCAAAAACTTCTTATGAAAGATTTACGAAAATTGCTTTTGACATATGTTTGCAAAAGTATAAAAGTTCATACAGTTTTTCATAAAAGCTTTTTAAAAGCTTTTCATTCAGGCTTTACTGTATAAAGTTTTACAAAATATTTGTCTAAGAGCTTTTATTATAGTTTTGCCTTAAAGCTTTTGACTAAGCATTTTTTCTTAAGAGCTTTGATATAAATACTCAAGCTTACTTTAATCAAAAATAGTTTTAAATTTTTTTTATTGAATTTTTTGTATGGAAGTTTTTCAACAAAATCCTTAATATAAAATATTTAATATATTTAATTTTGTTAAAATATTTAATCTTAAATTTTGGTTTATTTAGTTAAAGCTTTACAAAAAAAGGTTTTTAAAAAAATCTTTATAAAAATTTTTCTGTAAAAACTTTTTAGCATTATTTTTTGTTTAAGGTTATTTAAGCTTTTTTTAATATTTCTTAATAAGAGTTATTACAAGAAGCTTTTTGTGAACTTTTTGTGTAATTATAGGCCTTACATAAATCTTTTACAAAAATTTTCTATAAAAGCTTTTTATTTAAAAATTTCTATAAAAGCTTCTTACAAATAATTTGCTTTAACAGACTTTAAGTATAAATTTGCTTACAAATTTTTTTAATTTATTTTTTTAAAACTTGTTAGAATAAACTTTATTTACAAATTAACATGAAATATTTTTGTAAAAGCGATCTAAAAGCATTTTGTAGAGCTTATTAATATTATTTTTTTATTTCTTAAAACTTTTCTTAAACCCTTTTGATTCAAGATTTTTGATCATATAGACAATTTTATTAAAGCTTTTATAAAAATTGTTTATTAAAGCTTTCCTATGAAAGCTCTTTAAAGTAAATCCATTCTTAAAAATATTGTTACTAACACCTTTTTAGTTGTTTTTTATGAAATTTTCTTTTAACTCATAACTTTTCAAGGTTTTACTTAAATCCTTTTCTTGCGGAACCACAAATGATTTCAAGTTCTTTTTTTTAATTAAAATATTTATTATAAAAAAAAATTTGTGTGTGAAAAATTGTTTTTTTTATAGTTTTTGGTGGAAGCTTTTCATTAATGTTTTTCATGTTAGTTTATAAAATTTATTTTTTTAAAAGTTTATGTAAATTTTTCCGAAAAACTGTTTTTGATGCTATAAAATTTTCAAAAATCGTTTAACTGTGCTTCTGTATAAAAGCTTTTTTGATAAAAGTTTTTTATTAGATGCTTTTTTGTAAACTTTTTGTGAAAGGATTTACATAAATCTTTTACATAATTTTTTCTATAAAAGCTTTTTATTTAAAGGTTTCTATAAAAGCTTTTAATAAATAATTTGCTATAACAGACTTTAAGTAAAAATGTACTAACAAATTTTTTTGTTAATAGTTTTTTTAACGTTTTCAAACCACTTTTTATAAAATATTTTAAGAAAAGACTTCATTTAAAAAATAACTTAAAATATTTTTGTAAAATATTTTGAAAAAGCTTTTGATTGAGCTTATTAATATTACTTTTTTTATTTATTAAACCTTAAGTTTTAGATAAATAAAGACAATGTTTTTAAAGCTTTTATAAAAACTGTTTATTGTTGCTTTTCTATGAAAGCTCTTTAAAGTAAATCATGTTTTTGAAATATTGTTACTTAAACTTTTCTAATTGTTTTGCAGAAAATTTCTTGTAAGTCTTTTCTGGAACTCATGTTCTAAAACTTTTTTTTGGTATGTATTTTATCAAACATGTATTGTCATTATAGCTTTAAAGCTTAGAGTTTATCGTAAAGCTTTTTTTAAATGCCTATTACAGCAACATGCTGTTTTGGTCATACATTTTGCTGACAAAAATTTCATATAAAATTCCCAAATTGGTGCACGATCGCTATCAGAAACATTGAACAAGTCTGCAATTCATGAAATTTTTAATTTTTCATTTGTTTTTAAGCACGAAATTTTTTTTGTCATAAATCTTTTATTCTCTTTCGTTCACGAAGTCTTGGGCTACAGTGTTATTAATTCTTTAAAAATTTTCTTTTTTAGAGCAAAGGTTTTAATATTTAACAAATAAAAGTTTTAAATAAAGAAAAAAATGATTTGTGTACTAGCTTTTCATTCCAGGCTTTTTATTTTCATTAAATTTTTTTAGAAAAATAAATTTTTATCATAAGTTTTAAAATTTTTTTAAAACCTTTTTTGAAATCTTGTTATAAATTGAAGCTTTTCTTATTTGCGTTGTTTTTGAAACTTTTCCAGAAATTTTTTAAATTAATTTTTTGCCAAAATTTCTTTCTTGTTATTCTTCTGCTTTCAAAAACAATTGCTTTGCGTTCTTATAAAATGAAAAATAGTTCTTTGAATATTATTTTTTTTTAAAAATAAAAACGTTTTATATAAAACAAAATACACAAAAAAAAAAGACGAATTCAGATTTTGTTTAAAAATTTTCTAATATTTATCTGAAAACCAGTCATTTATAGTTTGAGTGTTATGTAGAAAAGCTTGTTCGCAACGACTAAAAAATTTCAAAGTTTCAAAAATAAAAAACAAATATATTTGTACAGTTTTTTTTTTACAAGTTGTCATCGGAATTTTTGAAGTGAAACTTCTTTGGCAGCGAGTGAAATTTCAAGGTCTCTTATTCGTGACGCTAGTGTAACGTTTTCAATTCATATGAAAATTTTCAAAAAATAATAACCGCTAGCGAGAATTGAACCCAGACCATCGTTGCTCAAGAGTCGGTATCTATACCTTTACGCCACGTTGTCACATGATAAAGCACCAAACTAAATATAATTAAAACTGAACGCGTTACATACTATCCGTAACATGAATTCTCATCCTACAAGTATGCACGGAAAATTTATTTCTTTAAGCTTCAAACGAAAATATTAAGGTATAGAGATATTTCCAGCGGGAAAAAATTATACTATCCTTAACATGAATTCTCATCCTACAAGTATGCACGGAAAATTTATTTCTTTAAGCTTCAAACGAAAATATTAAGGCATAGAGATATTTCCAGCGGGAAAAAATTATACTGCCTGTTCGCCGCATAATGAGCTTAAAGCTTAATTTGGTTTGTTGGTTGTGACCCAAAACTTGACAGATGATTGACAACATGCAAAAAACAGTTAATTCAATATAATAATAAAAGCAAAAAGTGTTAAAAGTGCAATATTTCAGACTGCCGAGAATAGTTTTTGCCAGCCAAAAAAACGTCTCAAAGCTAAGAAAAATAGCTAAAACAAGAGCAGAACGCGTTCGTGAATATTAAGAGTGAATTAGAGCTCTTAAGAATGCAGCCGCAGCTGGGTCTACAACTTATGATGAAGGTAAGGTGATTGCAACATCGGCTGAGTTCCAAAATGCATTTTTACGAAGCATCAGTATATCTTGGTGCAACTGCAAAGAACCAATACACAGAAAAACACACTGATGCTTTATAAAAATATAGTTTGTAGCTCAGTCATCATCTCAACAAAATTTTATAGCCAACCAAGTTGATACACTCAACAATCAACGGTCGCTGCTTAACGAGGCCCTCACTCAACATAGCAATTATTATGATCAGAAAGCAGGAGGTAATAATCAACAAGATTTACCTTTGCTTTCGGAGGCTCCTTCAACGAGTCCTATGCAAATGCAATCTAGCATTCAAAAACTGACAATGTTGAGAAGACATTCGAAAGCAACTAAAACACCAACTGAACTAAAACAAGTACCGAAAATAACTGTTATTTTACAATTTTCAAAGGAAAAAATATTGTTGAAAGACTTTTTCAAATATATCAAAATATTACAAATTTGCTCAGCTTCACGAATATTAAGTGCCTTTTAAATTTTAGACTGATTCTTTAAAAATTAAAAATTAACTGTTGTTTTTTACTTTGACTTTGATTTTATCGGTCAAAAATAGCAGTTATTTTGCGGCTTTAATTTTTTCTGTCAAAAATATCCAGCAATTTGTGTTTTTTAAAGGCCGCTTGACAGATTGAACTGTTTTCATCATGTGTAAAATGTCTCACCTATGAGATGAAAATAATAGTATCAAAAGTTTTTTAAGTCGGTAAAATGGCTTTTGAAAAAATTTAAATCACCTGATATTTTTGATCGAAAAAATAAAAGGCAGAAAACAAACGATTATTTTTGACCGATAAAATAAAAATCAAAAGTAACTGTTATTTTTGCCCAAAAAAAATATAAGTCACAAAATAACTTTTATTTTTGTCGGAAACAATAAAAATTAAGAGATAAAAGTTAAAATGTGACACTTTCGACAAAAACCATAGCCGGTACGGTTCCTGGATGCAAATATTGAATCAACAGATTATTATTCCTATTCGTATTGATTGAATTTCTTTTCAGATACTTTTTATCTCTATTTCACACTTAAATCTCTCTTACTGCTTACTGTTAAATAAGTTTCACTTTTGTCACGTGTACGTTGCTATACGCCAGTTTTTCTAACCTTGAGTTTCAGACAATTTAAATATTGTGTTTAAATTCTTGGTAGGGCTTTTGTGTTGCATAATTTTATAAAAAGTCTTTAATGAAAAAGCTAAAAACTTCTCCATTTTAGTAATATTTTAACGTTACTATATGGGAACGGAATTCATTCATTTATTTTAAACATCAAAAAATTGTTTCTATATGTTTCGCAATTTTAAGAACATTTTTTTAATAAGAAATATGTTGTCTCCAAAATACTTCATAAGTTTAATGGTGCTGTTCTTTTCTTCGAGACGAGCCTGTTGATAAAGCATTTAATCTCTTTTCACTGTCATGTAATTTTTTCTTATGAATAATTTACAATTTTTAAAAAAAAAAAGCTCTGCTCGTTTATCAGGTCTTACAACATAAAAACGTTTCTATTAAAATGTTCCTTTTTTTGCTCGCTCGCTCCACTCTATTTGCAGAGCTCATGATTAATCAGTGCAAACAGTGTGCTTATGTGTATGTGTGTAAATATTTGTACTCACACACACACACACACACACAAACACAAACACATACACATCTACATGCAAAATCTATTTACATAGATAATATTTGTTCTGGCTGTGTTTTTTGCTCGCGCTGTTGTAACTAACTGTTGGCGACTTAATTTGCTATAAATTATTGCATGTTTTAAAAAAATTATTTAAAACATAATTTATGCAAGTTTTCAAATTATTACAGACCAATTAGTAATAAAGCTTTTAGAGCTCATTTAAAAAAAGAACAGCTTTTCGTACTAACTAATGAAGCTTTTATGAAAAACTACTACATGAGCACATTAAGTGGCACAAAAAGCTAACAAATTGATAAGCGACGACTAAAATTTGCGTTGCAACAACTTAATTATTGTTACATTAAAATAATTATCAATATTTTTTTTTATTATTATTACTTTTCGTACACATTTTCAAAACTTTACGCCTGGCATTTCTTGTTTAAATTGTGTTCTGCACTCTGTCGTAGTGCTGGCATAGCATAGCTTGCTGCTGCTGCTGCATGCTTATTTTTACAAAAATTATTGCAAAACCTTGAAAAGCTTTAAAGCTGAAAATATATGAGTGCCTTATGCACATATATTGGTATATGTGAAGTTGTGAACTTTTGCATGTGGGCGTGCCAAACATGATAAAGAACAAATAAGTGTTAGCGAGTGCGAACTTTTTCCTTATGCTGGCTATGTCAATGTGTCTGTGTGAATGTACATGTGTGATGTTGTACTTGCACATGTGACATAGTTGCGAGAACGGCACAAATGCCTGTAAAAAAAAAAAACTTTTTCATACATTTATGTAATGGCAAAACTTTTGCCACAAATTACAAAAAATATGAAAACCAACATGTTTTCATGGTGTTGCAACATTGTTTGTTTTTGTTTTTTTTTAACAATTTTTTATTTTTGCCGTTTGTTTATTTATTGAATTAAAATAACAAAATTGAGGTTAACATTTTATGAGATTTAAGAAGTTTAGATTAAAAATAAATGCATGAAAACAATAAAATCGAATCAACTGCTTTTTGCTTAAATTCAGACTCAATAAATATGTTTCCTTCAAAAAGTTTAAATTGAGATAATTTCAGATATAAACAACATGTTTCATCTTAAATATGAAGACTGTTAGATACAGCATTTCTGCAAATATTTCTCAAAATATTCTAAGAAATTTATAATGTATAAAAAAAATTAAGAAATTTTCTTTTTTATCAGATATTCCTAACATGAACATGTTTTACATATATTTTCATAAGACAACCTACGTTATAGAGAAATATACTCAAAGCTACACTTGAGCTGAAATTTGTACACTTAAATAAAGAAAAATTGTCTATTTGTCACTTAGTTATTGGAATAAATTTAAGTCTACAAATTTGCATAATTCCCTCAAGCGTGCTTTTATTTTACATAAAATTTAACATAAAGCTATTCACAGACAGATATTTTGCCATTTAAGCATGTGAAAAGCTTTGCTCACTGTTAAATTCAAATTTCTAGCTGTTTTCTAAAAATTGAATGCCCTCAATTCGAGTCGTATAAATTAGGCTAATTTTCTAAGAAGTCGAATAATACAACGCTTGAAAAATTTTGTAAAATAATTTTCAATGTAAGGCAGTGCGAAGAAAGTTGAAATCAAATTTTTTAAATTTTACTTAAATGCTCCTTAAACTAGGGGGTCAAGCCGTGGCTCTTACTTAAGGAGGGACATAACATTCGCGGCAGAGAAAACAGAACTTTTTTTAAAAAATTCATAGCTCAGTCAAAAACAAACATTTTTCAAAATTTTATTATTGTAGAAAATTGAACAAATTAAAAGAAAAAAATTTAAAAAAATATTTTTTACTCCACATGATTTTATAGAGCTCCAAACTGGTGGCTGAGAAAAAAACGGGGCCTCGTGGTTGCAGCGCTGGGAGTCGCAAAAATTGTCCAATCTGGAGAAAAAATTACTTTTTTAAATCTTAACAAAATTGGTTATCGTATGACAGGAGCTTTTTTTACAATGTTTTTTTCAATTTTTAGGGATGTTCCAAATTTGAAAGTGTGTTTCTTCGAAAAAAAATATTGACTTAAAAAATTCATAAAAAATCGAAAAAATTCAAAAAGAGCTCGTATCATACTTTTAGCTAATTAAGTTTAAAAAAATACAAAAAATAAAAAATTCGTCATAAAATGAACCCGCTAGTGCCGCAACCAGCACGGAAACCATGGTGTCGAGATAAACGCGTTCAAAGTTTGTCAAAAAAAATACAAAGAATAATAAAAATGTGCTCTCACTAATCCGGCTGTAACTTTTGAACCCGTAAAGATTTTTCCACAAAATTTTTTTTTCTTTGAATTTTAAGAATATTTACTAAAAAACAAAATTATAAAAAAAGCCAATTTCAAAAAACTTTGATAAAATAAAATTTAAGTTAAATTTTAATTTAAGTTTAAGGCCCGTTAACTGATCTCCGAAATTTAAATTCCTTAATCTCAGATTTCGTAAACAGAGTTTAAATTTTAAACTCAGGTAAAATTATTTTCGTAACTTATCTCATTTTTATCGGCAGTTTACTTAAACTCTGTTTAAAAATTTAAACTGAGATTAAAAAACATATTTCATATCGCTCAAATTGTTCATGGTTGTTGTAATTGTTTTGCTTTTAATACCTGTTCAGCCTGTATCAGAACCTTTTTCTCATACAACCAGATATCGCTTCAACTGTAAACTGTAAGCCTAAAAGTATGCACACAAATTCTATTTAATATTTGATAGTAAAGACACATTGACGACAACTGAAACAAAACAACGTTTGAGGTGAATGTAAAACTACTGTCTTAACCTCTGCTACTTAATTATTTTGAATACGACCCGTCGAATTCAGTACTGGTATAATTATAAAAATAACTAATAATACAAATCTTGGTAAGGGCTTGAATAATTTTGTTAAATAATCTTAGATGTATTTTTTTTTTTTATTGAAAAACTTCTTAAGATTTAAATCAAAGCGTGATTTTAACTATCGACTGAGCCTTATGTTTAAAAAATTTATTAAAATTTACAGAGCCAAATTTTGACATTTAATAAAAATTATGTTTCTAGTATTTTTACGAAAATTTATGCACAAAAATTGTATATTAAAAATTGCTGATATAAAATATCTTTATCAATGGTTTATCAATAAAATGCAGTTTAAAAAAAACTCTAAAGAAAGGTCTGATCCTAATATTTCTACACCTCCATAATTTTTTAATCAAATATTCTACGCTCCAAAAAAACAAACATGTTATGTTCTGACTATCACTTAAAATATTAATTTAGAAACTTGCACTTTATCTGTTTTCATACTTAGCACTATGTTTTTGAAACTTGTTTTTCTTCTGCTTTACCTTCGTTGCCAATGAGTGTGCGCCTACTTTAGCGATCTACTAGTGATATAAATTAAATATTTATTCAACTTTCTTGCCTTGAAATGCCCTCCTCTGCCATTTGTAGAACAGTTCAACTCTGCCACTTAGTTTTCACCAAAATTCTAACACGTAGAAACAACAACTATGCGAAAACTTTGCTGAACTTTTCGTTTCATTCTGCCGTTTTTACTTTGTAAACTTTTGTGTGAGCACACACACACACACACACACACACACACAAAATCTCATCAATAAATACCTGCTACAACAAGCAGCGTTGTAAAAATATAAGCAAAATAGCAAAACACAAATAAATAAAACAGCAAAACAAAAAAAGTTTTGAAAATTTCTTTTTTGTTTTTTGCCCCAGCTCTTAATCAGCAGCAAAATTTTGCTGCGACTGCCTAGAGCTTTTTGCACTAAGCTTCTAACGGTGCCAGCTAAACGAAGTGTGTAAATAGATTAAATCATGTGATTTCCGTGCTAACAATTACATTAAATTATTAATGTTGTTTTTGTTTGTGTTTCATTTTTTTTTTGTTTTTGTTTTTTGTAAATTCTGTTGTTGTTTTTATCAAGATTAACTTGAACTTAAGCATACAAAAGCATTAATATACATATATTTAAGCTTTTGCACGTGAAGCAAATTTGGTCACAGCGTAAGTGTGAAGTATTGTTAACAAACGGGTGGAAACAAAGGATTTATTTAAAACCACAATTTTTGTTTGCCTTTCTTTGTGTGTTTGCACACTAATAAATTTTTTTCTGTATTTAATGCGATTTTTTCCAAACCATACCAATGCTATGAAATAAAAACACATTATTTTTTCAACTTAATGGAAATTAAATTGGGGAAAAAAATCCTTAAAATCAACTTTTACTAATGTACGATATGGAACAATTTTTTGAATTTTTTTATTTTTTTCTCCAACTAAAACAAAACACTATCAGAAATTAAACTCAATTTTAAATGTCATCTGAGATTGGTACATATTTGTACCAAAGAAGGTTATTTCAAAGCATTACAGAGCTTTTTTGTTTTTAAAGCTTTTAAGGTAGTTATTTTCAAAGCTTTTGAAAGCTTTTATTTTAAAGCTTTTAATATTTTTCTTTAATTTAACTTTCCAAAGTTATGCTTAAAATTTTGACTTTATTACAGCTTAATGTTTAGGTTTTTTGAGCTCAACTACAAAACCTTTCAAGGCCTTACCTTAAAAAATTTAACAAAGGTTCCAACCAAAAGCTTTCTAAGCCTTTGTTTCAAAAGTTTTTAAAGAATTTATTTTGAAAACTTTTATTGTACAGCTTTTCAAAACTTTTTTAAGATTTTTGAAATTTGTACTGCTTAAGATTGCCGAAGCTTCGCTTAAAAAATATACTCATCTTAAGCCATTAAAGCCGAACGCCAAAAATTTGGAATAATTTCAAAACGGAATCATTCATTTTTGTCAACATATAGAGACTATCAACGCGGAGGTGTCCGTCTATGAAAGTGGGCGGTATTCGGCAAAGGGGCGTGTCTCTATAAGAAAAACACTGTATCTCAGTAAATATTGACACTACGGTAATAAAATTCACAGTAAAATTACAAGGGCAAGCACAAATATTAAAAATGACGGTCACTTAAGTGAGCGTAGTTCTAAAAAAGGGTGTGGCAATATTGTAAAAACTCTGTATCTCCAAGAAAATTGACACTAGAGTACTGAAATTAAGAGGAAGGTACAATTATTAAAAATTACTATAAAAAAAGTGGGCGTAATTCGACAGAGGGGTGTGGCAATATAAGAGAATTACTGTGTCTCGAATAATATTGATACTAGGGTACAGAAATTTATTACAACGGTAGGAAAAATTCCTACAAATTTTTGTAAAAAAAAAATTGGCGTTATTCGAGAAGGGGAGTGGCAATATTAAAAATAACACTGTGTCTCGTTTAATATTGACACTACGATACTAAAATTTAGTACAAAGGTAGGTACAAATATAACAAATTACTGCCAGTAATGTGGGCGGTATTCGATAAAGGGTCGTGTCACTATTAGAAAAACACTGTATCTCAGTAAATATTGACACTAGAGTTAATAAAATTCACAGCAAAAATGCAAGGGTAGGTACAATTATATAAAATCACAGTCAATTTAGTGGGCGTTAGTCGACAAATAGGTGTGGCAATATTAGAAAAACTCTGTATCTCGAATAATATTGACACTAGAGTACTAAAGTTAACTACAAGGATAGGCACAGTTATAAAACAATTAATTTCAATAAAGTGGGTGTTGTTTGATAAAGGGGTGTGGCAATATATGAAACACACTGTATCTCGAATAATATTGACACTAGAGTACTGATATTTAGTATAGAGGTAGGCACACTTTTAACAAGTTATTGTGAATAAAGTGGGCGTCATTCGACAAAGGGGTGTGGCAATATAAGAAAACACTAAATCGAATACTGACACTACTTACTGAAAAAGTACAGACGTAGGCACAATTATTACAAATTACTACCGAGGAATTGGAATTGAGAACTATTGACTATTATAAAAACACTACATTTCAGTCAATATTGACATTGGAGTACTGATAAAAATACAAGAGCAGGTACTGATAAAGATACTGACAAAGAACAGAATAAGGAACGACAGAAAAGCGTTTTCCATATTATGAGCATAAATAATTGGTGTTTAATTAATTTATACACCCTTTCAAAATATAGCATTTTCTCTTAAAAGAAAGAAATAAAAACTTTTTAACAAAAAAAAAACCTACTTCAAAATCACTACAAAGTAAAAAATAAATTTTAATTACTTTTACTATTTATTTCTTGGTCAAATTTGTATTTTTATCATAAATATATTATTTTTTTATGATAATAAAAGCTTCGAAGTCGGCGCTAATATAATCAGATTTTTTGTGCAGCTGCAACACACATATAGCATTTTAATTAAGATTTAAGAAAAATTAAGATTATAAATTAATACAGCGTCACCCAAGCAGGATATTTACAAATAAAAAAGTCTTAAATAGAGTAGGGATGGCAAAAATATCATGATTTTACGTCAATGATTAGCGCTGACTAGAAGCTTTTATTATCATAAAAAATTAATATATTTGTCGCCTCGTTCATAATTGTAGAAGTTAACGCAGCGATCTCGTAGCGTGTGTTTCATTCAATATCTGTTTAAAATCTAATCTAAAATATATTTTCACAATCGATCAACAATTCAAAGCATTCTCTTTATTTTCAAATTTCCTTTCGCTACGATTCCGCTCAAGTGTTTCTACTTGACGTTAATAAACAAGTAAAGAATAAACTTATAGGAAGTTACGACATATTTATGATAAAAATATAAATTTGACCAAGAAATAAATAGTAAAAGTAATTTAAAATTATTTTTTACTTTGTAGTGATTTTGAAGTAGGTTTTTTTTTTTGTTAAAAAGTTTTTATGTTCAATATTTTTTTAATTAAAATTTAAATAAAATTTCTCATGAAAATTTCTCATAAAAAATTTTAAAGAAAATTTTCTATAAAAACCTTAAACAAAAAAAAAAAAATTTAAAAGATTTATAAACTTCGATAGTTTCAAAACTAGTTTTCTGAAAATCCGTAATAAAAAGCTTTAACAAAAAAGCTTAAAACAGACTTTTTAAAAAAATCTGAAATAAAAAGCTTTATTTAGAGCTTTTACAAAAAACTTCAATGAACTGTTTAAAAAACTTTTTATTTTTTGAAATGCAAAGCTTTTGCTATTAACAACATATTTTTTATTCCACGGGAATAAGAAATAACAAAAACAAGCTGCAAAAGCTATATATTATAAAAAAAAAATAAACATTATATAAAACGGGAAAGGAAGCTGCCATGTTTTAATCAAGTATTTAACTAAAAAGCTTTCAAATTAAAGATTAAATAAATTATTTTAACAAAAGATTTAATTAAGTTAACGTTACGTAAGCTTTTATAAAAAAGTTTTAATGAAAACTTTAGAGATAAGCTTAAATGAAATGATATATAAAAAAAATTTTCAGAAAAGTTAAATGTTTTCTAAAGAAAAAAAAAAAAAAAAATTTATTGCAAAACGTTCAAAAAAGAAAAAAAAAATAAAAGCTTTAAAGACTTTTACAAAGAAATTTCATAAGTTATTTTGAAAAATTAAATAAAGTTATTTCTTCAAAAATAAGTTTTTGGAAGTGAGCTATGAAAAAATAAACTAGTTTCAAAAAGTGAAATGAAAAGATTTTATAGAAAATTTTTATCATAAATCAATTTAAAAC
The DNA here is from genome assembly GCA_958299015.1 of Tetanocera ferruginea. Classification (NCBI taxonomy): domain Eukaryota; kingdom Metazoa; phylum Arthropoda; class Insecta; order Diptera; family Sciomyzidae; genus Tetanocera; species Tetanocera ferruginea. The sequence goes on from OY282640.1 coordinate 24,074,049, forward strand.
ATTTATTTAACAAAAGCTTTCATAACAAGTTAAAAATAAATATTTTCTTTCAAAAAACTTTGATAATGATATATGTATGTCAATCTTTTAGCTTCAAAAACAAGCTTTACAAAATTCTTCTAATAAAAAATTTTCATAAAACAAGTTTCTAATAAAAGCTTTTATAAAAAGCTTGAATGAATAGCTTCACTGATAACCTTGACATACAAATTTAGACAAACATTATATATTTCAAAATTTAAACCTTTTTATTTAAAATAATATAAATCATTTTAAAAATTTATTTTTTTTTTAAGGATAAATAAAAAACTGCACAAGCATTATATTTTTACCAATAAATTTCTGATAAAACGCCAAATAAAGCTTTGATAAAATTATTTAAAAAAACAAGATTTAATTAGAAAAGCTTTCAAAGAAAATATTTTATACAGAATTTTCTAATAACTTTAATAGAAGTGTTTAAATAAAAGCTTTAAATAAAAAAAATGCTTCAAAAGTTTTCAAATAAAATTGTAATGAAGGCTCTTACAACAAAAATGTTAGTAAAATATTTAACAAAACAGCTTAAATTACAATTATTAATAAAAAGCCCTAAAAAAGACATGAAGAATAAAAAGCTTTTATAAGAACATTAAACTTTCAACGAAAAACTTCAGTAGACAAATAATGAAGAGCTGAAATAAAACCATATTTATTAAAGCTTTTCATTAAAACAAGCATTACAAAACAAAAGTTTAAATAAAATGCTCTAGCAACAAAATTTTTAAAATAAGTTTAACAGAAGAATTTAAATGAAAAGCTTTAATAAAGAGCTTTTACTTAAAATATGAATAGCTTTTGCAAACATGCGTCATAAGCAATTTTTTGAAAATATTTCATAAAAAGATTTTGGGAAATATTTAATATAAAGCTGCTTGAAAAACGTATATAAAAAACAATATTATAGAATCTTTTTTTCAATAAAAATCTGTCATTGCAAATTTCTTATAAAAATTCTTCTGTAGAAAAATTGAAACAAGGAAAATTATGGAATAATAGAAAAATATTGATTAAATACTTATAAACATCTGTTTTAAAAGGTTTTATTCAGAGACCCAAAATAACAGTTAATTATTTTTTTTAGGTTGAAAAAGTTGTCGATATTTTGAAAAATATTTTATACGTTGCTTCATAACAGTTATTTTCAATTTATAATTTTACGTTGCCTCATAACAGTTATAAACGAGAAAAAACTTTTTACGTTGCTCATAACTTTTATTTTCAAAAAAAAAATGTTTACGTTGCCTGTTAAGAGTTATTGTAGAGAAATAAATTTTTACGTTATTTCTTATATATAAAAATTTCGCGTCACGGTGTTTGTAGTCGAAATTTTTTTATATATTTGGTAGGTATGAGAATAGGTCGTAAAGTTTGTTCTCACCCTCCTACCCGCTAGTGGCATTGCATTTGTTAAGAACACAAATTTTCGGTAAACACAAGTTTTGACCTATAACTGACCTAGAACTAACTATTGAGTCGTGCCCTTCGACTGATAAATTTGAGCAATCTTTGGAAAGGGGGCATGGCACCGCCCTTATTGTCACTATCCAATAAAAATCTTCCATTTGCATCGTTTTTAGTTTCTTTTTTTTAACTGTGTTTTTGTTTTTTCTTAAAATGAGTTGGTTCTTCGTGTCATTAAGTTTTATACAAAATTCTATGGTTAAGAAAAATCAGAAAAAGAAGTACAGCAACTGCAATTATACTACTGTTCGCCTCAACAAAAAGTTTATGCTATTCAGAAGTCTAGTCCAAGTGCAATTGTACTTCTCTTTCTCTAACAAACAATTTAAATACGTTTATATAAAATTGTGAAATCCGCGGTTACTCGCTGAAATGACATGTGAAATTACTGAAATGAATGATTTTTTGAATGAAATATCAATTTCTTCTTTGCGTTTTCATACTTATGTAATTAATTTTTTTCAAGCAAGAAATTAAATTACAATTGATAATTTTACACATGTTGCCGATTTTTTATTTCATACAAATTATAAGCAACGTAAAAATTTTTTTCTCGTCTATAACAGTTATGAGGCAACGTAAAAAAATAAAAATTGAAAATAAACGTTATCAGCAACGAAAAAATATTTTCTTCATTCATAACTCTTATTTCAGAGAAAAATTATTTTTTTTTTAAATAATAGTTATTATTGATAAATATTTTTTTTCTTACAATATAACTGTTATGGTCCAATTTTTAAAGATATTTCTTATAACAGTTATAACTCTGGTTTTATTTAAAATATTTAGTATTAGACTTAATAAAGAAGCTTTCATTATAAGTTTTGTTTAAAATTTTGCCGAAAAAGCTTTTATTGTAGCTCTTATAATATAACAAGTTCTTATATCTATGAAAACAATAACAGCATAAAACAGAAAGGAGCGCGTCCATCAGAGCATTTATTTTTAAATTTCAGATCTTAAGAGTAGTACTCTGTACAGTTTCATTTGAAATTTTACTCAAATCAACATACAAAATAGCTGTGAAATAGCTATGCGTGAAAATTTTCACAACATCCCAACTAACACATGAACTTCGATAAGGCTATGAAAGTTGGATATTCGACAGCTGCAGCTTGGTTTGCACTTCTATAAAGCTTGCAACTAGAAGTTTACTTGTTAACGAAGATAAAGCTGATAAAATAGCTGTTATGAAGTATTTCAGAAGTTAATATCAGCAGTTTTATAAAGGCTCATTTCAAAGTTTCCAATAAGCTTAAAAATGTTTGTTTACGGAAGCATAGGAAGTTTTAATTTTGAAAGAGCTTCCGTTAATAGAACAACCGAAATTGCTGCCTCTAAGTCTGCAAAAGATTTCTATAAATCTTTAAAAGAAGCATTATCAAAATTACCGTCAGTTTTGTTTGAGTAGCTCTTTAAAGCTTTCGAAATTATGTGAATCGAAGTTGGAATCTCTCAGCCTGAGAAAACAACGTAGTTATACTTCAAATAAATGAAAAACATTAAAAGAAAAAAATTTCTTGGAAAAATGCACAATGTTTGGATAAGATCACAAGCGTTATGCGATTGGGAAAATAAAAATGCAAACGGCCAATCTATTTATTATTGAATCGGGACTACAACAAATTAACTTTTGGTCTCTGCAACCAATACAATGTTCGGCAGCAGTTACAAAATTATTAACGGAATTATAATTATTTTTTTAAATTGAATTTAAGTATTTCTGATACTGACAGTAATGAAATGCCAACTTCGCAATTACTAAAAACCTTAAAATTTTGTATTGATAAATATCAAATTATTTATTAAACTATCGATTGGCAACGCAAAAAAGAGCGAAAACGTTAGGGTTGTTTTGAAAATCGTAAAACCTATCATAAATTGATTTTTTACGTGAGGCGGCAGCCTCGTTTATACTGAATAGAAACTTATAAGAGGCTTCTATTTCAGTTAGAGCTTGAATGAAAGCTGCACTATACTTCGTTTGTACTGAAACTGAAGTTACTATTTCCAATAAATTTCGATAAGGTATGTTATTGAAACTAAAGCCTCTCGCATGTATTATATAGAAGCTCTAATTTCAGTAAGAGCAAATAGTTTATTTATTTGAAAATTTGACAGTTGCATTTCGAAGCTTATATTTCCAATAAGTTTTGATTAGGTTTGTAGTGGAAACTGAAGCCTTTCGTATACACAGAAAAGACTCCATAAGCATGAAGTCATTCAGTTTTAGCTCTTCGCACAAAAAATAGAAATAGGTCAATAGATAACCCTACGACCTAGCATGCGGTAGGTTGCGGGTTCGAATCCCATGAGTGCATAAGAACAATTTTGTGAAATTTTTAATAAATAAAATACAATTAAATTAAAACATTTAGCTTTAAAATTCAAATTCAGACAGGTAAAAATTTATACAAAAATTGAAATATCATAAAAAAAAGCAGAAACAAATTTTTTGCTAATTTTTTTTTTGTTAATTTTGAAGTTTCGGTAAAAATTTTATAAGCAAGCACGCACTTATCTTACAGAAGTTGTTTGCGAAATTTAATAAAAGTCCAAGAAGCTTCTATTAAAATATAAAAAGTTCGCCTTTTTGCCGTTATAGAAGTCTTTAAGCGTGCTTTCAGAAACTACGTAGTTTTCATAATGAATTGCTGTAAAGTTTACTGCAATCTTTATAGAAGTCTTTGTGCTAGTTGGGATGTTCGTCAAAGTTGTACTCTGTTTCACTGTTTCACTGTGAAAAAACCTCGCAACATTTCTCTTGCAACATGTTTTCACGAAAATTTAATTGAACTACCTATTTATTTAGAAGTGAAAAGTGACAGTTGGCGTTAATTTTTTTGTTTTTATATACTTATTTTTTTCTATTTTGAAAAGTAAAGCATTAATTTTTCAAATTTTTCAATTTCTTCGCAACAAAATATTTGTCAGAATTTTTACGCAACAAAAAAAAAACGAATGTTGCGAGTGAAATTTCACGCAAACCAATAGAGTACAAGGCTTTAGTATAGAATTTTTAATTCAAAGTTTTATCAAGAAGCCCTTGAAATCAATTTGTAAAAAAAAGAAACTGTTTTTAAAGTTTTTACAAAAACGATTAAAGGTGAGCATTAGTTTTAAAAAATTCAATATTTAAAGGCTTTGCTTAAGATTTTTCTACAAAAACTCACTATAATTATAATGAAAAGCTTAATTTAAAGCTGTTTTGAAAACTGACTCAATCAAAATTTTCATGTTAAAGCCTTTTTATAAAATATGTACCTAATAATAAAATATTCAAAAAAAAAAAAACAAATATATGACCGATATTCTTAACAGAAGCATATTTTCAATATTTATTTGCAAATTTAAAAGTTTGGATAGCTTTGCTATAACAAGATCAAAACCTTACAACAAGAAGACCACCAAAATTTCAAAAGAGCTTTTTTGCCGTGCCAGTGAGAGGTGAAAAATGCTTTATTATTTATAACGAAACCAGAATGGATGAGGTACAAAGCTTGTTTCACCTCTCGTTGGAGCGCCAGACAAGGTCTTTTCAAATTTTGGAGTACTTCTTATTGTGCGTTTTCGGGTTAAATAAATAAAATATTTCTGAAAATATTGAACACTTTTAAAAGATTTTTTCTTAGAAAGAGTTTTTGTGAGCACTATACTGTATAAGGAATTGATCATTGCTTGAGCAAAAATTTTAAGTTGACTGCTGATCAAAATAAAAATATTTCTTGTATTTTCCAAAAAAAAAACATTCATTTCTCGTTGAAAAAACATTGTTTAAAGCTTTTGCAGAAAAAATGGCTCCTTTTTATGCCCCACCCTATAAATTGAGCAGTTTTAATCACTGCGAAATATGCAAATCAAGCCCCCAAGTGCATTTACACATTTTTTTTCCAAGGACCAAACTTCAGTACGTTCAGTGAGCTTCTCCTATTGCCTCTTCTTCTCACTTCAATCATTACTTTCGCAATCTTTTGCAAACTATCGCCGCTGCTGCCACTCGCTATGTTTAACTTGCACACAACAACACCCGCTTGCATCAGCCACGACTCGCGGTTGTTCTACTGTGGTTTGAATGCCAATTTTTATTGTGGTTCTTATTGTAGTTGCAATATACGACCTCGACCAATGTAAGTTTAATATTTCCTGTTTTTTTAACATTTTCTGTTTTAGTTCATTTGTTTAATTTTTGCATCGTGCTGCCCTCAAGGGAAATGCTCATAGCATCCAGAGCTGATAAGCTTAAAAAATTTTGCAACATTTTGCAACATCGTGGTGTTAAGCTCTCGCGGGTATGAAAAACATGATACATGCACATCCACATGCAAACATGTTGTTCGTTGGTAGTGTTATAATATTTTGCTATTTTCTGTTATTGTTTTGTGTTTTGAGTTGACTTTCGTGAAATTTGTAGTGAATTCAGCCGCGAGTACATTTGGCGAGCAGAAAAAATAAAAATGTACAAAAATACAACTATATTAATAACATATAGAGCTGTACCATGCTGTAGTAAGAGTGCTTTTAAGTAACAGTTGTAGAGGAATGCGGTAGAGGGGCTGCCGTAGTGCTTTAATGCAAAATAAATTTCGCAATTATGTTTAATATTTCAATTGGGATATACAAATTTTAACTCATTTCTTATTTAAATTTTATCGTATTTGCAATCCTCTTAAGCATAGATTAATTACTGCAAATTGTGTTGAAATTGTTTTCATTTGATCAATTTACATCTCTGCCACAGTAGTCGCTTTCAATAGCATCATTCTTTTTCACTTTATTTAATGAAAAGAAAAGCTTTCTCACTTCAATTTCAGTACTTTTATACTTTTAACTAAAGCAATCTTGCAACCATCATTATTTATGGCATAATTTTTCTTTTTTTGGTTCGAAATTTTTCTCTTTTTATGTCTTCTACTTATGTAGAAGTTTTTAAATACTTTATTTAATAAAGCAGCTCAAAGCTGTATTTTAAAAATTTTTCAAATTCTAATTATAAAAACTTTTTGTCAAAAACAGCTAACATCAAAATATTCAAAGGAAACCCTTAAGGAAAAACTTTAACAGAACAACAACAGATATATTAACAACAAAAAGATATTAAGTTATAAATTTTCAGAGCTTGACATTAAAAACTTTTAAATCTTCAGTCCTAAATAATTAAATGGATTATTTCAAAACTATTCCACAACTTATTTTTAAATGATCTTAAGCTTAATTTGAAAAGCTTTTTAAATTGTTATTATAAAAAATTTTTAATTTGCATTTTAAAAATTTTTTATCAGAATAAGCTTTGTCCAAAATTTTTTAAAAAACCTTTAATGAGAAGCTTTTACAAAAAATTTACATCAAATTTTTAGTTATAAATTTTCAAATGTTGACTTTTTAATGAACCAGAGAAAAACTTTTCAAAGCTTTTCTTCAAAAAAGTTCACAAAGTTTTAATTCAAAACCAATTAAAATCTTTGCTTCGAAAGCACTTAAAGGCCTTATTTCGAAAGTTTTTCAAAGCCTTAATATTGAAGCTTTTAAATTATGTATTGCTTAAGACTATCAAAGCTTTGTTTAAGACATTCTTAAAGGTTTTCTTTCAAAAGCTTTTCAACAATTTAACTCGAAAGCTTTTCAAATATTTATTGCTAAGATTTTCGAAGTATTTAACTCAAAAGCTTTAAACTTTATTTCAGAAGTTTCTGAAAGCTTTCATTTAAAAATATAAATGATAACTATTTTAAAATATTTTAAATGTTCTCAATATTCTAAATATTCAAACATTTTTGAGACTCATTTTGAGATACCAATATTAATACTAATACTAATACTAATACTAATACTAATACTTATACTAATACTAATACTAATACTAATACTAATACTAATACTAATACTAATACTAATACTAATACTAATACTAATACTAATACTAATACTAATACTAATACTAATACTAATACTAATACTAATACTAATACTAATACTAATACTAATACTAATACTAATACTAATACTAATACTAATACTAATACTAATACTAATACTAATACTAATACTAATACTAATACTAATACTAATACTAATACTAATACTAATACTAATACTAATACTAATACTAATACTAATACTAATACTAATACTAATACTAATACTAATACTAATACTAATACTAATACTAATACTAATACTAATACTAATACTAATACTAATACTAATACTAATACTAATACTAATACTAATACTAATACTAATACTAATACTAATACTAATACTAATACTAATACTAATACTAATACTAATACTAATACTAATACTAATACTAATACTAATACTAATACTAATACTAATACTAATACTAATACTAATACTAATACTAATACTAATACTAATACTAATACTAATACTAATACTAATACTAATACTAATACTAATACTAATACTAATACTAATACTAATACTAATACTAATACTAATACTAATACTAATACTAATACTAATACTAATACTAATACTAATACTAATACTAATACTAATACTAATACTAATACTAATACTAATACTAATACTAATACTAATACTAATACTAATACTAATACTAATACTAATACTAATACTAATACTAATACTAATACTAATACTAATACTAATACTAATACTAATACTAATACTAATACTAATTTTTGATTTTTTTAAAAGCTTTCAAAAGCTTATAAAGCATGTAATGATAAAGCTTTCAGTAAATCTTGGAAGTCATTTAGAACGCTTAGAAGATTCAAAATAAAATCTCTCAAAATAACATTAAAAGCTTTTAAAAGCTTTCGAGTTATATTAAAAGCCTTATTCTGGTGATTGATATTTGTAAATTCATTGACATGTTTAACTTTTACGAGCAAGTTTTTGTACATGGAGTCGAAAAATTAATAAATTTACTAAATTTATTTCCAACAATGAGCTTTCAATTTCATATCATAATGAGAAATTTGTACGTTTGTCGAAAAGCTTACAATTTTTAATCATCAGAATGAGACTCATAAGAGACTTTAGAGGTTGGTCAGAAGTTTGTGATTTTGTTAGGAAAAAACTTGAAGAAGATTTAAAATTATTTTAAAGATTTAAAAAATTGTATGCATATTTTTTTCTAAAAAATTAAGGCTACCTTCTTTATTTGCAGATAATTATGAGTGACAAAAAAATCACCAAACTAGAAACCTCAAAACTTTCACCCAGAGCTTAAAATAGTCGTTGAAAATAAATTTAAATTAATAAAAATAAACATAAACAATTTGATGATTTTTATATAGAAAATATTATTTTTCTTTAATTTCAATCTGAGTCGCTATTATAAGTGTTGCCGCAGAATTAGTCGTAGAGTTACGACAGCACTATTTTTCTCAATGTAAGCTATTCATGAAAATAAAGTTTTCCTATTAAAGTAAATTTTTAATATTAAAGCTGTTTTTTGATAACTTAAACTTTGCCAGAAAATTAAATTTAGATTTATATAAAAATTTTAAGCAAGCTTCAACATTTCAGAGCAACTAAATTTTAAGTTAGCTGTGCAAGACCTTCAAACCACTGATACCAGATTGAGGTAAATTTCTCGAAGTGAGGTAATTTTTGACTCATTTTTTTGGCAGAGGTAAAAGTAAATAATTTTTGAACAGAAGTGGTTTATTTTGCAAACTAAGTATTTTTTATATTTGCAAATATTTCAAGTGGTGACCGTGGCACGCAGGTTAAGTGTGTGGCCTAGCATGCTTGGAGCCCGGGTTCGATCCCCAGCCGTGGCGAAAAGTTTTTTCAATAAAAAATTTTTCTGATCGGTCACCACCTCTCTGCAGACAATGGCAAACCTCAGAGAGTAAATAATGCCATGTAAAGCTTCTAGAGAACATGAACTTTAGCCGTTCGGAGTCGGCATAAAACATGTAGGTCCAGTTCTCGGTCAATTGTGTGCAAACTTAATAACACACACAACACAATTGATCATAAGAAGCTCGGTCAAAGTCCTTTCAAGGGCTGAAATGGCCAATTTGTTTTTTTGTTTTAAATATTTCAAGTTATTAGCAGCACTGTTAAACCTCTGAACGAACGTACTCCCAAGCAGTTCTATATAAATATGAATCCTCTTTTGCAAAAAAAAAAAAAATATTGTAACAAATTTAGGATTATTTTAATTTTAGAATTGCTGCGAATTTTCTATTTAAGAACAATAAAATTTGATCAAACGCATCAAGAAATAAAAAAAAGCAAATGTTTTAAAATTGTTTTAAATATTGCTTAAAAATATATTGTTTATAGAAAGCCATGACCAGTTCCTACAGTAAGAAAGTTGACGAAAAAGCGTTAGAAGAAGGTCCTTACATATGATGGATTGAAAAAAATTGCTGGAGATAAGAAGAAAACTACTTTATTTCCACATTATTGTGGAAGTAGTGAAGTGAACTGTGATGTCTGATAATCATGAAAAATATTGTAAGTTTTTTTTAGAAAAAGGTAACTTTCTACGAAAGTGGTACATTTTTTCAAAAATTAATTTTTTTTTCTGTTCAAAATTAATTAAAATTTTAATTGCAATAAAAGACTTACAATAAATTTTTTATAAACCAGAAAACACTTCTTAAGAACTCGTACTCTACGTACTGCTAAGAACAGACATTAAAATCTATGGAATGAACTCTTTATTTATCTAAAATAAACACAGCACCATTAAGAGCTTAAAATAGAAAACAATTTTAACCTTTTTTTATTCTCATAACACCGAGCTGCTGCAGCAAGAAATCCCACAGCAAATACAAAAATTTTAAAACGAAAAACAAAACTAAATAATTTCAACTAACTTAAATACCAAACGCTGAAAATGCCAAAAGCTGCCAAAACATCTAAACCCAACACGAACAGCGAGGCCAACATAATAGAGTGAAGTCTTAATTTCCGAGTTAGTGGCGCGAGCACCTTTGAGCAAGCTCCATTAAGAAATGAAACTTTAGAACTCTTCAAACAATTCCACCAAAACTCAAGGCAACTGAAGTGATATTCTGCAAAATACACCCACACACAAATGCGCGCACACACAGGCACACATGCAACCACACTAACCCGCATACAAACATATGCAAGTTTCGAAGAAGACGCTTAGCTCAGCTCAACAAGGATTGACAAGTTAGCGGACAAAAAAAAAAACAAGAAAAAGAACAAGCAGCAAAAAATAAAATATGCAGCCAAAAGCGTTGAGAAAATAAAAATGAAATTTAATACAAAGTGTTGCTAAAGAGCAAAAAACACACTCACTCACTCAGCAACGAATACGACTCAGTTGAGAAATAATAAAAAGTAGTAGAAAGATTTAGCACAGGAAATAAGAAGCAGACATCATCTATCAAGCTCAAGATTCAGGCGGCTGAAAGCTGTTAAAGAGTATGAAGAAAAGAGCTTTTGCTTTAATCAAGCTAAAATGTGTGTGTGTGTTTGAGTGTATGGTGTAGCGGGCACCAATTGTGCGCGAGCAAAAGAAAATGTGTGTGAAAGTATTATGTGAGTGTGTGTGTGTATGTGTGGGTAGCAGCGCTGGCATATAGTATTGTGCCCTTGAGTTGTTGCAGCAGCGGTTGTTGGAAATTTATAAAAAAAAAATCTTATTAAAATAAAGCTATCTCTATAACAGTTCCTCAGCGTCGCGGTGTTGGCACGTGCTTTGTGTATGCTTTGTAAACAACAGGAACAACAATAACAACAATAACAGCAATAACAACAACAACAACAACAACAACAACAACAACAACAAGAACAGCAACAACAACAACAACAACAACAACAACAACAACAACAACAACAATAACAACATCATCACCAACGCACAATTTTAGTTTCTGTAGCTGCTGTCACTTCAGCGACGTGTTTATCATTCTTATAAATTGTTTTTGCCATTCTCGCTTGCATTTTAAGCACAAAGTAAAGAGCTTTAATATTTTTTCATATATCAGACTTGCACATAATATTTTCCACACATTGCCATCCATATTATAAGCTCAACCAACTCCCATAGCTCACATGCACAATTCGTACTCAACATATCATCATCAAAAGTCTTGACTTATGACCGGGCAACAACCAACGCGCGCTATTGCAGCTGTCTAGTATATGTGCATGTGTGTGTGATGTTTTACATGCAACTTTTTGCAACTTTATCAGTTGTAAAACCTTCACCCAATAACCTCAGTTAATGGCGTTACATTCATAATTAATTTAAAAATATCTCTTGTTGAAGAGCGCAAAAGTTGAAAAGGAACTTGTTTTTTGTGGAATTTTTTTTTTTTTCAATTTTCCTCAGCAGCAGCTCTTTTGTCTTCATGAAGCTCTAAGCTATCATTATAGCTGAATATAAACCAACTCTTGTCAAAATGTTTGACAGTTGAAGCATTGTGCTTTGTTTGCACAACAATTGCGGGAAATCTAGTTATGCAAGATTTATTAGATATGAAAAGTAACCTAAGGTTTTTTAACAATAAATATTATTCAAGAAAGAACGACCTTTAGAGACGAAAAGAGTCAGAAAAGCGTGCATGCAAGAGAATTTAGATGCATGGTGACAGGAATTAGGTTTTAAGACCGGGCCTTTTTCCTAAAAAAAAAAAAAAAACAAATTGGCCATTTCAGCCTTTGAAAGGACTTTGACCGAGCTTCTTATAATGAATTGTGTTGTTGTGTGTTATTAAATGTTTGCACACAATTGACCGAGAACTAGACCTACATGTTTTATGTCGACTCCGAACGGCTAAAGTTCATGTTCTCAAGAAGCTTTACATGGCATTATTTACTCTTTGAGGTTTGCCATTGTTTGCATAGAGGTGGTGACCGATCAGACAAATTTTTTTATTAAAAAAAACTTTTCGCCGCGAACCCGGGCTCCGAGCATGCTAAGCCACACACTTAACCTGCGTGGCTGTTAAGTGTGAATTCATACCACCATGTCTGAATTTGGTATTCCTGTTCAGCTAATTGGTCTAAGCAGGATGACACCATTCGATAAGTTATTTTTATACCCTAAACCTGAAAGGTCAGGGTATATTAACTTTGTGCAAACGTTTGTAACGCATAGAACGAAGCGAGTCCGGTATAAAAAAGTATATATATTCTTGATCAGCGTCACCACATGAGTCGAGCTATCTATGTCCGTCCGTCCGTCCGTCCGTCTGTGTGTTGTCCGTAAACACAGGATAAGAAGAAGGAGTAGAGATAATTGGATGAAACTTGGTACACATGGTCACATGCACTCAGGAATCTGCACTATTGAATATTTTTGGAATCCGCCCACGGACACGCCTACCTCCAATACAACGCAAAAATTTAAAACTGCATAACTCAGCTCATCATTAGCCTACAACAATAAAATTTGGTATGTATGTGTTTTATATCAACACAAAGCTGTCTTTGAAAAATGGGTGTCATCCGCCCATGGGCACGCCCACCTACCATACAACTCAATAATTGAAAATACAATAAATAAGCCTCTGTTTACCCTACAGAGCTTAAATTTGGCACATATGTTTCTTATAATAAAACAAAGTTTGTTTTTAAAAATGAACACCATCCGCCCACGGACACGCCTACCTCCCTTACAACGCAAAAATCTAAAACTGCATAGCTCAGCTCATAATTAGCCTACAACAATAAAATTTGATATGTATATGTTTTATACAAACATAAAGATGTCTTCGAAAAATGAACGTCATCCGTCTACGGACACGCCTACCTCCCATACAATCCAAAAAGTTTAAAACTCAATAATTAAGGTTATGTTTGTCATAGAGAGGTGAAATTTGTTATGTATTTATTTTTTACCAACACTAAGGTGTGTTCAAAAATTGGGAGTTATCCGTCCATGACAATACAATACAAATGCGAAAGCACAATACAAGCATTTACTGTGAGCTACAGGAATACAATTTGGTATGATTAAATTTTTCATCAACATTTAAATGTATATAAAATATAAGTTTCATCCATCCACGGAAACGCCCATTTTCAATAATATTATTGTATATAGAAAAACTAGGTTTAGGGTATTTCATAGTCGGCCTAGACCGACTTTAGACTTTCTTTACTTGTTATACCCTAAACCTGAAAGGTCAGGGTATATTAACTTTGTGCAAACGTTTGTAACGCATAGAACGAAGCGAGTCCGGTACAGAAAAGTATATATATTCTTGATCAGCGTCACCACGTGAGTCGAGCTATCTATGTCCGTCCGTCCGTCCGTCCGTCCGTCCGTCCGTCCGTCCGTCCGTCTGTGTGTTGTCCGTATACACAGGATAAGAAGAAGGAGTTGAGATAATTGGATGAAACTTGGTACATATGGTCACATGTACCCAAGGATCTGCACTATTGAATATTTTTTGAATCCGCCCACGGACACGCCTACCTCCCTTACAACGCAAAAATCTAAAACTGCATAACTCAGCTCATAATAAGCCTACAACAATAAAATTTGGTATGTGTGTGTTTTATATCAAAACAAAGATGTCTTTGAAAAATGGATATCATCCGCTCACGGACACGCCCACCTCCCATACAACCCAAACATTGAAAACGCAATAAATAAGCCTCTGTTTAACCTAAAGAGCTAAAATTTAGCACGTATGTTTTTTATAACAAAAAAAATATGGTTTTGAAAAATGGACATCGTCCGCCCACGGACACGCCTACTTCCCATACAACGCAAAAATTGAAAACTGCATAGCTTAGCTCATAATTAGCCTACAACAATAAAATTTGATATATATGTGTTTCATATCAACACAAATATGTCTTCGGAAAATGGACGTCATCCGATCACGGACACGCCTACCTCCCATACAACCCAAAAATTGAAAATGTAATAAATAAGCATGTGTTTAACCTACAGAGCTTAAATTTGGCACCTATGTTTTTTATGACAAGACAAAGATGGTTTGGAAAAATGGACTTCATCCGCCCACGGACACGCCCATTTACAATAAATTTTTTTTTTTTTTTTAAAAGTGGGTTTAGGGTATTTCATAGTCGGCCTAGACCGACTTTAGACATTCTTTACTTGTTTTAAATTGAATTTGACTTTTTGGAAAGTGGGCGCAGCGACTCACCGAAAGCCACATTCAGTAAATCATTGAAGAAGACAAAGAATATGATAATCTTTTTAATGATAGGGATGATAACTTTGAGGCAGAGGAGTTTCTGAATACAATTAATTGATCATTAGAAGCTCGGTCAAAGTCCTTTCAAGGGCTGAAAGGGCCAATTTTTGTTTTTTTTTTTTCGTTTTATTTGCAAGTTTTATCATACGCTTGAATAAGTATGAATACACTGACTGAAAATAATCATCCTAGATATCAAGGAAAATGTGGTTGTCAAATTTGTCCATGAAAAAGTCATATGTATAAGTCATCATGGAGCACATTTAACGAATCATATTTTTTTTTTTTTTTTGTAAGATATAAATAACAGTAAGAATTGACTTTTTTGCAAGCATTTTATTGTCAATCATTCATTTGAAAACTCTGGTGCTTCTAAGGATATAATTCTTTTAAAATTATGTTATATTTTGTAGAAGATACAGAATTTATAAATGAAAGTGTCAAATGTACCCCGTCTGCCCCCACACAAATTCGAGTTCTACCAACCAGCTTTTAGTAAAGTAAGCACCATAGGCCGCTCCAGTACAAAATTCATGGTTTTCGAAAATTTTTTTTCTTAAACTCAATTTAAAAGCTCAATACTTTTTCAAAAACCTTAAATCCAAGTGAATACCATAGAAAAACCTGTTTAAAAGGTGTTTTAAATAAACATATATTTGAAAATGACGAAATACCAATTTTTTGGGGGTCGTTTTTGGGGGTTTTGGGGGGTAAAAGAGTTTGTACAGACAAAAAATTTCAAAATTTGTTTTAGTCAATATTTGAAACAAAAAGTTATAAGAAAAACAAATGATTTTTTGGCCAAAAAGAGGTATCGGAGATCCAAAACCATTCCATGGCAATTTCTCCGATCGAAAAAAATTTCATAAAAATAGTTTTTAAGAATTGTTTTAACTTTTGAGTTGTTGAACGGTAGACTTTTTTAGACGATGCAAGAATGCATTTTGTTGAAAGAAAATGTTATTTTTTGTCAAACTGAAGCACTGAAATATATCCATCGTTGCACTTAAATACATCCAAATATAAAAGCATTATTCTTCTAGAGCAGGTATACTTTTGGTTGCCGTATCCAACTGAAATAACAGTGCCTTGTAATGGAATGAGTTATTTAACAAAAGGATGTTAGCTTCGTAAGAGTCGTCATTTAGAAAAGACTCAGTCAAAAATTTTATTTAAATTATTTTTAAACGATTTTAATAACTTTCAGGTACTTGTTGTAAAGGTTTCGGGTATATTATAGTTAAGACATTTTCAGGGATTTTGAGTAAAACTGTCGAGCAAATTTCAGTTGAAACAAATAATTTTTTCAAAACAATTAGTAAAATAATTCGTTCCTGCGTTCTGGAGTTTGTTTGCATTCGGCTTCATACCCATGCGCGATTCTGTTTTTTTTTATTAGCTTAGCTGTTGTTTTTTTAAAAAATTATATTGTTTCTGATACTTCGGACTTTTGTGCCTGAGCACTTTTGTAAGGACACAAATTGTTTCTAGAGTCTGCAAAGCTTTTTAACAGTTTTTGAGGCTTAAACATTTTTTAAACTTTAAAAATTTATTGTTACTATTTAAAGATCTAATAATTATCTAATAATTTAAATAATTCTAATAATTTTTAAAAAGCTCTTAAAAGCTTTTACAACTTTTGAAAGCTTTTGAGAATTTTGAAGCCTTTAAAAGCATTGCATTAAAAAAAAATTGCTTTTTTTTTAATTTTATAAAAAAGAAAACAGAATGCATGTTGAAACCTTAAAAAGGCCTTTTTTTGTTATATAGAATTTTAAAGTTTCGAAATATTTTAAATTTCATACAAAATTTTTTTTTATCGCTATTTTTTTGTAATTTTAGCACTTTTTAAAAGCTTCTTATGTCTTAATTTTAAAGAAAACTATTTAAATATGATAAAAAGGTAATAGTTTATAAAGTAAAAAGCTTTCATTATGTACTTGAAAGCTTTTTAAAGCTTTTTGTAAATTTTAAGAGAGATTCTGAAAGTTTTTAAGAATTACAGAATTTCAAGAATGTTCTTGAAAGCTTTAAAATGGTTTATTTTGTATTTTTAAAACTATTTTGAAAGCTTTCATCAAGGTTTTGAAAGCTGTGTTGAGTTTTTGAAAGCTTTGGTGGTTTTTATATAACCATATTTGTCAATTAGTTCAGATTTTTCTATAGTCTATTGAGAAATCAGAAAAGTTGTTCGAGGTCATGCTTAAACATTTGCAAATCGAATTCGAATTCGAACCTGTTAGTTTGGTTTTTACTTTTATTGAAATCACTACGACGTTTATAACAAACTTTTGTTTTTGACAAAAAGCTTTTGAAAATTTTTCAACAAATTTTTTAATTAAAGCTGCAATCATTAGACTACTAGTTCTTTCCCGTCAAAAATGTCGGGCCCGTTTCCACTTATTAAATTTTTAATTATTCAAATAATAATTTTTAGTTCCAAATACTTATTAAATGCCTCAAAGTAAAAACGGAAACCATAGTAGGTATGACGAAATATGTTTAAAAATTTAAAAAAAAATACAAAGTTTTTGAAATTTCAATAAATCACAAAACAGAAAGTGCCTAAAAATATGCTCTGAAATTTTTCAAAAAAATCAAGCGTTCCACACTCACATTTTACGGAATTATGTTATACTAGTTCTTTCCCGTCAAAAATGACGGGCCGGTTTTTATAAAAATAAAACATAAAATATTGATTTTCTTTAAGCTGAATTAGAAATCATCGATGGTCACATATTCGTTTTTATGTTGTGCAAATAACAATTTTTAGTTCTTAAAATTTTTATAAAATAACTTGAAGTAAAAACGGAAACTTTAGTAGGTACGACAAAATAAGTTTATAAATTTTTTGTAAAACTGAAAATATCAATATGAAAAAAAAAATATAATAAGTTTTTGAAGTTTGAATAAATCTCAAAATACGAAATGGCTAAAAATATGCTCTGAAATTTTTCAAAAAAATCAAGCGTTCCGCACTCACATTTTACGGAATTATGTTATAGTAATAATTGAAAAAAAAATTAAAAGCTTTAAAAAGTTGCAAAGCAGACAAAAACTCATAAAAAGCATTAAAAATTTGTATTGCACCATGAAAACAATTTTTGAAGGAGCTTTTTATTATATTTTATAACACTCAATTTTATGCAGCAACTATTTTTATGAAGAAATTTTTTTAAGCCTTTGCATTACAAAAAAGTAGTTACACAAATTTTAAAAAATTAAACAAACGTTTTTATTCAAGCCTTGCCAAAACTTGAGTTCATTTATTGGAAAATTGCAAAAAAAAAAAAAAATACTAACCGAAAGAGTTAAAATTTATTACAGCTCTTTGCAGCTGTCTGTCAAAGTAATAAAAAACAAAAATTGCTCGTAAAGCAGTTATGGCAGCTTTTGTTGTTTTGATGCTTGTTGTTGACGTTGTTGCCTTTATGGTCTTATGTGGCTATAAAATAATAAAAAACAAGAGCAAAAAAAAAAAGAAAAAACCAAAAATAAACGTTAAAACAATAACAAAATTCAGCATATTCAAAAACAATTTAAATCGAAGAGGTGTTCGAAAGCATGACTGGCAGTTGTTGTGGAAGAAAAGCTCAACCCTTAGCATTTTATTGCAATAAAGAAGATAAATAATGCAAACAGCTGCTGTCTGTCTAGCTATGTGCTTTATGGCTTGCTTAGTGTACCTGCTCTGCTTTATATATAGCTATGTCCTTTCGTTTTTTTTTCCTTTTTGTTTTTTCCTCGCCCTACAATGTTTACTCATCTGCATATGTCTGTTTGTGCGTATGTTAGTTTTTAACAATACTCGACTGAAGCGCATAAAAATTACTAAATCTCAACCAGCATCAGTAAAATAGTTGCTGGAAATTTTTTCGAATTTATGCAGAATTTCAATGTGAATAAAAACAAAAAACAAATAAAAATTTATATACATACCCATTTTTTTTTTTTTTTTATATGAGATTTAAGCTTTAAGCTTGCATACTGGTATGCTATGCCAAAAAGTATGCAATACATACATTTTATTTATCATATTATTTTTTTTTTTGTTTTGTTTTGTTTTGTGTGTGTAGGAAAAAATGCTTACGTTTTGTAGTTGGAAAATTTTGTTTGCATTTTTCATGCTTTGTTACACTTACAACGGGTGGCTGGCTGGTTGGCTGGGAGGTCGGAATAGCGGATGTTGGCTTCAGTTTGGCTTCACTGTCGGTAGCTGTAAAAACCATAACCGTTGAAGAGTGCCGCACATAAAATTCAAACTAAAACTGGCAGCTAAATTATTTTTATTTGTGCGTTATGTTTGGCATGTGTATGTGTGTCTGTGAATAGCGCGCAAAAAGCATGCACTGCGTATGTGTAGCACGTTTTAAAGAGCTTTCAAGTTTAATGCTCACTCAGATAGCAGCGCATGAAATTTATTTGATTTGCTTTAGCTCAATGTTATTATTAAGTTTAAAATCTTGACTGCTTGTTATGACAACGATGATGATGATGATGATGATGATTTAACAGACTCACTCACAAAAGCTTATGAAGATTTTATTTACGCATTACTAACAACATTGATATGCAATGTCGTAAACATTATAAATTTCAATGTAACAGAACATAGCTTAAGTGACATTCAGATATTCAAAACTATGATGCAGGTAAGGCAAGTCTTGCTGCTTCGGAAATCTTGTCTGGCCAAAAAGAGGTATCAAATATCAAACTTGTTTGTTTGACATTGGGCTTTCCTTCCAATCAAATACAAACAGTATTAAAAACTCGAACTTTTGGCTTATTGGAGTTCGACCATTTATCAACATGCCAAAAATATTTAAGCGTTAGTCGATACAGAACCAGCAACTGTAAATGCTTCTATATCTATCATAGTTCTATAATTCTTCATAATGTCAGTAGACTAAGTACTTAATCAACAGAATTTTCTCTACATATGTTTGACTGTACTTATGATGTCATTGCCTTAAAGGAGACTTAGTTGCTTTCGAATATTATTACATTTGAATTTTTTGGTGAATTCGAACTATTTAGACGAGATCACAGCTCAACAACTAACTTAACTTTTGGTGTTGGGTGCTTTAATTTCCATTCGTGCAGAATTTTTGTTTTCAAAAATATCACTACAACTATGCAAATATGCATACGCGACAATTTTCCTGTAATTCAACGGCTTAAGGTCCGTTTTTTTCTCTGCCGCCAGTTTGGAGCTCTATAAAACCATGTTGGAGTGAAAAATATATTTTTTGCACTTGTTTTTTTTTGTAATTTGTTCAATTCTCTACAATAATACAAAAAAATTTTGGAAAAATATTTGTTTTTGACTGAGCTATGAATCAAATGTTATGTCCCACCTTAAAGAGAGCGAATATCCTTTGATTCTAGGCTTAAAAAAAAACTTTCAAAAGCTTTTGACAACTTCCGGAACAATTTATAATCTATAAGTATAAACTTTTGATAATTTTGAAATACTTTCACCTTGTTTTGTACAATTAAATATATAAAAATATTGTAAGAAAGCTTTCAGGAGTTTGCATAGCATGCAAAAGCTTCATAAAACTAACCACAAGTAATTATTTGTATAACAAAATGTTTTGTGTAATTTTTCATATCGTTTCAAGAGTTTTTGACTTCAAACAGTTTGTTATTTTAACAAAAAAAAAATTGCAATTAAAAAGTTCAACAAATTGAAGAAGCTTTCGAAAGCTTTTAAGTCATTTTTCATATTTTATATATAGTTTACAGAGCTTTTGACTACAAGCAGTTTTTTGATTTGACACAAAAAAAATCATTAAATAAATAAAAAAATAAATCAAAAAGCTTTCGAAAGCTTTTGAGTAATTTTTCGTATTTTTGATATAGTCAAAAGAGCTTGAGACTTCAGTCATTGTTTTTTTTAACAAAAAAAATATCATTTAATAAAGTAAAAAATTAAAGAAGCTTTCAAAAGCTTTTAATAACTTCCAGAATGATTTATACACTCTATACGAATTAACATTAATAATATTTAAATACTTTTTCCTAAGTTTGTACAGCTCAATATATAAAAACAATAGTAAGGTAGCTTTCAGGAGTTTCATTCAAAAGCTTTTTGAAACTATCCACAAATAATTTTTTCATTACAAAAGTTTTTAATTTATTTTTCATATAGTTCAAATAGTTTTTGACTTCAAACAGCTCATTGTTTTTACAAAGAAAATACCATTTAATAAAATTCAGTAAATTAAAGAAGCTTTCGAAAGCGTTACAGTAATTTTTCACATTTTTTATAAAGTTTAAAGAACTTTTGACTTCAAGCAGATTCTTGTTTTGTCATATACAATATCATTAAATAAAGTAAAAAAGACATCCAAAAGCTTTCGAAAGCTTTTCGTATTTTTGATATAGTTAAATGAACTTGAGACTTCAAAATATTGTTTTTTTTTAACATAAAAACTAGCATTTAACAAAGCAAAAAAATTTACGAAACTTTCGAAAGCTTTCAAGAACTTTTCAAAAGCTTGTTGCCTTTGGTAAGACAAGCTTTTTCATGAATTTGAAATAAAAAATATCACTAAATGTAGTAAACAAATTGACATAGCTTTCGAAAGCTTTTAAGAACTTTCTAAAAGCTTTTGCTTTATATAAAACAAATTTTTTCATATTCTTGAAAAAGTTTGTTTTTTAAAATGGTAGCAAAAAATAGCTTTTATGATCTATAAAATGCTAGAAAATATCAAAAAAATCTATTTTGAAAAATGTTTTGTCGATCGATTTTGAAAAATGTCACATTTTAAAAAACTTTTTAATACTGTAACCCGAATTCAATTTGCAACACAAATTTGCAATTCAATGCAATGTTGTTACAATCTTAAGTTATTAAAAAAAAAACTTTCAAGAGTTTATCAAGTTTTTGAGAGATTTTTACATATTGTACGAGCTTTTGATGTCAGCATAAATATTGTCATTAAATGAAGTAACAAAAATTATTAGAACTCATCAAATCTTTTAAAAACTTCCTAAAAGCTTTTTTTCTTTTTATTTAAAAAATCTCATTTCTATTCAAATTATTTCAAACTAAAGCTTTTTATGCTTTCAAGAGCTTTCAGTTAAGCGGCAAAAAAGTGTCGATTTTGAAAAAATATGACATCATTTTAAAATACTTCATAAATAAGGCTTTTAAAACTTCGACATGCATTTAATTTTATAGTTTTTAATTCTTTAACACTGTATTATGCAACGCTTTACAACTTTAAACAATTTTTAAAAAGCTTAAAAAATAATTCAAAGCTTTCGAAATTTTTTTAATATATTAAAGTATTTCTGTATCAACAAATAATAATTAACGAGCATTTTAAGTTATTTAGACTAAATTAATATTGTGCAAGCTTTTAAAAACTTTTTAAAGAGATCTTAAAAAAATTGTAATTTTATTAAAATAAAATTTCAAAAGTCATTTAAATAAGAATCATAGTTTTCAATCACTTTTTGGCAATCCAATAAAGTAAAAAGCTTTTAAAATTATCAAAAAGGGTTTTATTTCAACAAATTTTGCTTAAGAATTTTCTTCAATTTTAAAACATTTTTAATATTGTTATAAAAGCTTTTGAAAACATCAAAAAGATATTTATTTCAACAAAAATTAAAATATATTTCAATACGATAACATAAATTTTAAAAGTTTTCAAAAGGTTTTAGAAGCTTTCAAAAAGCTTTTTTATTTTTATCAAAATATAATTTTTCAGAATCAAGAAAGTGTTGATAAAAGCTTTAAATTAAATATTTTTAACAGTTTTCGTAAAGTTCAATGTAAAAAAATAATTTAAGATAGCTTTAAGGAGTTTGCAAAGCTTTCTAAAACTTTTTGGTTTTATCCAAAAATAATTATGTGTTCAACAAAAGTTTTTGAGCAATTTTGCATATAGTTAAGAGTTTTTGGCTTCAAACAGTTACCATTAAAAAAAGTTCAACAAACTAAAAAAGCTCTAGAAAGCTTTAAAGTAATTTTTCATATTTTTTATGTAGTTAAAAAAATTTTTGATTACAAGCAACATGTTGTTTGAACACAAAACATGTTTTTAATTTAAATTTTTTTTATATCTTTAAGTTTTGCTTACAAACTTACTAAACTTGCAAAGCATTTACTGTATTGTTATAAAAGCTTTTAAAAACATCAAAAATATTTTTATTTCAACAAAGACTAAAATATTTTTCAATACGATAACAGAAATTTTAAAAGCTTTCAAAAGTTTCAAAAAGCTTTTTCATTTGCATAAGAACATTTTTTAATAATCAGACGAGATGATCAAATTTAGCTTTAAAACTTGCTTAACTTGCAAAAAACTTTTGTAAAGAAAAAAGAGAAACCTTGAATAACAGCTTTTAACTGTTATTTAAAAAAAAGAAACAACCTCAGTCTTTTAAAATTTTACAGTAAAAGAATTTCTGGTATAACTGTATTAAAAGTGCTTCAATTCAAGTGAATTTTTCAATACATTAAATTTGTTAGCAAATAAATTAACAGATCTTGAAAGAGTTTTTTTTAATAAAAAAGTTTTTAATTTAACAAATAAATTTAAGATATAATTTTATTGAGTAAAAAATTTTAAAGCATTCAAAATATTTCAAACGCCTTCATAAAGTTTTTTTCATACATAGAGTCAAATTTTTGAATTTACAAAATTAACGCACACAAAAGTTTAGAGTTTTTAGCAAAATTTCAAACATATTTTGAAATGAAAAAAAAATTTTGAAAGTCTATGTATAAAAAATTTTGAATTTTAATTAAAAAAAAATATTTTTCAAACAAAAAATTAATATTAAAAAAATTCATATTATTACATCATTATTTCTGCCACAAAAAGTAGGGTTGACTTTTTCAGTCATTTTATTTTTTTTTACAGATGAATTAAAGAGTTCGAAATATTTTCAACTTTTCGAACTTGAGCTTTTTGTATTTTTTTTTTTATTTTTTCTTTATTGATTTATTAACAAAAGCAAATTTTTCTTCTCAAATCATCACGAACATCAACTCAGTTCAATAGCTTTTTATTTATTTTTATTTCAACATCATTTTTTTTCCTGGAAACATATTCAAAGTGCGTTTCCTTTCTTAGTATAACATGCAAAAAATGTCTCTCATTTCTTTTATATATGCTTTATGCCAAATATATGGCTTCCTTGCTAATGGCCTGTATAAATGCTTTTCAAAATAAAATCTTGAACGATTAATCAAAAAATGAAAAAAAAAAAAGGAAAATACACTTAAGTATAAAAGCTGACACGTTATATGCCATAAAAGGAAAAAGCTTAACAAGCTTTTGCTGCTTCCAGTCTTATGTCAATTAATCTAAATCAATAATGGCTTGATTAAATACGCAATAAATTTCATTGTGATCTCATTGAAGTCACATGCATTATTTATGACTTGATTGCAGTCAGTAAGCCGTAAAGTATGCAACGCTATTTATGAACTCAATTTGTTGCCAACCGATTAAAACTTGGCATAATTAAGTCAGTTCGTTAAAGCTGCGGCAAGAGTTAACAAAAAATGAAATTTTTTGTTAAAGCTGCGGCAAGATTTAACAAAAAATGAAATTTTTTAATTGCTTTTAACCACATAGGGACTTCTAGGAAGGATACAGGAGCTACATATTTGCTGTTTTAATGACAAAAGCTATAGCCACATATCAAGATAAAGTATTAACGTAAAAAACACTTTTTCACTAACTAATGCTAAATACTGGTGTCAGCTTTAAAACACAGTTATCGTTTATTACATTTAATAAAATTTACTTCTTCTTATTTATGCTTGTGCCAGTTTATCTTTCGTATTTTTTTTTTTTTTTGTTATTTTTTTCAATCATAACAAAACTTTGTCATTGTCTTCTGGCCTCTTTAATTGCACTCAACCCTGACTTGAGCAAACAAGCTCGCCGTTGCTGTTGAACTCAAATTCAAATTCAGTGTCAGAATCAGACTCTAAATCAGGATCAGCTTCAGTTTCTGCTTTAGTGATGTTAAAAACAAGTTGTATGAATGTGTGCGTCAAAAAGCAACTGACAGCGCAACTGAACATAAGCGTGAGTAAGAGAGACACATATAGTTGATATAGTTACATATAGTTTTATAAAAAAAATATAACATCCTTATGGTCGTTTATTGAAGTAAAGTTTTTTCATGTTTTTCTTTGCAATGCTTTTCCTCTTTTCTTTATCTCCACATATGGCACAAATGTAGAGACAGGCCCAGAAAAACAGCTACACAAGTATATGTTAGAGCTGCCATGCTTGTGCGTGTGAGTTTTTATGATTGCCATGCATGCCTGTGTGTGTGTGTGTTATGTGGTTTTTGCGGCTTTGCAGGGCTTGAGGCTTGCAGCTTGAGCAAGCATGCTGCATGTTAGGCATAAAATCTTGTTGCTGTTGTTGTTGTTGTTGTTGCTGTTGTTGTTGTTGTTGTTACTACCAAGTGTTTATAAAAGCATAGAGCAGCAAACTGACTGTCCCTAAAAGTGTTAGCCAAAAATAGCAATTAAGCAGGAAAAAAAAATGTTGCTTGAGGAGCTAAAAATAAAAAGCTTTTAGTATTCATTCTGCTTCGATATGGCAAAAAAAAAATCAGAAAAAGAACATAGAGCAATTATTTTTAATTGAGTAGAACAGAGCACGGAGAAAGAAAAAAAAATTCTACTAGGTCTTAAAAAACTACAATTAATATGGATGCTTGAGTGCTGCTGCAAAAATCGCAATTTGAAGGAAAGAAATAAGTTCCTTCACTCAGAAAAAAGAGTCTCGGAATATGATAAAAAAGGCATCATAGTTAGAGAAAACTGGTACAGACTTTGCTCCAGAGAATGCTATTCTCTAATTGCGATACTAAAAATTCTCTAAAAATGATAAAAAGCTTCCATGAAATAGAAAAATATATCGTTTTTAGAAAAAATACTTTTCATTTTTGAGAAAATATTTGTTTTTATTGAAGAATATACTTCTCATAGTGAATTTTTTATCAAAATATAAGAAAAGTTTTTCATTTTCAATAAAATTTCTCTATAGCTAAATGAGAAATTTTTTGTACGAGAAAAATACTTATCATTATTAGAGACATTGAAATATTTCCATTGCCTAGAAGTAAAGAAATATTTCTTCGAAAATGTCAAAATTTATTCTTATTGAATAAAATTTTATTTGAAAAAGAGAAAATTGCTATTATCAAAAATAGAGAAAGTTTTGACCGGAGCAAGGTACCTATGTGTTTTTTTCTCAGTGTTGGCATTAAGTTTTATTAATGAATGAAAAGGAAGTTCAGTGTACAGTAGTGGTCAGTTAATATAATACATACTAATGAATAATCTTTTTAAAGTTCAGTAAGTATTGGTCTCACCAAAAATAGTTGTAGTTTCAAAAACAATCAAGCTCAAGCCAGTTTGTCTTTGACTGGTCACAGAATTAGGACACTTTATTTAGATTTGTTAAAAAGTTATCAAAAATTAATGGCATTAGACTACATTACAATTTTATTTTGACTGTTTTTTGTAGCTCAACAATGATATTTTTAATATAGTTTAACATATTTTGCAAAAATATGTACCAAATTCTACAAATTCTTGAATGTTGTTTTCAGTGTTTTTTTTTTATTCAACCGTTTTAACACTTCTAATTTTATTAGAAAGATATTTTATTGTATCAACTTGCAACACTGACTCTCTTCATTTTTGTCTTTGCAAGTTTTAACCAAATTACTTAGTTTTAGTATTACCAATTTTAAGAGCTTAGCTGCATTTTCTGCATCATTATCATTTCAAAAAATATGTAAAGAAGACGAAAAGCAGTAGTTCTATCATATTCTGCAAAATATTGAAATATGCTAAAAAGATAATCCTGGCATAAAATCTAACCAGTGGCAACAGACAGCGTTATGAGAACTCGCACCATACCATGACGCTGCCTCCCTGTAATAAAAAGTTTTAACGTTTTATTAAGCTTTAAATTTACGACATATTTTTTGACATAAATTTATGACAGTTTTGGTGGTACACAGATGTTCAAAAATCGTGTCTGAACCAATTAAAATTTAGTCTGTCAGTCTATAAAAAACTCTGCCATTTCTAAAAAAGAGAAGTTAAAAAAGTAGACTTTTAAATGATGTTTCAATCTAATCAATTTGTTGCTTTTCTTTTCTTCAATTTTTTTTTTTTTGTTTTTATTATAAATCGACATTTTGTTTAAGCAAATTCAAATTATTTAAGAATATTTTCCTTGAAATTTTATGGTTTCTAACTTTTATTCAATATAGAAAGTTACTTCCTTATCTTTTTGAGAAGTATAAATAGGCACTCCTGTCAGGGCCGCACAGTAATTCGTCCCATAGACAAAAACCCAAAAAAATGTACGGCAGAGAATAAAAATGTTTTGATACTGATGCAAAGGTAAAACATCAGTTAACACAATAAAAAAGTATAAAAAATAAATTTACGCACTTAACAGATTTTAAAATTTGAATTTTTTATGAAATTTTAATATTATCAGATCTTAAAAGAAGGTTAAGAGAAAAAAAACTATCAAAACTACAATTTTAAAAATTTTACAAAGTTTATATATTTGTAAAGATAATAAAAAGGGTAAATTTAGGTTTTTTTTATACTTACAAAAAAGTTAAAAATTAAAATTTTTAATGAATTTAGGTCTTATTTTATATTGACAAAAAAAGTTAAAATTAAAATTTTATGTAACTTCAAAGGTTTTTTGATACTTTAAGGGGCTACATGACATTGGCCGTTTTTTTAAATCGACCTTCTTTGTATTTTAAATCTTAATAATTTTATATTTTAGTTAATATTCTTAAAATTGTAAGAAAAAAAAAATCATCGAAAAATTTATACGGGTTCAAAAGTTACAGCCGGATTAGTGAGAGCGCATTTTTATTTTTCTTTGCATTTTTCTTTGTTCACAAATTTGAACGAGTTTATCTTGAAACCATGTTTTTCGTACTGGTAGCGGGTTCATTTTTTGACGAAATTTTTTTTTTTTATTTTATTTAAACTTGATTCGCTATCGTATGACACGAGCTTTTTTAAATTTTTTTTTTCGATTTTTTATGAATTTTTAAAGTCAATTTTTATTTTTCGAAAAAACACACTTTCAAATTTGGAACATCACCAAAAATTGAAAAAAAAATTAAAAAAAGCTTGAGTCATACGATAATCAATTTTGTTGAGATTTAAAAAAGTAATTTTTTTCCAGATCGGACAGTTTTTGTTACTCACAGCGCCGCAACCACGAGGCCTCGTTTTTTTTCTATGCCGCCAGTTTGGAGCTCTATAAAACCATGTTGGAGTAAAAAATATATTTTTTTTGAATTTGTTGTTTTGTAATTTGTTCAATTCTCTACAATAATAAAAAAAAATTTTAAGAAAAAATTTTTGTTTTTGACTGAGTTATGCATTTTTAAAAAAAGGATTTTTTCTCTGCTGCGAATGTTATGTCCCACTTTAATCAAACTGAGGTATTTGGCTAATATAACTAAATATTAACCGTTTTTATGGTTAAATAAACTACTAATAAAAAAACCCGCGTGTAGCCACGTACAAGTGGCAGACGAGAGATTTTAGTGTGAAATAGAGAGAGAAAGTATCTGAAAAGAAATTCAATCAATACGAAATGGAATACTAATCTGTTGATTCAATATTTGCATCCATAGACCGTTCCGGCTGTGGTTTTTGTAGAAAGTGTCACAAATTAACTTTTATCTCTTAATTTTTATTTTTTCCGACAAAAATAAAAGTTATTTTGTGTCTTTTATAGTCAAAAATAACAGTTACTTTTGACTTTTATTTTATCGGTCAAAAATAACAGTTATTTTCTGCTGTTTATTTTTTCGCACAAAAATATCAGGTTATTTATATTTTTTCAAAAGCCATTTTACCGACTAAAAAACTTTTGATACCATTATTTTCATCTCACATCGGTAAGACATTTTACACATGATGTCAACAGTTCAATCTGTCAAGCGGCCTTTAAAAAACTCAAATTGCTTGTTTTTTTTGACCAAAAAATTAAAGTCGCAAAATAACTGCTATTTTTGACCGATAAAATAGAAGTAAAAAGTAACCTTCACTTTTACCGAAAAAATATAAGGCATTACAAGGCAAAAAATAACACTTAAATTTTAACTTTTAAAGAATCAGTCTAAAATTTAAAAGGCACTTAATATTCGTGAGGCTGAGGACATTTGTAACATAATGGTTTATTTGAAGAACTCTTTCAACAATTTTTTTCATTTGAAAATTATAAAATAACAGTTATTTTCGGTACTTGTTTTAGTTCAGTTGGTGTTTTAGTTGCTTTCGAATGTCTTCTCAACATTGTGACTTTTTGTATGCTAGATTGCATTTGAATAGTACTCGTTGAAGGAGCCTTCGAAAGCAGAGGTAAATCTCTTAATTATTATCTCCTGATCATAATAATTGCTATGTTGAGTGAGGGCCTCGTAAAGCAGCGAACGTTGTTTGTTGAGTGTATCAACTTGGTTGGCTATAAAATTTTGTTGAGATGATGGCTAAGTTCCAAAATACATTTTTTACTAAGCATCAGTGTGTTTTTCTGGGGATTGGTTCTTTGCAGATTCACCAAAATACACTGATGCTTCGTAAAAATGCATTTTGGAACTTAGCCGATGCAGTTCCAACATTGCGATGTTGCAATCACCTACCTTCACCATTAGTTGCAGACACAGCTGCGGCTGCATTCTTAAGAGCTCTAATTCACTCTTAATATTCACGAACGCGTTCTGCTCCTGTTTTAGCTATTTTTCTTAGCTTTGAAACGTTTTCTGGCTGACAAAAACTGTTCCCGGCATTCTGAAATATTGCACTTTTAACACTTTTTGCTTCTATTATTATATTGAATTAACTGTTTTTTGCATGTTGTCAATTATCTGTCAAGTTTTTGATCACAACCAATGAAACAAATTAAGCTTTAAGCTCATTATGCGGCGAACAGGCAGAAGAATTTTTCCCGCTGGATGTATCTCTATGCCTAGATATCTTCGTTTGAAGCCTAAAGAAATAGATTTTCCGTGCATACTTTTCGGATGAAAATTAATGTTACGTACAGAATGTTACGCATTCAGTTTTAATTACATTTTGTTTGCCTATTTATCATGTGCTTACGTGGCGTAAAGGTATAGATGCCGACTCTTCAGCAACGATGGTCTGGGTTCAATTCTCGCTAGCGGCTATTATTTTTTGAAAATTTTATATATAAATTGAAAACGTTAGCCTAGCGTCACGACTTAGAGACCTTGAAATTTCACTCGCCGCCAAAGAAGTTTCACTTCAAAAATTGCCATGCTATTGTCAGAATGTACATGAGCAAAATTTAAGTGAGCAAAAAGTATGCGTAAGTTTTACACATGCTTATGTTTACCAGATCAATACCAGTTAAACTTCCTGCAGTCGACGTCCGTGGTTATAAACGACTTTATGGCATGGTCCAATACCATGCAGTGACCTGTGACGATGCCCACCAGTGTTCTGCTGTCGCTTTGAAGTGCTCAAAGCATCAAATTGTTAAGTGAAGAGCGACAAGTGTTTGTTTAAAGAGCCATATTTGGGGTTTTCCTTGTGCAAAAAACCTTTGCTTGGAAGATGATGAATAGGTCCGGCAGTTTGTATGCCTGCCTTTTATCGGGCTCTTCGCAATACACTAACACTCCCACTCCCGTACACATCTGTGAATACGTTAACCGCCCGCTGGTATTGGTTAATACCTGTGCACTTGTCGGTATGTCCTAGGAGTGTTGGTATTTTAGGGTCGAGAGTTGCAAGTGGGATCATATAGTTTGTGCTACTATTAAAGTTCTTTCCAAGTCTGCAATCTCCATACTCTGTGCCGTTTTGGCAGCAATGAGTTTTGCGTAAGTATCTTAAATGTTCAAACATGAGTGGTTTCGAGAGCTTTCGTTGGAGTTGAATTCAGCGCTTCCGTTATGCCTAGAGTACTCTGCCACTGAGTTTCTTCCAAGTGTTTGAGATATGTTGACTTATCCACTGCTGGCCATCAGAATTGGATAAACTACCGTTGCGTCGATCCGTTGCAATCGTGAGGCTAAAGGGCTCCAAGCTTTTCTAACCCTTTCGTTCACATTGAGTCTCCTGGTCAGCTTATTGTAGAGTACAACTCCCAGATAATTTGTGTGAGTTTTCGAGATGAGTCGGGTATCTCGTATTTATTCGTTAACAAGACCAAATCTTTTATGAGAGGGTTTAGGGCAGTGGTCGGCATACATGAAGCACATATTTTGCCAAAACTCTCACGTATTTTCATGCTCTTTTACTCACTCGACAAACAACTCTTGCCAAAGCAGCATTGTTTTGAATGATATGCAATTTTGTTGTCTCACTTTCACTTACAGTTTCATTTTTAATTTTGCCAACCACTTGTTTAGGATTTTAAAAAAAACATTATCCTAACATAATTATGCTTCTATCATCCTTACAAATAATACAAATACAAGTACAAATTATACAAAATTACAAACATACAGTCAATTGAACAAAATAAAAAAATAAATTGATAAGGAAGACGATAAAATGTTTTGAGAGTTAAATTGTAAAAATATAATATGGGTCATATAACAGACCCATCAAAATATGTTCCATGTTTTAGCTTGTACAGGGATAAATTTCATAATGATTTATAATGATAGAAAACGGCAATTTTTATGACTTCTTGCTAATATTTTATGGCCATTATTCAATTATAAACTAATCAATTAGGAACTTTCTAAATTCTTAAAATTCTAAAGGAAGTTTTAATTGGTAAGAAAGTTCATAATTAACTAGTTTATAATTGAATTATGGCCATAAAATTTCTAAATTCTAAAAATTCTAAAGGAAGTTTTTTGAATAATTCTTTCAAATCTTTGTCACAACTTTTTGTTTTTTGTTTTGCGATTTCAATGAATCTAAGGAAAATATATTGGGTAAGCAGAAAAATCCCCAAGAAACTGGTTGTAACAGCTTTTTAAAGACCGTAAAACAGCCATCCACGGAAGGAAGCGAACCCACTCTAGTATTTTTGAGCTCTAAATGTTAAAATTTTAAGATTAAATTGTAAGAAAGATAAGCTGGCCTTAGTTAAAGTTTAAAAAAAATGTTAGAAATAATTTCAATTTTTTTTTCAAAATCTCTTCGTTCCTAGTAATGATTGGAAATTGATTACAAATGATTACAAATTAAGATAATTCTGGCGTTAAAACCAAATGTCTTTCGAACAAAATCCATTCATAAAAAAGAAAATGACCCTGCGTAATCAATAAATTACCATGAATTGTATAACTTACCCTAAAGAATCAACATTATTTCTTACTGCACAAAGCAATTTACTCAACTATAAGCAAATTATTGCTTAATGTGGTTGTTGTTGTTGTTGCTGTTCTTTTTCCTCATGCCATACATTATTCAATACATTAGATTCGTGTTTATTTATATCTGCAAACAAAATTAAACTCTCAATACTTATTATTCTTTACATATTATTCGAATTCCCTGGCTGGTCATTCATTGCTTTCCGATACATTTCTCGTTGTACACAAGCACTCAAATATACACAAATGTACATATACTATAGATCTATTTATTTATCTATACGCACATTAGATAAATATATTTATATATGTAAATGTGTATTTCTACTTAATCGCATTTCGATAAACCACTCATATGTTTGTCCAACCAAAGCAAAACATGGGTTGTTGTGTACAACACGAACAGCAGCGACGTCAATCAAGATAATTTCAGTTAATGCGAGCTTAAACGCGAAGAACAACCCGTATTTAAGTCAACATACAGATGGACGCACGACTGACACACACACACACACGCTTATTTTATGAACTACCCACAAACCAAACAAACCAGTGAGTAGCCAATAAACGGTACTATTTGTAGGCTGGATGGGTGGCATCTTATAACACCCTTCCCCAAGTCAGTACTCTTCATACACTCAAACAATTTGAAATCTTTTACAAAGTAGTCATTAGTGACAAAGCAGCAATACTGTCAGCAGCACAAAGCCACTAACAAACACACCGACAACAACAACAGCAACAATAATAAATATTTCATTGTGACGTCATCTAGTAAATAGTTTCCGTAGCAATGGGAACAATTTAATTACTAATTAAATGTGTCGCCTATTTTGTGTGTTTGTGTATGTGTGTGTATGTGTTTGAATGTTTGTGTGTTTGTGTGGGAGTGATTGTTGTACATTGCACGCCTGTGAGAGTGTCTGTATTTGCTGCAGTGTAATGAGAAAATCCCATTAAATTGTATACTTATTGCTGCTACTCGCATGTCTGTTGTTGCGGTTGACATTTTGATAACAACAACAACGACAACAATAGTAACAATGCCAACAACCAGCATTGTTGCGAGCAAAGTGTAGATTTATTGTTAAAGCATTAAATGTTTTATTTTACACATTTTATGTTCAAGTTTTCAGTTATTTCTTCAATTTCTTACAGCTGAGCGTTGAAATTTTACGGCATACTTTCAGGCACCCTCTAATGAAGCAGCTAGCTACTGTTTGCCACTGACACGCAAACTGTTAACGTCTTTATTGTCATCGTCATAATCTTTACTTAAATATTTAAATCCACGTCAACATAAACAACAACACTTACCTGCAAAGAAAGAGAAATGAAAAGAAAGAGAAAACATTAGTTATCACGAATATTGTTAGCTGTCAGAGCTGACTAAATATTGGGATTTTCCCAAGATTATTTATTTGCTAAAAATATATGTATTCGATGTGTAAATATAAGAGCTACTTATATAATATTTACAATAGAAAATAAAAATAAATAAAATTATGATGAAC
Organism: Tetanocera ferruginea; assembly: GCA_958299015.1. Taxonomy (NCBI): domain Eukaryota; kingdom Metazoa; phylum Arthropoda; class Insecta; order Diptera; family Sciomyzidae; genus Tetanocera; species Tetanocera ferruginea. The sequence continues at coordinate 24,107,578 of OY282640.1, forward strand.
GCATAACTTATAAGGGAGCAGAAATAAAACGGAACATACAAATAAGAAATATTCAAGAAAAACAATCAAAATCAAAAGGTTGTGCTCAAGTTAATATTTGAACAATTGAATTGAACACATATTATATGTATGTGATGAAAAGTTCGGGGGGGTATGGGTATACAAATCTTAAGTTACTATTGCTGAAGAAATTTTGTTTTTTAAATATTCCATGAAAATTACTTTAAGACTTTATGTTTATTTTGAACAAAGAACGCATTTGTTGCTACGATGAAAGTTAGTCATATGCCATAAGGCATCGAAATCGGCATCGATACCGATATCGACATTCCTCTTTTTTTTATCTATGTACCAATCATGCTATTAAAGAATCGACATCGAAATCGAAATCGATATCGATATCGACATCTGGTTATTTCTTTTATCTGTACCTACATCGACATTCTTTTAATTATTTTTATGTGTGTAATAATCATGTTATTAAATAATCGACACATCAACATCGATATAAACATCGACATCAAAAAATCGACATTGATATCAACATCAACGTCGACATCGACATTATTTCAATTTTATTATCTGTGTACCAATCACGTTATAAAAGAATCGACACCGACATTCACATCGACATCGACACCAACACAGACATTGACATTCATTTATTTTTGTTATCCGTGTACCAATCCTGTTATTCACGAATCGACATTGACATCGACATCAATGATGATCGACATCGCTTTATACATCGACATCAACATCCACATCGACATCGATATTCTTTTACTTTTTTTTATCTGTGTTCCAATCATGTTATAACAGAATCGAAATCGACATAGATAATTTTAATTTCTTTTATCTGTGAAGCAATCATATCGACATCCACACCAACATCGAAATCAACATCGACATCGACATAAACATCGACATCGACATAAACATCGACATCGACATTAACATCGACATCGACATCGACATCGACATCGACATCGACATCGACATCGACATCGACATCGACATCGACATCGACATCGACATCGACATTGACATCGACATCGACATCGACATCGACATCGACATTGATATCGACATTGACATTGACATTGACATTAACATTGACATTGACATTGACATTGATATTGACATTGACATTGACATTGACATTGACATTGACATTGACATTGACATTGACATTGACATTGACATTGACATTGACATTGACATTGACATTGACATTGACATTGACATTGACATTGACATTGACATTGACATTGACATTGACATTGACATTGACATTGACATTGACATTGACATTGACATTGACATTGACATTGACATTGACATTGACATTGACATTGACATTGACATTGACATTAACATTGACATTGACATTGACATTGACATTGACATTGACATTGACATTGACATTGACATTGACATTGACATTGACATTGACATTGACATTGACATTGACATTGACATTGACACCGACACCGACATTGACATCGAAAAAGACATCGACATCGACATTTAATCGATTCGACATTAACATCGTCATCGACATCGACTTTTTTTTTGGAAGTTTTTCCTTTAAATTTTTTTACCCGTATATCAATCATATTAATTATATAAGAATATTTTAATCATGACATTTTTTTCAATGAAACTAGACTTCTTTTACTTAAGTTCTTTTTATTTAAAAAACAAAAAAAAATTACATTAGTTTTTATTCTTTTTTGAATCAGTTAAGCAGTAAAAAATACTTATATATAAATTCTTAATATTTTCTTTAAATTTTTGCAAAAAGTGAATATTTTTAGCTTCATTTTATGTCCATTAATATTTTAAATATTATAAATTTTTGACAGTCAAAAAGTTTTTCCATTCAAAAACCTTAAAAAATGTATGCAGTTAAAATATTTTTTCCCCTTTAAATAAAATGTTTATTATCAGTATGCATTATAGCCGATTTTTCGCTTATGCTTTTGTTAAAAACTGACCTTTCAATTTATAGTTATAGCTTAATTTTGAAATGAAGCCAACATTTTAGAACTTTTGAATTGAAGCTTATGTCATCATTAAAATTTTGCCAGAGATCATAACAAACTTTATTAATAGCGCAATACATGAGAAGCTTTAGATTACGCTAAGTGTCACTGAAACACACACAAATTTGCCGGCATACATATTAAATACACACACACACACACAGGCATAAATAAACTCATATCCAGACAGCGCTATTATTTCATTAAGTTAAGCTTCAGATCTCATCAACGCTGCGCAAACAGCTCTCAACTAAACGAGGTTATGTCCCAAAGGATTTGTTTAGCAAGAACAACAACAGCAAAAACAACAAAAACAACAACCACAAGCAGTGTGAACATAGGATTGCAAAATTATTACATAAGTTGCTTAGTGTTTGTCTATGTGTGCGCGTGTATGTGTGTGAGTGAGTTAGTGCAGATTTGAGCTTGTTTAAATGATAATAAATACACAAGCTTCGCTAGCATCCATACATGAAATGTCACACGCACACAGTAACTAACAAACGCATTCATAGTTTTATGCACAAACATAAAGCTTGATATATCGTATAAATAAATATATATAAATATGACTTCGCATATATGAATATGAATGTCTGATTGTGATTTCGTAATTACTATGGGGGAAAATCCTTAGCGAAGAACAAGTACAGAAATGATTAGAAGCACACACATATATGTAGTCATAAAACATAACATATCATGTAACACAGATACTCGTAAATATTTGGAAATAACATCAGTTTCATTAAATAAAAATTTAAAAAAACGAAAAATATTGTTATTGTACAGAAGCAAACATATTTTTTTTATGTTTTTATAATAATCTTTTATGATCATGACATTCCAAAAACTAATTAACTAACTCACAAGTTGCAAAAACATTCTCCAAATTGTGCTTGATTTAATTTTGATATACATTCATAAAAAATTGTTGTGGATGCTTTTTCGCTTGTTGTAGTTTCGCGCAACTATTTCAATATAATGTTGACAAAATTTATTTTGAAATTATTTAGCAAAGTTGCAGATAGTTTGTGTGCCAAAAAATATTTTTAACTTGAAACTTTGTTTTAATTTTAAACACATTTTCCATTTGTAAACGAGCTTTTGTTTATGTTGTTGACAAAGTTTGACTGCAAACTTCTACACAGTTCAGAGCTTATTCGATAAAATTAGAAGAAGTGACCGCAAATTACAAATATTTGCTAACAAAACATTGACAACAATGCGTTATTGCCAAAAATTAGTAGATGAAATTTTAGCTTTAAGCTAAGCATAGCCAGCTTGTTTATTGTGGTTAAATTTTTTTGTGTGTTCATTTTAATTTTTATTAAAGAAACTTTGAAACTTAAGTGATACTGAGCTTTTAGATTTTAAATAAAACTCATATAAGCCACAATATTCAAGATAAAATACTAAACGATAAAAATACATTTGAATGAGCTTTTATGAAACAGTGCATTGGCCATTTAAGTTGGCTTCGAAGAACAAAAAGGAATGGAGAAGTAATAAAAGCAACGCCTGTTGAAGTCATGCAGTGCATTTGGTTACGTTAAGCTAATAAACCAATAAAAAAGGTTAATGCTTTTTTTTTAACAACAACTGACCATCGAAAATGAAAGAGTGAAAACTAGGTTAACTAATTGTTTATGAATTTTCTTTTCATAAATATTTTCTTATAATTTCAAATATTTTGAAATTTTTTATTTTTAAAGCTTTTCTTTTCAGAAACTATAACGTGGGAAGCTTTCCCCAACACTGATTCAATACATTTATTCTTAAAAAAATATTTGTTTTCACATGTGAACAAACACTTATCAAATTTAAAAATTTATATTTAAAATTAAATATTAAGCTATGCTTGGTTAACACGTGAAAAAAAATGCAAAGTTTATCCAAATTTTTTTAATGAACAAATTTAATTGAATTTTCACAGAAAAGCTTATAAATTTCAAATATTGTATTAAATTTCAAATATTTTATTACAAATATTGTTACTTACTAATATTTATATTTTGAAAATTGTTTTTTAATCCTCTTTGATTTGTAATTTTTAAATCTTTCATTTGATATGATTTTATGTGTAAGCTTAAAAAGATTGGATTGCTATTAAATTAAACGATTTTAAGCCTTTTATATGAAAATTCTTTAAAACATTCATGTTGAATGATTTTAAGGCTTTTCGTAAAAATCTTTCAAAGCTTTTTAATTCAAATCTTACTAGATCTGAGACCAAAACCTTAAAAGCTTTTTATGAAAATTTTCAACGCTTTTAAAATATATTATTAAGTAAGTAAGTAGTAAGTAAGTAAGTATTTTTTATATGAGAAGCTTTTAAAATCTTTTAAATTTGTAATGCTCTAATGTAAAAGCTTTTAAAGATTTTATATAAACGCTCTTTAAATAAAAGATTTAAATGCTTTTATATGAACAGCTTATATAAAAATCTAAAAACCTTTTATGACACGCTTTGCAGATTTTATATAAAAAAATTTTTAAATATTTTATAAAAAGCAGTCGAAGCTTTAATATTAAAATTTATAATACCATTCACATGAAAAGCTTCTTAAAATATTGAATTAAAGCTTTTATACGAATGTTTTTGAAGCTTTTACATGAAACTTTTGAAGAATTAATATAAAAGCTTACGTATGTTCTATATGAAAGCGTTTGAAGCTTTTATGTGAAAGCTTTTGAAGCTTTTATGTGAAAACTTTTGTAGCTTTTATATGAAATCTTTCCAAGCTTTTATAGGAATTTTTTGTAGTTTTTATATTAAAACTTTTTAAACTTTTATATGAAAACTTTTGAAGCTTATATATGAAAAAACTTGAAGCTTTCATATGAAAGCTATAAGATTTCTTAGACTTTTAAAAGGAAAATATTGTTACATATATGAATATATTTAAAAACATTTTTTTAAGTTCTCTTAAAAAAGCGCTATTTAAAAAATAATAAAGCTCGAAGCTTTTACATTAACATTTTCATTTATGTTTTACACTTTCATTTTTTAAAATTTTATATGACAGCCTCTAAAGCTTTTTTATGAAGGCTCTTAAAATTGTTATATGAAAAGCTTTTAAATCTTTTATGAATCTAAAAGGAAAATTTTACTCATATTTTAAGAACACCTTTCATTTAAAAAATAAAGACCTTAATTTGAAATGCCTTAAGTTTTTTATATTAAAAGCTTTAAGCTGGAATGAATTTAATGCTTTTTCAGAAAATATCTAAAGCGTTTATCCTTAAAAGTTTTTTCAAACTTTTAGTTACTGTTTACAATGAAAATTTTTCAAACAAAATTATCAACTGAAGTTGTCAAATGAACAATTAAAAAAATTAATTGCATAAAAAACTCTAAAAGCTGTTATATAAAAATTCACTTAGACCTCTATTAAAACGTGGATTTTTTTTGAAAAATCGTTTAAAACTTGACTTTAAATATTTTAACTTTTATTTTAAAACTCTAAAAGCTAACGTTGTCAGAGGTTTTAGAAAGTACTTAAGGCTTTTGTTTAAAAAATATTAAAGACTGAACTCATTTTTAATAAATACATTTTGCACACTAAATACAAAACAGTCACAACTCAAAATTATTTATATCGAATTTTTGTTATAAATCAATTTATAAAACACATATCTGACTATATTTTTCGTTATTTTCTTCATTAACTGGAAGAATGAAGTTTTTGTGTTAAATAAAAATTGTTTTTCTTCTGCAGTTTCAACCAAAGAGTTTTATTTTTCGCTTTTCCTGAAAAGTCATGTTTTTGAGTTGTGACTGTTTTATATTTAGTGTGCGATTTATTTACATTTTACTAAAGAACCTTTTTAATTCAAGGATTTTAAATTTGTTAAAAACTTGTGCTAATATATGTAGTCCTTTATTTTTTTATTATTATACTAAAAAAGCTTTTGCAGCTTTTACTTAAAATTTAATTTTTTTTTTTTTTAATTTTATTTATTATAACATTTATAATTTCTATAAAATATATAAAATAAAACATAAAGTTTTTTTTTAAAAAAGTTTTTAAGAATGATCCCACCAAATATGATGAGTATATTTTGACTCTTTTAAGACTTATATTTATGAGTTTGAGCGCTCATAATGAGCCCAAAAAAGTATTCGTCATAAGCGTACCCTTCCTGGCAGGACACAGAGAACTCAGTCTGATATATGGCTTGCATAAGAGTCCAAAATGTGTGTGTTTTGAGAGTCTGAACAATGCGTATTTTCAAAATCTTATTAAAGAGTCTTTCATAAGGCTTATATACCAAATATTTTAATGCTTTTGTGGCTCATAATAAACAAACTTATGAGTCTTGGAAGAATCTTATTTATTAGCTCATAAAATTATCATTAGAGTCTTATATGAGTCTTATATGCCCGGAAAGGCACACAGATACGAGTCCAAAATATAACTCGAGTCAAAATTATAAATATTTTCGGAGTCTTATAAAAGTCATATTTTAGAGTTTATGTTTCTGAAGAAAACAAAACGAATAATACCCTTTTCTGAGCCATAATTCTGTGAGATTATTCAAATTCTTAAACCATAACATATAAATTTTCTGTTCTCGTAAGTTTTGATTTCTTTGATGTACTTTAAATAGAGCGTCTTAAACGCTGTCTCTACGCCGCACATTGGCAGAAATATAGAAAAAATGTAGAATAATTTTATAATATAGAATATAGAATAAGAATTCAGGATTATTCCGCAGTTACGGAACTGTCCCAACTGTCCCGGATTTCGCGGGACGTCCCGCATTTCAGTTAATTTTTTAGCGTCCCGCGACGACCCCTTGCGGGACATCTCTTGTCCCGCATTTAAGAACTTCGACATGAAACACAGTTTCCTAAACCGTTTAATTTTGTTATCAAAATTAATTTATAGCTCGTTGCAAAAGACAAGAACATTTTTTAGTTTCATTTTTCGATGAGCAGTGAGAAATTATTTCTAAAGCTAAAAAATTTTTTAGAGCATAGTTTCTTGTTCTTTTTGTACTGTTCGCTGAACTTAATGCTTTTTTTTAATGTTTTTTGCTGTTTTTCTTTATATTTAAATAAGCAAACATTACGAACAAATGATCGCACAAGTACGGTGTTGCACCGACGCACAGTCATTCGTCCCATAGACAAAAATCAAAAAAATTTATGGCAGAGAATAAGAATGTTTTGATATCAATTGGAAGGTAAAACATCAACTAAAAATATAAATAAAAATTATTTGTTTAGAGTTTAATTTACGCCCGCTATAGGTTCTAAGAGTTGATTGGTTTTCATGAATTTTATGTATTATCGCATCTGGAAAATCGGGTAAGACACAAAAAATTATGAAAACTGCAATTTAAAAAAAAAAAAAATATTAATAAAATTTTTGTAAAGATAATAAAAAGGTCAAATTTAAGTTTTTTAAATTGTAAAAATAAAATTAAAAATTTTAATTTTACTTCACTTCAAAGTCACGCTTTTTAATACTTAAAATTGCAAAATAGCAATATTACTAAGACATTTAAAAAAATATGCATAAACTTCGGTAAAATTTTTTTTCATATATCATTAGTCTTAACTTTCTACTAACAAGAACTAAAAAAATTTACTCCGCTTTCGTCCGCCTTTTAAAAATATTACTCTTTTTCCAAACATGAACTTTTGTTGTTTCTTGCTTTAACTCTTTTTCTTTGTAAACATAAAATCAAAACCGTTAAAAAATTAACCCTATATTGCATTGCATGTGAAAAGCATAAGTAATGTAATATAAAAATAACAATTGGCTTAAAATATCATAATTATTAAGAATTTTTTATAAAAATTTTGATTAATTTAATTAGAAATTCCTAAATACCTTAGAATTATTTTTATCCACAATTATTTTTATTAACTTTAAGCTTTATTTTGTTTAAATTTATGAAGTAGCCACTATTGGGTTAATTTTGTTTACATTTGACATAAAGCAAGTGGCAAAAAAGTTAAAAGTGCGATTGATTTAGTGCAAACATTATAAAATATGCCAAAACAAATATTATATGAAGATGTTATTGATTTGTGGATTACTAGTGATGTAACAAAAAGATCATTAAATATATTCATTTTGTGTTTCCAAGCTCGGGGAATCAAGTTTTAGTGACGGAAAACTTCGCATTAATATATCTCGATTTAACGCCGAGATGACAAAAAATTGGCGTCAAAGCCAATATAAAAAAGAGAGGTTACTTGAAAACTACTCTGCTTGGTTGAAGTGGACTATATTCAAGGAAACTAATGCCGATAATGTAAGTAATAGCCTCGATATCAAAAATAATATTATAAATCACACATTAATTTTTCCTTTTTAAATAGGAACCGAGTACTAGTGCTGGAAAACGTGGTAGACCTGAAATAAATTTCGAAACTGCTTCAGAAAAAACAAAATTAAGAAGGGTTGAAAATCTTTTAAATGATTATTGTCCGGAAGAACTTGCTTATGCTGCTAAAAAATCCAAAAAAAGAAGTGAAGAGAAGCAAACTGAAACAACAAAAAAATTGGAACCTAGTGAAGCCGTCTCGCTTTGCTTTGATTTGGGTTTATCTGATGAAAAATATAAAATTTTGGCAAACGTTGTTAATCGCTTGCATGAAAATTGTTTCCCAAGTTTGTATTCTATACGAAAGTTGAGACGCACTTTGACATTAAAAATAAAAGTGACAGAGATTTCAGCCGAAGTTGATCTGCAGCCACTCATGCGCATGACAACAAATGGAATTTTGGAGCAATGCAGAAATGGAAGACCTTCGGGAGAGCTTGCTCTTATATCAAATGGGGAATGAATGGCAGCTCAGGCCACAGTCTTTATAAACAGAAGTTTGCTATTGAGGAACATACGGATGCATTTTTGTTTGTGGTTGCCTTTGTGCCGCTTAAGTAGTTTTTAATAGATCATCAAATGCGAATATATTTTTATTATTTCATTTATCATTTTTAGGCTGATTGATAGTTCAACAAATGAAGCTCTATGGGAAAATTCAACACCTTCATCAACACTTTCATGCAGACCCATTAAATTTGTTTTTACAAAAGAATCCAAACAGATAGTTTCGATGGAGAATAAAAACATGAATTTTAAGATAAATAATCTTGAATGTGATACATTTTTAAAGAATGGCAAGGTTGCAGAAGTTTCTTATATTATGCACTGCACCATGATTGATGGGTCAGTAGCTAACGTATTAACAGAAAATACAAGTGCAAGTAGATGTTTCATTTGTAAAGCCTCTCCCAAAGAAATGAACCTTGTCACAACCAGTCGGTTGAGCAACGAAGATCACTACAAATTCGGCTTATCTATTCTACATTGTTGGATTCGATTTTTGGAATGCTTAATCCATATTGCATATCGTCTTCCGTTCAAAAAGTGGCAAGTGCGAAATGAAAATAAAGAAATATATTTAGAAAACAAATATCGTATTCAGCGCAAATTTAAAGAAGAAATGGGTTTGATTATCGACCAAGTCAAGCAAGGATACGGTACTACGAACGATGGAAACACTGCTCGTAAATTCTTTTCCAATGTGGATACTGCAGTAAGAATAACAAAGTTGGATAAGGACTTGCTTTACAATATGTTCTTAATATTGAAAGTTTTGTCGTGTGGAAAAACCATAAATATTAAAGAATTTGATTTACTCTTGCTGAGAACAAGAGATTTATATCTTAAAAACTATAGTTGGTACTACATGCCCAGCTCATTGCATAAGGTGTTAATACACGGAACAGAAGTCATCAAGTACTTCGATTTGCCAATAGGTTATTTAAATATGATATATGTATTTACAAATTATTTTAAATTTTCTTCAAATTTGGAAAAAATCTTTTGCAGGTTCCCTTTCTGAGGAAGCTTTGGAATCAACTCATAAAATTATTAGAAATGCTAGACTTTCCCACACTAGAAAAACAAGTCGTGAAAATACAAATGAAGACCTTATGCGGTTTTTAATTTTGTCATCTGATCCAGGGATTGTATCAAAAAGGAATTTGATATCACAAGTGAAAAAGCGAAATGATAATTGTATAGCAAAATATTTAGTTGAAATTAGTATGGAAGGGACAGGCGAACTAGATAACTTTGCAGAAATGTTAAATGATGCAGAAGAAAGCTCGTCCGATGAAAGTTATATTTTTGATTAAAACCTTATTGAAAAAATGTAATCTTTGGTTGTTATTTCTTCGATAAAACTAAAGAAATATCGTTTCATATCCTGTTTATGTCTTTATATTAATATTATTACTAATAACTTTCATTATGCATAATATGTAAGTTTCTGAACACTTTCCTTAACAACTTTTCATTACGCAATAAATTTTAAATTCACTTATTTATATATTATAAATAATACATTTTATCTCTAGTTTTTCTCCCTGATAGTCATAAAAATGTATCATTTTATGGCAGTACTACTTTGCAGAAAAATGAAGAAAAAATAAATGATAAAAACCCATTTTTTTAAAAACTATTTAAATTTAAAAAAACAATTGTTTATTTAAATTTTTTTACGTTTTCCGATTCAATATGCCATTGTTCAGATACAAGCAAAATTTCGATTCCGACCACTCCTTCTATTTTTGTCCATCGCTTGTATGGACTCGAATCACTGTGCGACGGCCTGCAGCACCCTGCATCTTGAGAGAGAAATAAAATAAAAATTACATAAAAAAGAAATTATTTTCTAAAGAAACAAGTAAAGAAAGTCTAAAGTCGGTCTAGGCCGACTATGAAATACCCTTTCCAAAAACAAAAAATTTTTATTGGCGTCTCCAAGGGCGGATGAAGCCTATATTTTATATGCATTTAAATGTTACACATACCAAGTTTTATTCCTGTAGCTCACAGTTAATGCCTTTATTGTGCTTTCCCTATGGGAGGTGGGCGTGTTCATGGACGGATTACTTCCAATTTTTGAACACACCTTAGTTTTGGTATAAAATACATGCACACCAAATTTAATTTCTCTATGACAAACATAACCTTATTTATTGAGTTTAAAACTTTTTGGGTTGTATGGGAAAAAGGCGTGTCCGTAGGCAGATGACGTCCATTTTTCAAAACTATCTTTGTCTTGTCATAAAAAACATTCGTATCAAATTTTAGTGCAGACCCTTGGGTGCATGTGATCATGTGTACCCAGGCGCGGATTTAGGGGGGGATAGGGGGGGCTGCAGCCCCCGGCCCCGAGCAGGTAGGGGCCCCGCAGTCGCTTATATATGAAGTGCTTATTGTAAAAACAATACATGCCATATAAAAAATATTTCGAAGTAATCGGCCTTAAAATTTAAAAAAAATGTATATTTGTAAGAAATCATGGTTCTTATTAAAATTTCTATTATGTGTAGGGCCTGAATTCATCTGGTAATGGTCGCAATATTTTGAGTGGATGTTGACAATGCATCAAGAGATGCAACGTTTCAATGCAACCAACTAATATTTGCAAAAAGGATATGCTGATTTGATAGCTGCTTTCTTCACTTATCGAATTCGTAACAGATTTGCGAAGTGAATTTTCATTGTTTGAGAATAGTGCCAAGAATCTGAATCGATTTGTTTGCGAAGACTATTAGAGATAAATAACTAGAAAAAACTGCAAAAAAGAACCCGAAACAATCAATTTGACTAGTGCTGATAGATTCAAAATCGAAACTTTTGCTTTATTTGATAAGCTACACTCAGAAAAGAGTTTCTTGGAATATGATAAAAAGGGCATCATATTTAGAAAAAAATGGTATAGACGTTGATCCAGAGAATGCTTTCTCTAAATGAGATCCTCAAAATTCAGAACTATATAAAAATATATCGTTTTTAGAGAACAAGACTTTTTTATTTTTGAGAAATAATTTGTTTTTATTGACAAAAAATAAGACACATTTTTCATTTTCAATCAATTTTTCTCTATAAATGTGAATTTTTTTGTGCGACAAAAATACTTTTCACTATTAGAGCCATGAAATATTTCCATTTCCCACAAGTGAAGAAATATTTCTTCGAAAATGTGAAAATTTATTCTAATTGAAGAAAATTTTATTTAAAAAAGAAAAATTGCTATTATCGAAAATAGAGAAATTTTTATCGGATAAAGGTAGGTGTTTTCCTCTTACTGTAGCAATAGAATTGAGAAAAAGAATTGAAGCGTATGGACAGTTAAAACTATTTGGATTCTTGTGCAAATTAATAGATAGTGAAAACGAAAAATTAGAAGTGAGAATAAAACTTCTTGTTGAAGTATATCCAAATGATATTCAAATGGAACTACTGTTTTGTTTTGTTTTTTTATAAATACCAAACTATTAAAAACAGAAATAATATGGTCTCAGGCATGATCGACATTTTTCCAAATATTTATATAGCCTTCCGATTGCTTGTAACAGTACCGTTAGCAAATTGTGAAGCTGAAATGTAACTTTTAGTATTTAAAAAATAAAAAATGTTCAGCTATCTTCTATGTCACACGAACGCTTGCCGTCAATTTGTATTGAACATTATTTGTTGCAAACGATTAACTTTGACGAGTTGATAGAAAACTTTGCCAAAGTTAAATCGAGAAAAAAATGTTAAATAAAAGTTCAAGAGTTATTGCTTCACTTTAAGACACATGTAAATGCGTAAAAATTAATATTTTGATTGCTAAATGATCCAAGCTAAATGCTCTGACCTTGAGTAGGCCCCGTGTCGATTTTAGCCCCAGGCCCGCCATGTTGTAATCCGGCGCTGTGTGTACCAAGTTTCATCCAATTATCTCAACTCCTTCTTCTTATCCTGTGTTTACGGACAACACACAGACGGGCGGACGGACGGACGGACGGACATGGATAGCTTGACTCACGTGGTGACGCTGATCAAGAATATATATACTTTTCTATACCGGACTCGCTTCGTTCTATGCGTTACAAACGTTTGCACAAAGTTAATATACCCTGACCTTTCAGGTTTAGGGTATAAAAATTGAAAAAAATTAAAAACGGATGACAAAATATTTTTTTATGCACATTTTTTTTCAGGAATATACATTAATTTTTTTCATTTATTTTTCTGCTCAGAGCATATTCAATTTTATTTTTAATGTCGACCAATCAGAATGAAGAACACTCTCCAAATTATTTTCTTATTCTCAAACATGCGCGAAAATGTTCTTCTCTTTTGAAACAGGCTATATCATTTATTTTTCATACATTTTATTTATCAAAACGATTTGGATTTATTTTTTAGTTTTTTCATGAATTGAGCAAGAGTTGGAAAGAGATCTAAACAATATCAAGGAACCAAGCGATGGTGTAAAGGCATCGTTGATACCCTTTATTTCTCAAAGAATAAAAGGAAATATTTAATAATATAAAAAATTGCATCTAATGTTGCCCCGCATTTTTCAGCCAAGTCCCGCATTTTTGATGGCTCCGTTCCGATTTTGTACTTTTCAGAGTTGGCAACCCTAGTCTCTATAGTCATGCGAAGTTGAGCTTCTTAAACCGGTTTTTCTTTTTTACTTCAATGTTGTTTTAACTAGTGTGTGCGAATAATTGTATAATCTCTGATTATGAATAAAATTAAATCAATTTTGATTTTTTTAGAATAAAAGAACTTTAGACGTGATTTTTTTACTTTTGACCATATTTCCAAATCCATTAAAAACAAAAAAAAAAAAAAAAAAACAAATTGGCCATTTCAGCCCTTGAAAGGACTTTGACCGATCTTCTTATGATCAATTGTGTTGTGTGTGTTATTAAATGTTTGCACACAATTAACCGAGAACTGGACCTACATGTTTTATGCCGACTCCGAACGGCTCATGTTCTCAAGAAGCTTTACATGGCATTATTTACTCTCTGAGGTTTGCCATTGTCTGCAGAGAGGTGGTGACCGATCAGAAAAATTTTTTATTGAAAAAAACTTTTCGCCGCGGCTGGGGATCGAACCCGGGCTCCGAGCATGCTAAGCCACACACTTAACCTGCATGCCACGGTCACCACCTCTCCATTCCATTCCATTACCAGAATTTTTAATATTCTGATTTGACTTCACACGGCGCAGATCTTAAAAAGTTATAACTGCTGGCTGTAGGGTATTAGGCGTTGCTCCAGAAAAACAAACATAGGCTACATCAGTCTCTTCCTTAAAGAAATTTTTTCAAGCAATGATCAAAATTTAAGTACCTAGCATTAATAGTATAGATTCTAGTGTTGAAAATAGGCGATGCGGGCTTTTTTGCTAAATTTTTCCCAATGTGCGCTGCGTAGCGAAATAGCAACTGTTTGCATAAAAATCGTATAAAAATTTTGGTTATTGAAAAAATTACTCTGAAATAAATTGATGTACACTTCGAAACTGCGCAAAATTATGACTCTTTTCTGAAAGATTAAAAAATAAACTTTTAAACACCACTAAAAGCTTTTTCCAAAAAGGAACTTATTGAGCAAAGAATGTTCTAGGTTTTTAATATGCTATTTAGCTCTATATGCTTACAAATTTTATTTCTCTGGCTGATTTATATGCTTAACATCATAGCATCAGAACTTTATTGCTGATTTAGTTAAGTGAAGCTTTTAAAGCTTCTTAATTATACAAACACCTAAAAGCATGCAAATTATTTAAAATTTATTCAAATGTTGAGCTGGTTTCGAATTAATTAGCTAACCATGCTCTTAAAACAAAAACAAACACATACTCAAACACACATATATATATAAATATATATATATATATATTTTAACATATAAACTCAAACACAATTAATACCAACTATTGGCAATTCATCGCTGCATATTCAGCAAAATAACTAAAACCCATTAATTTATGCAAAACTCAGAAATCAAAATAGCAACAGTAGCTTTGAATTGACTGGCAGGCAGTTTGTTGTTGTTTTTGTTTTTTTTTAAATTCATACACTTAGCATTTAACATGGCAAAGTAGTGTGCATAAATAATTGAGGTAATATAAGAGTGTGTGTGTTTGTGTATTATGTTGTATAGGTATGTATGATCGTTTGCGTGTGAAGTCGGTAATAAGCAGCTTTAAATTAATTGCATTTGTTGTTGATATGAATACGAGACTAAGTTGCACTTAAGCACACAAATACAAATACAAACACACACACACATACACATGTACTCTTAACTAGATAAACATACGTGCCTACTGACTGAAACAGGCTCAAAAGTCGGTCAAATCAAGTGAGTTCAGATACCTGAACGTGTGTGTTTATGTTTGTACAGGTATGCCAGCAACGTATACCATAATCAACAGAGTACAGTTTCACAACAGTTGAAATACAGATATTGACGTACGATTCAGACAAGTCAAATTTACGGAATTTATATACTTTGTAAAGTGGATATGTAGCATAATTTGCAATCATTAGTTTTATAAATATGCAAATTTATTAGCTTAACAGAGACTACTGTGTTTTGTATTGCTGTACAGAAATATATTAAAGCTTTTAACTAAAAAAACCTGGCAAATATTTGTTGAAAACAATGTTTCCGAACTAAATAAGTTTTAAAATTAGTTTCAGCTTTAAAACAAAAAAAAAATAAAATTTAAATTGAAAACAAAAATTAGCATTCGAAAAAAAGCTTATTGCAAAAATGTCTGCATAAAAAGCTTTTATAATATAAAAATCTTTACTGCATAACTTTTCAAGTTCAAGAAGAAGTTCTTTACTTGCTTTCATTTTAAGCTTTTAAACATAAAAAAAAATTTTTTAAATTTAAAGCAAAAATAAGCATTCGAAAAAAGCTTATTGTCTGCATAAAAAGCTTTTATAATAAAAAAATCTTTACTGCATAACTTTTCAAGTTCAAGAAGAAGTTCTTAAATTGCTTTCATTTTAAGCTTTTATACATACAAAAAAACATTTTAAAAATGTAAAGCAAAAATTAGCATTCGATAAAAAGCTTATTGCAAAAATGTCTGCAATAAAAAGCTTTTATAATATAAAAATCTTTACTGCATAGCAGTGATGATATCGGATCATTTTCGAGAGTACTTTTTAACAAAGGCAAAAAGTACTTTTTTTTTGTTAAGGGTACTTTTTATTAAGTAATGATATGTGAATAAATACATAAATTAAAACCAATACTTTTTTAAATTTTGTTATATTTATCACATAAAGCAACAATAAATAATCAGTATTTCTTTCAGAACCCGTTAAATATATATATTAGAGTGCCTCGACCTCTATGAGACAAAAAACAATTGTCATTGCCACCAACTTAAAATTAACCTTGATCGATTCTTAGATGAATGCACAACATTTTTTTTTTGGCTATAACGATAGCCACCAGTGAGCTAAGCCATTTTGAAAAACATCCAAAAACCATGTTTTTCGTAAAAATATTAGCTGGTGCAGCAGTTACAAATAAACAAATGGTTAGAAATAGTAGTGCTGAAGAAGATCTTACTATCTGGTCCAAAAAATTTCAAATCTTTGCCGTCTGACCAAATTTATTGCGTATTTTAATGAAATTTTTGAGTTTTTCTTTTAAAAGTTCTTGTTCTGGAAACATTTCTTAAATCAACGGCAAATAAAACGTGACTGGGCGAGAATTTTGGCAATAAGTTTATGACTTCATTTTCAAAAATGATTTTTTTTTAACTCTTGACAAAATTTCAAGTAAAATTCTTTATTATACCAGAGTACTTTTTTCGGCAAGAAGGTACTCGGGTACTTTTGTAGAGTCAAAAGTGCTCAAAAAAGTACTATTCCACTCAAAATATCATCCCTGCTGCATAACTTTTCAAGTTTAAGAAGAAGTTCTTTAATTGCTTTAATTTTAAGCTTTTAAACATAACAAAAAAAATTTTAAAAATTTAAAGCAAAAACCAGTAAAGAAAGTCTAAAGTCGGTCTAGGCCGACTATGAAATACCCAAAACCTACTAATCAAAAACAAAAACTTTTTATTGTAAATGATCGTCTCCGTGGGTGGATGAAGCCTATATTTATATGCATTTAAATGTTGATGAAAAATTTACACATACCAAGTTTTATTCCTGTAGCTCACAGTTAATGCCTTCATTGTGCTTTCGCTATGGGAGCTGGGCGTGTTCATGGACGGATTACTCCCAATTTTGGAACACACCTTAGTTTTGGTATAAAATACATACGTTCCAAATTTAATTTCTCTGTGACAAACATAACCTTATTTATTGAGTTTTAAACTTTTTGGGTTGTATGGGAGGTGGGTGTGTCCTTAGGCGGATGACGTTCATTTTTCAAAACCATCTTTGTCTTGTCATAAAAAACATACGTGCCAAATTTTAGCTCTGTAGGTTCAACAGACGCTTATTTATTGCGTTTTCAATTTTTGGGTTGTATGGGAGGTGGGCATGTCCGTGAGCAGATGACGTCCATTTTTCAAAGACATCTTTGTGCTGATATAATACACACACATAACAAATTTTATTGTTGTAGACTTATTAAGAGCTGAGTTATGCAGTTTTAACTTTTTGCGTTGTATGGGAGGTAGGCGTGTCCGTGGGCGGATTCCAAAAATATTCAATAGTGCAGATCCTTGAGTGCATGTGAGCATGTGTACCAAGTTTCATCCAATTATCTCGACTCCTTCTTCTTATCCTGTATTTACGGACAACACACAGACGGACGCTGATCAAGAATATATATAGTTTTCTATACCGGACTCGCTTCGTTCTATGCGTTACAAACGTTTGCACAAAGTTAATATACCCTCACCTTTCAGGTTAAGGGTATAATTAGCATTCGAAAAAAAGTTTCTTGCAAAAATGTCTGCACAAAAAGCTTTTATAATATAAAAATCTTTACTGCATAACTTTTCAAGTTCAATAAGAAGTTCTTAAATTGCTTTAATTTTAAGCTTTATACATAAAAAAAAATTGTAAAAATTGAAAGCAAAAATTAGCATTCGAAAAAGCTTATTGCTTAAATTTCTGCAAAAAAAGCTTTCATAATAAAAAAATCTTTACTTTTCAATTTCAAGAAGATTTTATTCATAACAGCTTTTTTTATACTAAAAGTTTGTTGCTAAAAAGTTTTTATATGAATTTTAAGCCTTATCAAAAACGACAAATTTTAAGATATTTTGAAATTTTTTCTTTTCTGTTTAGAAAGCTCTTAAGTATTAGTAAACATTTTTAAATGAAAAAACTTCAAAGAAAGTTGGGGAAGGATTTAATGATACTTTGACTAAATTTTAATGGTTTTTTTTTTCAAATAATTTCCAACCGAGATATAGTGCTATGATATTGCTATGTTTCTAAGACGTTCTGGTAAAAGCTCTGTAACCAGCATGTTTTTAAATATTTCCGGATAAAAAATTCACAGAATATTGCTAAAAGTGCTCTTAATAATTTACAAATTTGTTTTAATAAACTTGCTCAATACGTACTCTCAAAAAAAAATTCACAAAGTGTTTTTTAAGCTCAATAAAAATCTAAAATATATCTTTTTCTTGGCTGAGGTTAAATTTGAAATGAAAAAAGTTTAATTTTAAATGGAAAAAGTTTGTTTTGAAATGGAAAAGTTTAATTTGATTTGGAAAAAGTTTAATTTGAAATGAAAAAGGTTGAATTTGAAGTTAAAAACCTGTATAAAATACTGAATTATGGAACAAAATGTGTAAGTATTTTTATTTTTTAAGATATTTTTTTATATAATTTCAACGTTAGTGACTTTTATATAAATATTTTATAAAGCTTTAATATTATTTTATATATTCTCTTTACCTTAAAATGTCTCAATTACTCAACTTGCTAATTAAAAGCCTACTGATTAAAAGCTTTCACTGCCATGTAACGCTACTAACATGTAACTAATTTTATTACCCAGCTAATTTGTTAAAATTTGAAATGCCGTTTACTTGTGCACATTACAAATCTACATGATATCCTTTTCTCCTAAACGGTTGTATATCATGATTGCATTACTTCTGTCGCAGCTTCTGCGTAGACTTTAAAAATCAGTTTAAATGTCAACAGTTAATCTTTGACAACTTGTTCTTTAGACTTTAGTATATAATTTAAATTTTGCTGCTTTTACCTTCAACAAAAGAACCCTCATCTTCACAAGAGAGTCAATTATTTAAATATTTTATTTGCAAATTTAGAGCAAAGAAAGAAAAGCAAAAAAAAAAACCCAACTCACTGCTGTTTATCCATTTGTCAATGATGCAATTATATTGACAAGTTGAAGTGTGCTTTTAGAGCAAGTTGACAAAAAAATAATATTTCAGCTCTAAGAATTTTTCTATATTTTCATTTTTTATAAGCTTTGCTTCACTTTGTGACAACAAGCCATACAAATTAAGGCTGAGTTTTGCATCACTTGTTTTGGTTTTTGCCATCATAGAAGGAACGAACGTACGAACGAGCGAACAAACTAATTCAAAGTGAAATAGTTGTTTGGCACGAGTGTAGCATGTTAAAGTATGTTGAAGCATGCTGACTGAAACTCTCTTTCTATGAGTGTAGATGTTGTTGCCATGACAGTTGATGTCAAAATCAATGTCAATTTGCTGGGTGCCGTCATTTGCTTCTAGCTAGCTAGCTAGCTAGCTATTTGCTTAAGTTTATCATTTATGCAAATATTTTATATACATTGAGTTGAGTACGTGTGTTTGGGTGTGTGTGTGTGTGTCTGTGAATGTTTTATATTCAAAAATTGCTTTATGTTGACAACGAGTGTCAATCGTCTGTGTAGCACAGAGAATGTCAAACAAAAATTTGCTAAAAATATATGTATGTTGAAAAATCACAACAAAATATATGCAAATATAAACTTAAAAACAAATAAAACACAACAACATCAAGCAGTAAATGTTGTCGAGCTGTTGTAAATATTTTTTGTTAATTTTTTTTTTGCTGCTGCTGTATGTGTTGTTTAAACGATGCACAGTGTATTCGCTTTGAAAGAAGCTGAGACTAACACTGCAACGAGTTCTTTCAGAGAAAAAACAAGGCTAAAAAAATACACCTTATTTAATTTTATATTAATTGTACTAAAATATATTTATTAAAAATATTTTTGTATCAATTTTAGTCTTAAAATAAATCATTTGCAAAACTATACAAATGCCTCTAACCAGTTCAAAATTCAAAATATTTGATTACTTTTAATGCAAAATATACATTTTCTTGATTTTTCTTACGAATAACTCAACCTTTTTACAAAAACATTAACCACAACGAATTGTAATGCCATTTTTTATAGAAAAATGTCCGTAAACCCGAATGGTTTTTTTTTCGATTGACCCCAGCTTTCCTGTAAATGGTCAAAATTAAAACAAAAACATTCAAATATTCGGGTTCTGCCGAAAATTTTTCTATAAAAAATGTTATCGCCATTCATTGTGGAAACCTTGTTGAGTAATATTATTAATTAAAAAAAATAATTTATGTTATTTTGACTTAAAAAAATTTCAGATTTTTTGGAAATTAAATATTATTTTAGTATAGAGGTAGAGGTTTTTTTTTATCAAATTCCTTAATATCTCACTTTTTGGCATTCGTTTATTTAAGCAAAAGTCCAAATAGCAAAACTGTTTAAAACATTTATATAGACTTCATAAATTGAATTTTCTGAACAATTTTGGGCACGTAAACTAATAAAATGATCAACCTGGTAGCACTTATCGATAAACCTACGCTTCCCAATGCTGGGTTATGAGAAACTTACCCAACTATATATGATTTAAAATTGATGAAATAAAGTGAACGGAATAGACGTTTCAAAAACAGGAATATAGAAATATTCAGAAGAAACTCCAATAAGAACCATTACTTAAGCTTATGCTAGACCTACAGTTAAGCCTAAAAGTTAAGATTAAAAATTACTCCTGATGAGACAACAAATCGAAAGAATTTTCAACTCTAAATTTTATAATTTATACAAAGTTTCTAATTAACCTATCGAAGAGCAAACCTTATGATGATAACTGTATATATATAACTGAACAGTGTAAGTTATAGAATCATCTATGGAAAATTTATTGATCAACAGATTGGTTATGCAGAATTTGCCTAGACGGTGAATAATCTGCCTAAATATTCTGATTTATATCCTTCAATTGAGGAGAAGATGTCTTGAAAATTAAATATTAATTCTAGGATATTGTGACCTTACTATAGAATATAAGTATGTTTTGTTTGGAGCTAAATACCTGCTTTCGACAAATAGGTATGATACAATACATAACACAAGAAGCCACCGTGCAAATGGTTTCATAACTATGCGTAAGCCATATGTTTATACCCTAAACCTGAAAGGTCAGGTTTACTGGTTATGGTCAGGTTTCACTTAAGTTCATAATTAACCTACAATAATAAAATTAGGTCTGTATGTGTTTCGTATCAACACAAAGATGTTTTCGAAAAATGGGTGTCATCCGCTTACGGACACGACCACCTCCCATACAACTCAAATATTTAAAACGGAATAAATTAGCCTCTGTTTAACATACAGTGATACTATTTGGTACGTGTGTTTTTAATAACACGAAAGACGGTTTTGAAAAATGGACGTTATCCGCCCACGGACACGCTTATCTCCAACACAATGCAAAAATTGAAAACTGCACAAAAAAGCTCATAATTAATCTACAACAATAAAATTTGATGTGTATGCGTTTTATATCAACACAAAGATGTCTTCTAAAAATGGTTGTCATCCGCTCACGGACACGCCCACCTCCCGTACAACCCAAAAAATTTAAAACGAAATAAATAAGCCTCTGTGCAACCTACAGAAATAAAATCGGGTCGTATATTTTTTTTTGACAAAACAAAGATGTTTTGAAAAATGGACGTCATCCGCCTACGAACAAGCCTACCTCCCATGCAACCCAAAAAGTTTAAAACTCAATAAATAAGGTTATGTTTGTCATAGAGAAATTAAATTTGGTATGTATGTATTTCATACCAAAACTAAGGTGTGTTCAAAAATTGGGAGTAATCAGTCCATGAACAGGCCCACCTACCATAGCGAAAGCACAATAAAGGCATTAACTGTGAGCTACAGGAATATAATTTGGTATGTGTAAATTTTGCATCAACATTTAAATGCATATAAAATATAGGCTTCATCCGCCCACGGACACGCTCATTTTCAATAATGTTATTTTTTATATATGGAATAGTAGGTTTTGGGTATTTCTTAGTCGGCCTAGACCGACTTTAGACTCTCTTTACTTGTTTTATTAATGTATTTATTTATCTTAATGTATATATATAGATAGCATGTGTTTGAAGCCCCTCTTCCATATTGTTTAATTAGCAGCTATTATAATGAGGTTACTGAAGGTTGAAACGCTTAGGATTTCACAAATAATGTTTTTCAAAAGAATCTTGAACTAGCTGAGTGGCTACTGTCTCTATAATTTTTAACCAATATCTGATTTATATTATAAAAAATTATAATTATATAATTATTAACTGTTATTATATGTTAGGCTGAATTAAGTTTCATCCATCGTAGTGCTATACTAATTCTTTCTATGTACTTCCTACTCTCAGCGTTTCTAACCTAACAATAGTCAAGTTGAATGGGGCAAAGTCAAGTCTACAGCTAGCCGCGGTGTATATGGCACTCGACAATAATATTCCGTCTAATAAAGTCAAAAATCTGGTTGGACAGGCAAATTCACTCAACAACACACTCCTGATGGTATATCACGCCAATGCAAAACACACTCTTTCGGCCAACTCTTAGAACAACAGTTAAGGTCAGTTTTTTTTTTACTATCTTATTAACTATTTTGAAAGTACCACCTTTTATTTTCCCTAGCTCAGACAATTTTAGTGGTTGGTAGGTGATGTTAGACATAAAACTTCTGTCGTACAATGAATCTCTTAATTTGATTAATTAGAGAGTATCCAGCAAAAGATCCTTCTAGAACTACAGCTGAATCGTTTTCAATTTCAAACAAGGAGAACAAGTAATACAACGATTTCGAAATCCAAAAGGCACTAGCTGAGAAAATTTTGTCAGCGTTACTTCTAAGACTAATACATAATCTGATAACAACAGCAAATGAACTTGATTCCTTTGTAGAGGTCATTGAGCAAGTCATGCAGATTGCCTTTACTATCTCCTGTCCCGTTAATAGTGGTAGAAATAAAATCTTTTCGCCATAGTGTTGTAAGGATGTCTCTGACCTTAGTAAAAATGTCTAGAGAACCTTCAGTAAACGCTCCAGACTAAATAATTGGACGACTTATAAGTCAATTATAAACACCTGCCAGAAAGCTATTCGTGACTCGAAAAAGTACTCTTGGGAAAAATGTACCAATGTGTTTCATTATCTTAAATAATTGGTTAGACTGACAATGAGTAGAAGTTTATCAAAGAAACACTGCAGTTTTACTATTATAAAAAAGAGAAGAATGTTATGTGAACAGAATCTTCTAAGGAGTTGCCTGGCACACCTTCTTGACATACATTTTACCGGCTCTAAAATAAACGAAATAGACGACTTCGAGACCTTATGTAATGTTCTAAATCACTGACTGATATACATAGCTAGAGACTTGGTATTTCCTTCAACTTTCACTATCGTGAATGAAACGACCCTTGCATAATTGAAAGAGCATTTTCTATGTGTTTCCCCAGCTTTAATAAGATTATAAGATTAAATTATGAAAAATCATTATATGATAGCCTTAAGGATCTTTCAGCTACAAGTATCAACGATTTACTCATACATATTGCCTATTTATAATTATATGCAAGATGATAAAAATAAGTTCGAATCTATAACTCTTAATTGATTAGATATATAAAGCTATTTTCTTCAAAAAAATTATTTTTTTATATTATTATTTTGTTCAAAAACAGAAAAACAACATTTTAAAAAATTTAATTTTGTCAAAGAAATCATAAGGGTAGCCTTGATTTTTTGATGGCACGGACAATTTATTAATTTTGTGTCAAGATAAAATAAATTCACCTAAAAACCGGTATAGATTTTGAAAGAAAATCAAAAATGCTATTTTGAGTTTTTGGTTTTTTACAACAAAAATCATTTTTACCCCATATTTTAAGAATAAATCAAATTTTATGGTCTTTTTTTCAAAGGAATAATTTAAATATAAACAAACAAAAACGGTATTATTTGCATAAGATTTTTTAAGTTAACTGAAAAGACTTAAATACAAAAAAGAAATAAATAAAATCTATTCACAGATGGCGGAGATATTGGCTTCCCAATTTAGAACATTCAATTTGAGACAGTTTTTTTCTCTCTCTTGGCATTTGGTTGAAACACACGCTAAATAACTAACGACAATATTAAGAAAATTCATTAAAAATACTTTTGGTTAGAATTTTGCTGTAATTTTTAGCATATTTAAAAGAAAATTTATCAAACTTTTAGAAAAAATGAAAAAAATTTAAAAACCGTTAAAATCCGACCAAGATATTCACATGGAAAGTAAAATTTTTGGAGTTCAAAACACATTTTTTTTCAAATTTAACAATTGATGAATGCATAAAACTACAATTTTTTAAGAAATTGTTACTTTTAAAAAAAATTCAAACTCGACCAACTCCAAAACTCTCCCCCAACTAAATTTCATATTAATCAAAGAGCGGGTTTTTTCTCAAAAATTTAATTTCTCTTTTAGAAGGTTGGAAACCTCTCTATCAGATATATCATTTTTATATATATTCTGCACATCTGGGCAACATAACCTTTTGAACGATATAAGTTTCATTTATTTTGAGTTTTAATTAATACCAAAAAAGCGTACGACAAACTTTAATAAGAGGTAGATGAATCAGAGCAGCTCAGTAAAGACAACTAGTGGTATCCCGACTCTAATTAGCCTAGCGGTATATCGTACCATTGTTCCGACACCGCAACAATTTATTCACTTGTTTCGGCTACTACAAGCTTTTTAAATACTTAACTAAACGCCACGATACGAATTAACAATATGAACCATATTTTAATTGCAAAAAGACTTTAGAGAGAAAGAAAAAAGGAATTTAGAGTTAAGGGTATTTTGGAGTCAAGATCTGCTCAGATGAAAGTCGAATTCGCTGATCAATTTATTTGTTAAGCGAAGCATACTGGTTATAGGTTCACTGCATTCAAACTCGATGCGGTGAAAGTTAAGGTAGAAGAGAGTGAAAGACCAAAGGTTGCGTGGATTGGTATTAAAGGATATTATTTGGAGTAGTACTGGGCAGTTGAAGCTTTCCCATACTAGTTGATGAATAAAGAGACCATCGGCAAATTCACTTCACTTTGCAAAAGTTTATAAGTTCATCAACTTCAGATGGTCGGCATAAAGAGTGAAAGTAATGAATCTTCATTAAGCGGCTTCGATTCGCATTAAATAAGTGTTGTAGATGGCAGACCAAACCTGACTGACTGGCATATTCGAGGATCTAACAAAGATAAGAGATATGAGATTTTGTGACGTATAAGAGAGAACTGTGAGAACTCTCAGAACCAGTTTTTCATGAAACCAAGTGCAGACTTGGCTCGACTGATGATATTATTAATATGTGACCTAAAGTTCAAAAGCTAACAGAAGGAACTAGCTTGTCGAGAATATAATAATTTCTCGGGGAAAGTTGGAGTCGATTACGAGAATATGTTAAAGCTTGACGTTGAGTTGCAGTAAATTTTTTTGACACAAAGTGTTAAAACTGATCAGATAGTCTTGAAGACTATGGGCAAGAAGAGACAGATTTTCATTTCATCAGCATATATTGAAAAATTGGATACTTTGATGATACCATCAACATAAGAAGTTATTTAGTCGAATAAAGGACCCAGGTGACTGCCTTGTGTAGCACCAGAGGTAGTTGTTAAAGATTTTGAATTAGAAAATCTAAAGATCACATTTAAATCTTTGATATAAGACTAAAAACATGTTATAAACAGAGATCAAAAATCAAAGGCTTGAAGCTCAAGTAGGATGTTTGCGTGCGAGATTTTGTCAAATACTTTACTGAAGTCAGTGAAAACTACATCAACTTCATAAAGTATTTGAATCAAATTCTGCAGGGTTATTGGTAGTCAATTTACCGTTGAGAATCTACCTTTTACTTAATGCAATATACTGGAAATAAACTTTTGTTTGGAAATACTAAAGAGGCGTAATTAATTGGAACTGTTTACTTAAACAAAAAACAAATTGGCCATTTTAGCCCTTCAAAGAACTTTGACCGAGCTTCTTATGATCGATTGTGTTGTGTGTGTTATTAAATGTTTGCACACAATTAACCGAGAACTGGACCTACATGTTTTATACCGACTCTGAATGGCTAAAGTTCATGTTCTCAAGAAGCCTTACATGGCATTATTTGCTCTCTGAGGTTTGCCATTGTCTGCAGAGAGGTGGTGAGCGATCAGAAACATTTTTTTTATTGAAAAAACTTTTACTGCGACTGGGAATTGAACTCGGGCTCCGGGCATGCTAAGCCACATACTTATTAACCTGGATGCCACGGTCACCATTACTGTTTACTTAAGACGCCTAAATTCCAAACCGTAGAAATTTTGGTGTGGAGCAAGTGATACACTATCATGTCGCTGTCTTACCCTTAACATAAGGTTTAAATTATCACAAAATGATTTCGGTATTAGGGTATAACATGCATAAAGTTTTTGGTTTTTTTTCAATGCACAAAAATTTTGCAATAAATTTTAAAATGCTCTTAACCGTAATTCTTCACAGGTCTTTTGAGTGTGTTTTAAAGCAAATAAGTATTTAAGAAAAAAATATTAAAAAATGTAATCCTTTACTTAAGGCTGCAGTTGAACAAGTTTTTGTCAAGTTATTTTAATAAACAAAAAAACATTTAATGAATTATATCAAAAATCAACTGAGATGTAGAAAATCAATCAAGCTTTTTGGATAGAAAATCAAATTTTTTTAATCGTTTTTTTTTTTTTTTTTCTACAAGAATTTGTTATTTAAATCTTTAAATTTATTAATATTTATAATTTTTGTAGAAAAGTAGCGAATTTGTTTTTTGTTTTGTCTTGCTCGCTAATATAACACTGTGCGTTGTTTTTTGGCTGACGATGATGATGATATTGTTGTTTTTGTGACATTTTATGCATATTGTTGAGACACACGACTAGGCAGGCATCAAAGCAGATTTATTGTTCCATTAAATAAATGACAAATGTGAAAATTTATAACTGGGATTTGTCGCTATAAAAGCTTTTATTGTTTAATGTTGCTTTATAGAAACTTTTGAATATAAATCAATTTTACGTGAGCAGCTTTTTCAATTCTTTGTTTACATAAGACATTGCTTACACAAATACACATACACACACACTCACACACACACACACACTCTGTCACTCGAAAACACACATCAGTTCAGACAAACATGTAAGCCACACCCGCAAAAACATATTTAAATGCATTATCTTTGATTATCTCTACCTTTGTTGGTCTCAACCAACACTTCCGAGCAACTCTTGAGCAATAATGCGGACATCCGGTTATTCACGTTGTGCTTGAGCTGATATAACTTTATATGACACAACAAGTCGCACAATTAGCACATGACTTTCAGGCTTGTCCAACAAAAACAACAACAACGGCACGTTTAATGCCAACAACAAAAGTGCTTCATTGAGCTGCCTCTGCTGCTGCTGCTGTTGCTGCTGCTGCTCATCATTATGTAAATATGATTTTCTACTTGCGGTTCAGTCCAGTTCAGTCAGTGAGAAGGTAGCATCTAGCATACCAACAAGCACTTCACTTCCAGTGCTCTCCTGCCTTTAGCAAATTGCAGAATACACGAGCAGTAACAGCGAGGTGTGTCGCTGCTGAATTAAGACAATATTTTCAGAAGGCGAAAAAAAAGCAAAAAAAATTACATAACAGCTTTGTGGGAAGTCTGTCCAGCTGCCCTTATGTGTGTGTGTGTGTGTGTGTGTGTTTGTTTGATTGTATGTTTTGTAACGATGCGGGCGAGAATGCAAACAAGCTTGGGAAAAACAGAAAAAAAATGCCCAAAATAAATACAGGCGCAAGTAACGTAATGTTGTTGAAATTCAGGCAAAACCAAAACAAAAAAAAAACAACAATTTGTTTATTTTGGCGTGCAAGGACATGCTAAAGTTTTAGCTTATTTTTGGCATTGCCAATAAATAACTTTGTCTACTCTGCTCGACGTACTTTGATTTGATTTTTTTTTCTTTGTTTTTTGTTCTAGTTGTTTTCAGAGCTGCTCAAATAGCCCAACCTAGACTTTGCCAGTTTGAGCTTGTTTCTATTTTTGTTTATTTAAAGTAATCTCAGTAAAAGCTGTCTGTCTTTAAATGCAGCCATCTCTTTCTCGCTTTGAAACTATTTGCTCTCAATGCTTGCTTTCTTGCTTATCCCATCTCAGCTGTCAAAGCATCCAACTTGATTGTGTCTTTGTCAGCTGTCTGCATGTGAAAACTTTTCATTCACCTTGTTTCGAACATGCCACATTTCAATTTGGCCAAAACAATGCAATACTGCCTGACAACCGGCAGTGTTATCCTGCCAGCTAACTTGCTCCTTGCTGTTGTTTTTGTGCTGCATTTGTTGCAAGCTTTTGCGTTCACTTCATTGCCATCATCCAAGCGACCTCGCTGCTCATCACAAGCATTCTAGTTGTCTGTTTTTTTTTTTCAGCATTCACTAAGTTTTTTTGATCTCGTCCTTGAGCAACCATGATTAGTTTTTGCTTTTGTTTTTGCGCGCTTGTTCATTTGATAGCTAATTAAAACGCGCATTTAATGTTGGGCTGATTGGCGGCCTTTTATTAAATGGAGCAAATATGAAGATGCTCTTCAATAATGCGGGAAGAAATTTTTGAAGTTACCAATTGGAAGGGGAAAAATTCGTTTAATTCGGTTAGAATCTATTTTGTACATTATCAAAGCATATATTTTAAAATTTATTGAGTCACATACAATATTGATAATTTTATTTTTATCAATAATATTGCCATATACTATAGAATTTGGAAGACACAAGAACAAAAGACCTAAAACATGGAATGGAGTTGGCTGTGTCATCAACTCATCTGTATGTATTTAGACGTGGCCAAGTATATTTGTCTTCACATTCATACATTGCTTTTTCTTTATCTTAATTTTATCTTAATCAGTACCTCAACCCTGTTTGAAATCTTTTCCTTACCCTTTTTCAAGCCTTTTCCTTATCATCATTTAAATCATTACTAAAGATACTGTCTGAATCCTTATCTTATCTTTGTCTTGATCTTCATCCAAATCCATGTCTTAGTCGTTGATCAAATTCTTGTCTTAATTCTTGTCCAAATCCTTATCTTAATTTGTGTCAAGCTCTTTTTAAATCTTTGTTCTAATTCTAAACTTTATTCTTGTTCTAACTCTTTTACTAACTCTTGTCCTCACTACATGTCTTGGGCTCTATCTTAACACAGCGTAACTGTTCGTAATAATATTTTTTCTCCTAATTATTCTACAAAGCCGCATCCAGATCTCTACAAAAGCTCAAAATAATCATTGTTCTAATCCTAGTACAAATCTTTATCATAAGAATTGTCCAAATCCTTAACACATTTCTACCTAAATGTTATTTAAATACACAAGAAAGACTTCTAGAAAAAATTCTAGTGCGAATTACATATATTTTTCTATAGTAAAGAGGAAGGATGGGTCTAAGCAAAAAAAACAATGGTCTAAGTAAGCACTCTTATATTTTTCGGTTAACCTATAGGTTAAAATCACGTTATTTTGTTTCGAAAAATTATCAGAAAAAGAGGAAAATGGAAAAAACAGACACTTTTCAGATAACTTTGATATCTTCTAAGGTGTCCTTTTTACAATTACGAAAAATCGACAGCGATGTCTCAACACATGGGTATTTCAACATACAATATTCTATGGCGTGTGCAAAAAAACAATTTTTTTTTCTTGCTTTAGGGAAAATTTTGTTTGATATGAAATTAACAAACTGAATTAACCACTAGGAACTATGAAGTTTATAAAAAAATGTATTAATTTATTGAAAAAACAAACAAAAATATATATTTATTGTTTATATATATAAATATATAAACAAATAAATATAAAATATAAAATTTTTGTTTTCTTATCAATTTCTATGGTCCCCCTGGAGTACATTTTAAAATTTTATCAAAATTGTATTTATAATCCAATCTATTTATGATCAGGCTTTAATGGGTTAACATAATTTCTTAAATCTCTGATTTAAATCTTATACTCATCTTAGTTCCTTTTTTATATCTTAATTTTGTCCCAAAATATTATCATAATCCATATTAAACCTCTTTCCATATTTTCTTCTTATTCTTGTTCTACGTACTGTGAAAATCCTTTTCAATTTCTTTGTTAATATCCCTATAAGATCTTTTAAAAATCCTTGCACTATTTCTCGAACTACTCTCGGCTTAAAATTTTTTCTAATCTTTACTTACCTATGGTACCCCGGGCGCATATTTAAAAAAATTTATCAAAACCAAAATGATCCAATCTTTGAGCAGGCTGTAATGGGTTAATCTAATTATTTCTAATCTTTCATCAAATTCTTTTTCTCATCTTCGTTCTGATCATGTTTTATTTTTGTACCAAATCATAGACATAATCCTTATTTTATCCTTTTTCCATATTTTATTTTCTTATTTTTGCTCCAACCACAGTGCAAATCCTTGTGATCAATATTGTTCAGAGCCTTTTAAGATCTTGTTTTAAATTCTTGTCCCGTTTCTGGGCACACTGTCGGTTTAAATTTGTATTCTCAACTTTGTTTCAATACTTATTTTGTAGTTTATCCATATCCCAGTTTAAATAATTACCATAATCCTTGCCCTTTTACTTGTCCTAACCATTGTTGTTTTTCCTTTCATTTTTTCCCGTCATTTCAACCTTATTCTTGTCCCAACCATATCCTTGTTGTAATTCTAGTTTTGGTCCTCGTCCTCGTCCAAAGATCGGTTCTTACCTTCTGGTTTTGTCTTGATCTTTGGTAATTGGATCTTTGAGTCAAATTTGGATCTTTGGATCTCTGGGTTTTTGGGTCTTTGTGTCTTTGTGCCTTTGGTCTTCGGGTCTTTTGGTCTTTCTTTCGGACTTTGGGTCCTTGGATCTTTCGGTCTTAAAGGCCTTCGGGTCTTTAGATCTCTGAGTCTTGGGGTCTTTAGAATGTTTGATCTTGTGTTCCTGGGGCCTTTGGCTCTTTGGGTCATGAGGTCTTTGGGTCATGGGGTCTTTGGGTCATGAGGTCTTTGGGTCTTTGGGTCTTGAGGTCTTTAGATCTTTTGATCTTTGAGTCTAGGGGTCCTTAGGACTTTTTATCTTGTTAAACTTGGCCTTTGGGTTTTTGGGTCTTTGAATCTATGAGTTTTTGGGTCTTTAGGCATTTGGGTATTTGTGTCTTTAGATCTTTGAGTTTTGGGGTCTTTGCGACTTTTAATCTTGTAGTTCTTGGGATTTGACTTTATAGGTCTTTGAGTCGTTGGGTCTTTGGGCCTCTGGGTCTTTGGGCTTTTGGATCTTTGTTTCTTTGGTTCTTAAGGTCTTTGGGTCTTTTTGGTCTTTTGGTTTTTTGTTTCTTTGGGTCTTTGGGTTTTTGGGTCCTTGGGTCTTTGTATCTTTGGGTCATTGGGTCTTTTGATCTTGTGGCATTTGGATCTTTGGTTTTTTGGGTCTTTGGATCTTTGAGTCTTTGAGTCTTGAGGTTTTTGGGTCTTGAGGTTTTTGGGTCTTTGAGTCTTTGAGTCTTTGGTTCTTTGGGCCTTTGGGCTTTTGGGTCTTTGGGTCTTTGAGTCTTTGGGTCTTTGGATCTTTGGGTCTTTGGGTCCTTGGGTCTTTGGGTCTTTGGGTCTTTGAATCTTTGGATCTTTGGGTCTTTGGGTCTTGGGGTCTTTGATTCTTTGGGTCTTTGGGTCTTTGGGTCTTTGGGTCTTTGGGTCTTTGGGTCTTTGGGTCTTTGGGTCTTTGGGTCTTTGGGTCTTTGGGGCTTTGGGTCTTTGGGGCTTTGGGTCTTTGGGTCTTTGGGTCTTTGGGTCTTTGGGTCTTTGGGTCTTTGGGTCTTTGGGTCTTTGGGTCTTTGGGTCTTTGGGTCTTTGGGTCTTTGGGTCTTTGGGTCTTTGGGTCTTTGGGTCTTTGGGTCTTTGGGTCTTTGGGTCTTTGTGTCTTGGGGTCTTTGGGTCTTTGGGTCTTTGGGTCTTTAGATCTTTGGATCTTTGGGCCCGTTGCATTAAATGGATTTTGCAGCGCTCTTTTTGTCTTATGAAGTTATATTTTAATTTGTTTTTTATCCTCTGCCTGATGATGCCATCATTAAACTATTTTATTTGATTTCACCTTACCGTTCTCTGTATTCATTTAAATACGTTTATTGTGTCAGATATAATAACCGGGTAAACATTCCCTGCAACGACATTGCTTGTTTGTTGCATGTCTTGAAGCAGCACTGTTTTCGGCCTCTTAATGTCACATTTTTTTATAATAAGGAGAAAGATGTAACCCTACATCTAGAATAAAATTTATTCTAGTACCAAGCCGTTGCATTTTCGGTAACAACTTTTTTGTTAACAAGCGGGGTATGACGCCAAGGTATCACATATTTTAAATGCACTTTGATTTCTTTAACTTTAAAATTTATTTTGTCAGCATGTTGCTGATCTCTAAAGGTATAACATGTGGAAATGAATCAGCACCAGCTTAAGCTTTTTTAATTGTATCTGCTAAAGCTTTTTATTGCAAAATGTACACTTTGGAATAAATGCACGAAAACTTTTGTATACTATGAATATGTGCTGTCAAACCTAACGGCAGGAAAAGGCATACACAAATAGCCAACTGAAAATTCAATTAAAACAAAGTAGAATTTCATGTTTTGTTTTACGATGCAGACTCAACTTTATTGATTGCATGCATTTAATATTTAAAATGCATACACTGAAAACAAAAAAAATACAAAAAAATTCAAAAAAAAAGTTTAACAATTTTCAACGTAAGTTATTTTTGGCGCTTTCAGTTAATATTTCAAAAAAAGTTGAATGTGAAAAAAAAAAGACAAAAAGTAAGTTTTAAGAAAACACTGCGTTGCAAAACTATAAAATGTGATTATAAAAGGCTTTCATTTCTATTTTTCTTACTGTTTTTCTTTGCTCTTATAACAAGAGGTTAAACCAACCTTTAAAAGTTGACCTTGGCCCTTACTTTAGAAAACATTTGATCAGAAAATATTGTTAAGCCTCAAAAGTTTTAATTTTCAACTTAATTTAACCCTGCACTTTTTTTATACAGCTTTAAAAAAATTATTTATACAGCTTTGTTGCACTTAAAATATCATTAAACCAGTATTAAACCTGTAATCCTGTTAAATCTTTAAAACTATCAAGAATATCAAATTAATTCGCCAGCAATAAAGTTACACAACTTTTACCCTTATTACAGAGAGAGCAGTTAAAATCATTGACCGAAAAAGTTCATACTTCATTTTAATTAAATAGAAAAATTGCATAAGCCATCATTAATTTTTCAATTTTCATGAAAATAAAATCCAGCACACAGCAACCAAAACCACGCTTCACATAAATTCATTTTAACACACATGAACAGCCAACAATATGTTGGCCAACCATTCGCAATTCGAAATTTCTTTCTTTGCTTACCCAACAGTACGCTACGGCATCGACTTTCAACAGGTACACTCATTCATAAATATGGCCATTTCCGGTTTGTTGATTTTTAACACAAATATGCGAATTACGCGAAAATTGAATTTTATTACCTTTGATGTGGAGGATCGATAACTCGGTGTGCATTATTGTATGTTCTTCAAGCTTTTATAGCTATTTTGGTATTGAAAGTATTGAAAGCGAAAAATGGTAGTCGAGTGTGAGGAGAAAGAGTCAAATGAACGGGGTTACGTGAGGCAGGACAAATAACAAATTGAATTATATTATTTCTGCAATTTTCAGGTGGAATTTTTGTAGTATACGCAAAAGCATAAAATCACGCTAAATAATTCAATGTGGAGTACAACAAGAAGGGTAAGCGTAGAAAATTGTTATTAACAAAGAGGCAAAAATTTTATATCGCATTATATGGTAAAAAAAAAACAACCCAAGAGCTCATGTCGGAAAAGATTTAAAAGGAGCGCATAAAGCAACTTGGAATAACAAACAAATTTTTTTTCAATTCATTAAAAACATTTAAAATATGTTTAAAAATCATAATACATGAAAAATATGCCATCAATAATTTATACAGTAAAAAAAATACAATCGAGTTATTTGAGTATCTGTCAAAAATAAAACTGGAAACTTGAATTCCAAAATTAAAAAAAACAAGTTTAATAAATATATACAAATTATTATAAAAAACATTATTAAAAATAATAATATGAGCACAGCGAAGTTCATGAAAGACTGAAAATATATTATTGCTTTAATTAACTTTAACTCTCTAAACTTCATTCTGACTTTAAAGTAGCTTTAAACGAGATAAAAAATTCATATGTAACAGGCTTTGAAATTGCATAAAACACCAATAAAAGAAGTCAGTATTTTTGCGGCAGAGAAAAAATTTCATAGAAAAAATAAATAAGAAAGAGAAATACTTTGTTAAAAAAAAATACCAATTGAAGATGAAATGATTTTTCAAATTCAACTGATGTTTTTCAAAATTCCATTACTTACAAAATATCAAGCTGATTCATGACATTTCGTTAGTTATCGTATTAAAAATTGACATGAATCAACTTTTACAACTTTTGTTTCTATTTTTTTTTTAAAGCCAATTGATCGAATTCTATATGACTAAGCGCTTAGGTAGCGTTGAAGCATACAGCTCTAAATTTCTTCAGTTAAATTTCTTTCCAAGTGAAACAAAGCAATAACTTCTTCGACAAAAACTTTCAAATTAAAAATTAAGTCAAACTTAGTTTTGTAAACTTATCTTGATTTTTAGGAGTGGTCATGTATTATTTGTTTAAACAAGCAGTTGTATGGATCACAGTTGCTAGATTGCCCTGGCGAAGCAAATGAAATACAAGTAAACTTTTTTAGGTTCAAAACTCATTTCAACTCATTTTTATTAAAATTTTCACAGTTTTGAATGATGAGCTACCTGTAAATGGTAACATTATTTTACTCCATGGAACAGGCAAGCGCTTTGGAAGTTCTGGTAATATCGAAGCCTCATATCGAAGTCCCATAAAGCGTGGTTGTTTTTGTGAATCTTACTCCCGAACCTGCCTGACTCTTTAATTCAATTGTAGAGCACTCGATGGTATTAAACAGCAGAAGCAATAAGCATAGATATCAGATTTCTTTAAACCGACAGTAGATATGTTGAGATGGTGGCAGGTCCTCTTAACAATCCTTCATAAATTAAGGTGATGGTGCTTCAAAAGGCTTTATTTAAAAAATTCAGGCCCGTGGCCAGAAAATTGTAGGTCGGAGAGCAACCAAATTCTTTTTCGAAATTAGAAAACCATAAAACTAGATGAAATTAAAATAAACAAGTAAAGAAATTCTAAAGTCAGTCCAGGCCGACTATGAAATACCCTTAACTTACTTTTCCAAAACTAAAAAATATTATTGAAAATGGGCGTGTTCGAGGGTGGATAAAGCCTATATCTTATATGCATTTAAATATTGATGAAAAATTTGCACATACCAAATTATATTCCTGTAGCTCACAGTTAATGCCTTTATTGTACTTTCGCTATGGGAGGTGGGCGTGTTCATGGACGGATTACTCCCAATTTTTGAACATACCTTAGTTTTGGTATTAAATACATACACACATACCAAATTTAATTCCTCTATGACAAAAATAACCTTATTTATTGAGTTTTAAACTTTTTGGGTTGTATGGGAGGTAGGCGTGTCCGTAGTCGGATGACGTCCATTTTTCAAAACCATCTTTTTCTTGGCATCAGAAACATACGTGCCAAATTTTAGCTCTGTAGGTTAAACAGAGGCTTATTTATTGTGTTTTCAATTTTTGGGTTGTATGGTAGGTGGGCGTGTCCGTGAGTGGATGACAACCATTTTTCGAAAACATTTTTGTGTTAATAAAGAACAAATTTACATCAAATTTTATTGTTGATTAATTAGGTTAATTATGAGCTTATTTATGGAGTTTTCAATTTTTGCGATATATTGTAGGTAGGCGTGTCCGTGGGCGGATGATGTCCATTATTCCATACCATATTTGTTTTGTCATAAAAAACACAAGTGCCAAATTTTGTATCTGTCTGTAGATTGAACAGAGGTTTATTTATAGCGTTTTCATTTTTTGGGTTGCATGGGAGGTGGGCGTGTCCGTGGGCGGATGACACCCATTTTTCGAAAACATTTTTGTGTTAATAAAGAACATATTTACATCAAATTTTATTGTTGTTGGTTAATGATGAGCTTATTTCTGCAGTTTTCAATTTTTGCGTTACATTGTAGGTAGGCGTGTCCGTGGGCGGATGATGTTCATTTTTTCATACCATATTTGTTTTGTCATAAAAAACACAAGTGCCAAATTTTGTATCTGTAGATTGAACAGAGGTTTATTTATAGCGTTTTCATTTTTTGGGTTGTATGGGAGGTGGGCGTGTCCGTGAGCGGATGACACCCATTTTTCGAAAACATTTTTGTGTTAATAAAGAACATATACACACCAAATTTTATTGTTGTAGGTTAGTTATGAGCTTAATAATGCAGTTTTCAATTTTTGCGTTGTATGGGAGGTAGGCGTGTCAGTAAGCGGATTCCAAAAATATTCAATAGTGCAGATCTTTGGGTCCATGTAACCATGTGTACTAAGTTTCATCCAATTATCTCAACTCCTTTTTCTTATCTTGGATATGGATGTTATCCGCCCACAGCCACGCTCACCTACCATACTACCAACAAATTAAAGAGTCAATAAATAAGCTCATACTTAATCTACAGAGATAAAATTTGGAATGCATATTTTTTATAACAAAACATAGATGATTTTGAAAAATTTACGTCATTTGCTCACGGACACGCCCACCTCCCATACAACCCAAAAATTTAAAACTCAATAAATAAGCTCGCGTTTAACCTACACAGATAAAATTTGGTACGTATGTATTTTATATCAAAACAAAGATGTTTTTGAAAAATGGTTGTCATCCGCAGACGGACACGCCCACCTGTCATACTACCAAAAAATTAAAGAGTCAATAAATAAGCTCGTACTTAATCTACAGAGATGAAATTTGGTATGCATATTTTTTATAACAAACCAAAGATGATTTTGAAAAATTTACGTCATTTGCTCACGGACACGCCCACCTTCCATACAACCCCAAAATTGAAAACTAAATAAATCAGGTTATGTTTAACATTCAGGCATAAAATTTGGCTTGTATGTATTTTATACCAAAACAAAGATGCATTAAAAAATTGGGTGTAATCCGTTCACGAACACGCCCACCTCTCATATAACCCACAATATCGGAAATACTATAAAGGCATTAACATGTGAGCTACGGGAATAACACTTGATTATTTTTATATATGTTTGTAAATTTTTCATCAAAATTGAAATGAAACATAAAATATGGGCTTCATCCTCTCACGGACAAGCCCATTTTCAAAACTATTATTGTAATTTGAAAAAGTAGGTTTTGGATATTTCATAGTCGGGCTAGACCGACTTAAGACTTTCTGTACTTGTTTGTTTATATTGAAATAATTTCTTTTAAAATGATACCACAAAATTTAATTTTTTCCCAAAATATGAGTTAAAAATTATTTTTGTTTTTAAAAAAGAGGAAAACTGAAATTTGCATTTTTGTATTTTCTTTCAAAGGCTAAAGCGTCTTTCAGGTGAGTTTATTTTATCTTAACACTTAATTAAAAAACTGTTTGTGCCATGAAACCGTGGCATGCAGGTTAAGTGTGTGGCTTAGCATGCTCGGAGCCCAGGTTCGATCCCCAGCCGCGGCGAAAATTTTTTTTTATACAAAATTTTTCTGATCGGTCACCACCTCTCTGCAGACAATGGCAAACCTCAGAGAGTAAATAATGCCATGTAAAGCTTCTTGAAAACATGAATTTTAGCCGTTCGGAGTCGGCATAAAACATGTAGGTCCAGTTCTTGGTCAATTGTGTGCAAACATTTAATAACACACACAACACAATTTATGATAAGAAGCTCGGTCAAAGTCCTTTCTAGGGCTAAAATGGCCAATTTGTTTTTTTTTTTCGACAATATTAAATTTCTTTAATATGTTGTTTTTTATTTTGTAAAAATTCATTAAATTCAAAAATAATTTCTTTGAAGGAAGCTTTAATCTTTATATCTCCAGCCAGTTAAAAGTTAAGGCCTCGAACTTTTTTTAACCATCTCGAAAAGAAAAAATTGTTGAATTTTGATCACAGGCGTTACTAGTTATTATTAAAACACAACATAAGCCCACCTTTTTCAAAAATCTCAAAGAGTTCATAAACCATATATAAATATTTAATCGAATGAGTTCTAAGATTGTGGCATCTTATTTTTTGTAAGATTTATTAAATAATATATTTAAAATAAAAATAAATTAAAATAAAAATAAATAACATAGTTTTTAAGAATTAAATTTTATTATTCAAGAAGTAACTGGTTTACAATAACAAAGTTCTCAGCAGAACAACCGAGCAGCCCACTAACTTTGAAAAGCGAATAAGCTCAACTGAAGCAAGACCAAAACGTAATTACCGAGAAGCTTTTCACTGAATCACAGCAGTATTTTTGTACTCTTTTGCTAGTTTCAAAATTTCAAAAAATTATCTATATTGATTCTGCAAAGATTATAACAAATTATTTATAAAGCTCTGAAAACCTATTTTATACATACGGAAGGCCAACAATACTACGTTTTTTATGAGCTGTTGGCTTTACAAAAAATAAATTAATTTTAAACAAAAGCTTTTTAATAAACTGCATAACTCTTGGAAAGTTTTTGTTTAGTTTTTTGTCCAGTTAGAAATAAGATCTTAACATTACTTAGCAGTTGCAATTTTAGGAAATGCTCGATGATTTTATATGCATAATTAAATTATGAAGTAAATTACACTGAAGATTATGTTTAGTATTAAAAACTTCTAAATTATTTTATAAACTTTTTAAAATTTGTGTTCAAGAAAAATTTTAAAATAAAATCATAATAAAATATGACATAAAAAGATCTTTCAGTTTCTTTTATTTATGCACAAGACCAACAATGTAACGTCTATTTCAAACTTTTGACTTTGCAATATAGTTTTGCGCTAAATTATTTAATTTTGATTAAAATACATTTAGAGCTCATTTTCGTGAACTTTGTTATTCTTTGCAAACTTTTTTAATCTAAATATCATACTGAAATTTGCTGTCCTTCATATTGTTTCTAAAACTGTTGATTTCACATTCAATATCAATGAGCCAAAAGCAAAAGCTCTTTACGTTTCTTTGAAATTTTCAAAGCAATTTTACTTTTCTTTCTATTCAAACTAAATCTCTTTTTTATCCTTTCATTTAGAAAAGTCACGCACTATATTTACTCGTAGGTATAATATTCGATGTCCTTTTTTCTTTGTAGAATGTTAAAAAACGCGATTGTAGCACCCTTTGAACTTTTTGTTACTTATTTTAATCTTGGCTGTTGAAAAGAAAATGAAAGGGTTGATCATAAATTGAAAGGCAACAAAAGGGCAAACAACACAAGAAAAACAAAAAAAAAAACGACAACAACAATAATTTGCACACAGCATACCGTTAAGTTGTAGATAAGGTTAAGTGCGACACTTGAGAGCAGTTGATGTGAGCAACACACGCACACGCTCAATGAAATGTTGTTGTTGTTATTGTTGTTGTTGTTGCCTCTCTTTGTGCTAGTATAGAATATTGCATGTTCTTTTGCTGTCATTTAAGCTTGAACATAAGCCTATCACACGGTATTTGCTATGTGTGTGTGAGAAAATTATTTGTTGCTAGTTTTTTTGTTTTGGCGCATAACAAAATCTATCTTTGGGGATGTAATTAAATATTTAAAACTTGTTGCTTGCCCCATCTTTTGTGGTAAATAGTGAGAAAAAAAAACGGTTTCATTTATGAGCAACAAGAGAAATGAATAGAGTATTTTAAATGGGATTAAAATCAAGCTGCTAACTGAAACAAGTTAGATAGAAAAATAAATTTGTTCACAACTTTTTTGTTCTCCAATAAAAGAAAATAGAAAAAGCTTAAAATAGTTTCAGTATAAAAAAAATTTGCATTGCAATTGCTAAAAGTAACAAGGTTTTTAAATTAAAACAAATTTCATTGAGACCTTGTTGCTTGAGTTTTATTGAATTTATTCAAAACACTTAATTTCCTTAAAAAATTTTCACAACGCACGTGCAACTCACACATCAAAAATTGCAAGTTTGCATAAAAAAGCTTATTTAAAATGTGCTGCTGCCAAGCGCACATCCTTCAGATAATTGAGACAAAAACAAAGTTAAAATGTACGACAGCAAAAATAACAAAAACTGTCATCCGCCATCAACAACCAGCCAGCCAGCCAGCCCAGCCTAGTCAATATAAATTGTATATTTATGATGACTAAATTTAAAGGCAGCAACGTGAGCCGCAACACAAAACATAACATCAAAAAACAACAAAAAAGCCAACAACCAAAACAACAACAATAACTATCAAGAGAAATTTAAATTAATATTTATGCAGAAATTTTGATGGTATACCGCAGTTTATGTGGCTGCTGTTGCTATACAAACAACAAACAAACAACAAACAAACAACAAAAACAACAAAGCTATACCCAACATTTTTGGGGTTCAACCAAAAAATGTATGCTTCAACGAGCAATAAAACAAGGCATACAAAAGAAAGTAACAACAACAAGAACAATAGATAACAGCAACAGAACCTACAACAACCTTACCATCATCAACAATACTAACAGAATGATAGCAACATAAAAACAGCTTAAATCGAATACTTTTGTCTAAAAATTTTTGCAGCAATTAAATTTTTGCAATATTTTTCAGACCAAACATAAAGCCTGGCCTAGCTTACCGCAAACAGCAACAGCACAGCAGCAGCACGAGTAGCAACAACAGCCGCTTTATATTCTAGGCTTAATGCCTAAATAATTATGCGCTTTAGTGTGGTGAATATTTTTGTCAAATATATATTCATGTAAAACACATATTTTTCTATGCATTTTCATGAACGTCCCTCAGTTTTGTTATGTTGTTGGCAGATGAGCAACGCGCAAGCATTTAATTAAAATTAAATTTACTACGCTGACAAAATATCTGCCTACATAGGTTTTGTTTTATATATTTTTTTTTTTTTTTTCAGCACACAGAGAACAGTCTTTAGCCTTCAGGCTATAGCATCTACACTGTATGTGTATTTTTTTTTTTTTTTTTTTTTGTTTTATAGCGCATAATTAAAAGTGAAAAAAATATGTAACAGCAAAGGTGCAAAAATGTTTTTCAGCCTTTTAGAGCAACACATAAATTAAAATATGTTCCAACCTGGTGCATGTTTTGCAAGGCGAAAGAAGGATAAAGAATGCAAAACTATGACAAAAATAGTTGAGGTCATCATTATGAATAAGAACTTGAGTTTATATGATAGCAAGTGGTTTGCTTGTGACAAAAATAAAACATTTGAATATATTTTTAATCATAATTAAATATTAAGCTGACTTCAAAACAAATGTTAATACACTAAACTTGAATAGGTCAGGGTTCATGAAGTCTATGCAAACTTTTGTAACGAATGCATAGAAATAAGTTAGTCTAGTATAGAAAATTATATATATTTTTGAACAACATCACCGATTTAATGGGTTTATGCATGTCTGTCCGTTAATTCGTTTGAGCACTTTTCCTAAACACAGGATAAGAAGAAGGAGTTGAGATATTTATTTTACATAAATATCTCCTGAGGTCGAAATTTGACCAATTTTTTGCTTGCCTTTTAGAATTTTATGCAAAATAAGCGAGACGGTTGAAATAAGTTTGAGGCTATAAGTTTAAATTGATTGGAGATAAAAAGCTTTTTCCTTTAAAGAAATTATTTTTTAAAATTTATTCATTTTTCTAAAAATCAAAAATATCGTTGAAAAAAAATGCAAGTCTGTCAAAAAAATCTTCCAGAATAGCCTTGATTTTTGTAATCCAGCAACAGTTAATAATTTAGTCTCAAGACCACATAAATTCACCTGAAATACGCTTTAGACTTTGAAAGAAAATCAAAAATGCAAATTTGAGTTTTTCCCCTTTTACATCAAAAATCATCTTTAACCCATATTTTGAGAAAAGATAAAATTTTGCGACCTCTTTTTAAGAGAAATAATTTAAATATAAACAGAAAAGTGACTGTAAAATTGTATTGTATTGTATTCAATTCTTTAATTTAACTAATGTGACTTATATACAAAAAAGAAATAAATTAAATCTATTCAAAGTTGGCGGAGATTTTGTCTTTCCAATTCAGAACATTCAATTTGAGATAGTTTCTTTCTCTCTCTTGGCATTTGGTTGAAGTACGCGCTAAATAACTAACGACAATAATAAAAAATGTATTAAAAATACTTTTGGTAAGAACTTCTCAGTGATTGTTGTTATATTTAAAATAAAATTTAACTAGATTTTAGAAAAAAATTTGAAAAGTGGAAAAACTGCTCAAATTCGACCAAGATATTTTCATGGGGCAGTTAAAATTTTTCATTCAAAAAACATTTTTATATCAATATGCGATTGTTGTCACATTTAAAAGAAAATTTAACTAGATTTTAGAAAAAAATTAGAAAATTGGAAAAACTGCTAAAATTCGACTAAGATATTTTCATGGGACAGTTAAAATTTTTCATTCACAAAACATTTTTTTAATAAATATGACTATTGAGGAATGTATGTAATTAAATTTTTTGAGAAAATTTTTACTTTTGTTAAAAAGTCAAATTCAACCAACTCAAAAGCTCTCTCACAATCACATTTTACATTGATCAAAAAGCAAGTTTTTTACAAAAATTATATTTCTCT
The DNA here is from genome assembly GCA_958299015.1 of Tetanocera ferruginea. NCBI lineage: Eukaryota > Metazoa > Arthropoda > Insecta > Diptera > Sciomyzidae > Tetanocera > Tetanocera ferruginea. Next base: position 24,150,638 of record OY282640.1, read on the forward strand.
CGCAAAAGGTTGGAAACCTCTCCATCAGATATCTCATTCATCTGTCCCATTTAAAAAAAAAGGCAAAAAAAACCTATAAAATAGGACTTTAGAGGGTTAAAATGTGCCACAAAAATATTTGTTATAATATTCTACCATAAATCTCTGTATGCACCAAAGCCCATCATTCAACTTGAACCCTGATATAATTATTTTAGCACCAATTATGAATAAGTTCGGACCTTAACCCTTAAACAGATATTAGCTTTTACTTATATCTGGCGTTCAAGTTGGATTATGGACTTTGGTCTATTTAGGGACTTATAGTAGAATTTTATGACAAACATTTTTGTGGAACATTTTAACCCTCTAAAGCCTTGTTTTATGGGTCTTTTTTGTCATTTTTTTGCAATGGGACAAAAAAGACCCATACACTGAAGAGTTAGAGGGTTAAAATATTCTACACTGAGGGAAAAATGTGTTAAAATTAAATGAAATTGTGTTCATATCTAACGAATTTGTTTTTGAAATAGAGCTTGAAACAAATTCATTAAAATTAAACACAACTGTTTTTAAAGTTAAATTAAAAAAAAATGTTTTTGTTTTTAAAACAATGTTTTTGTTATGAAAAACAAATTTAAAACAAAAATTTTAAAATTCAAAACACATGTTTTAAATCATATTTTTTCGATGCCAGTTTTTAAATTTTCCGAGTTTTAAGTATCAGATTCACAACCAGCTACCCCCGGAACTGAAGCTAACATATCCGAATACCAAATGTTAACTCCATTCGATGAAGTTTGCATTCGAAATATTTTAATATTTAATTAATATGTTTTTTTTTTATAATATGTTCGATATTTGTCAAACCAATTCAAAAAATTCAAAAATTGTCATTGTATTCAAATTTTTGTTGGTTTTTTCAAAGAAATAATAACAGAAAAATTAAAAAAAGAAAGGAGCTTATAGGTAGGTAAAAATTAAACACATTTGTTTCTAATTTTGTTTTGTAGAAACGCAAAGGCGTTAAATTTCTATTTTAATATTTTTTGTTTAATTTTAAAGTATGTTTTTTTTCTCAGTGTAGAAAAATGTTTTACCAAAATGTTCTTCATAGTTTTTTTACATACATTTTTCAAACACATCCCATAGCTAAAGTGTAAAGGTCACATTCACCATAAGGTTTCCTATTACGATTCACCATAAGAATATTTTACATACATGTATTTTTTTTTTTTGTCCTCTCTAACAGAATTCGTTGTCGGAACCTTGTAATTTTTTTTGTGTGTTGGACAGTGTAATTTGAGCATTAAATGCATCATGTTGCATATCAAATTAAAGTGCATTAATTTTTAATTCTATATATAATATTTAAGTTATATCTTAATAACTTGTTTTTTTAAATAAACTTTAATTGTTTAAATAAAAAATTATAAATAATATAAACCGTTATGATTCCAAAAGTTATTGGTTCACAGAAAAGTTTTTTGAATATAAAATAACCACGATGAAATTACCTTTTAAATGATACCAATATTGATACAATATTTCTTAAACTGAAAGGATACTGCTTCCGGCTTCATAACTAATTTTGTACCCTTTTAAATGTCTGGCATAAGAAACCCCTCTGCCAGGTGTCTGGCAATTGCTTTTTGTGTTCATAATGATGGTCTCAATAACTTATATTAAATTCAGCTTTGATACTATGACGTAAGTAGAACCCTTTTTTTGGAACTAATCAAAGCTTAAAGCTTCGGCCTTGGATTCACACAAAGTCTTAGCTTTGATAAATGACCTTCCTTACATATCGACTTCTTGGGTGTCATTTTGTTATTTTGTTTGGCATGGCAAAAAATACTCGGCAGTCTTAACTATTGTTGCTTTTAATAGTTTGTTAAGAGTATTCACGATATAATGCCGTTGAGGACTTGAGTACTTGCGCAATTGTTCAGTTAGGTTTTTGTGAACACACCATACTTCTAACTAAGATTATAAATATGAATAATATTGAGATTATAATTTTGATTGGCTTGAGATTATTAGCTATCAAGTAATAAGTTAATAAACTCTTAAATGTTGCTCTTAAAATCTCTCTTCCAAAGCTGTCAAATTTTTCAATGTACACAACTACACAACTGCTCAAGTACTCCAAGTCCTCAAGTTTTGGCTATAGTAGAAATGTAGTTGTGTAGACTTTTTGAGGTGCGTGTATTTTGTTTTTGTAAAGTACATAAGATCTCAAGTCCTCAATTGCACTGACAACTGCACTGTATCGTGACTACCCCTATTGTAGCAGCAGCTATTTTGCTTTTTTGTCAATCATCTGTCATGTTTTCGACAACCAACCTTATCATATACTTTTTCAAATGAAAAAATGAAATTTTCCATGCATCTCTTAGGCTGAAAATTAAATGTTTGAAAGGAAAATATTGGTTTGGTTTCAGTTTGTGATATATTACGAACAGAGCAGAACGCATGCTAAATATAAATTCATTTTGTTGTTTGCATTCGTCTCTTATTTGATGATTGCGACAGTCCAAGGTTCATTGCCCGCTTGTGTCAAAGGTTTTTATGAAAGGAAGTTGAAATTTTTATATCAATATTTGCTGTTGACGTTATTATAAGCTTCAGGAATAAAGCGATCTTGAAAACGTTACACAAGCGTCACGAATACGAATAATAGACAAACAAATTTCACTTCAAAAATAACAAGATACCAAACAAAGCTTTATTGACGGTATATTATTTATATTGCTTTAATTACTTGTCAAACATCGCGTTCCTGAACCTAAATCATAATTTGTTATCAGAACTTCGCTATCGTATCTAATGCTTTGTCTACACAGAGAGTTAAGTTTATTTTAAAAATTCGAAATAAACTAAATAATTAAAAATGTTCATATTGTTTTTTTTTTTGATTTTCTAAAAAGTAAAAATATTTTGTAATTTTTTCTAACATTTCTTTTTATATGTATTTTTTTTTTAAATTAATGGTTACATTGTTTAACTTAAGACAAGTATTTACGACATTCTAGATTACATCTCTTTTACATCTGCATTTTGTCCAGCGGCTACTGATTGACTTTGAGAAAAGCAAGTTTAGAAGTACTTTAATCTAATATACACGGAGGAAAAAACATGGGTTAAAATCAAGCTCAATGCATTCGTAACTGATATCAGCTCAATAGAGCTTAAAACCATCTCAAAACATGCTATTCACGTTTGCAGTTAATGCCAGAAATTGGGCTTGAAAATTTTTTTGAGAAACACATCAATTTGTGCTAAATACGTGTAATCGTGGGCTTGCTTGTAAAAAAAAATTAATTTTGTTGTTATTTATGCACATCAAAAACATGAGCAACCGAACCATGTTATTCTGAATTGGTTGTTGCTCTCACGTGTATAAAAGTGCAGAGAATAAATTAATAAATTATATAATTTGTACAATGAAAATATCATTTTTATATAGCTTTATGTTTTTTTTTTTTGGTTTATTTTGTTCTTTTCTTTTTTTATTTATTTTTTTTTTGTGTTCTCTTCTTTTTTTATTTATTTTAAAATTTTAAAAATTTGACATATTTTAATAAAATTTTCCTTAGATCGGGCATATTTCTTTTAATTTTTTTTTTTTTTGAGTTCTTTTCTTTTTTTATTTATTGTTTTTGTCTTCTTTTCTTTTTTTATTTATTTTAAAATTTGATATTTGGCATATTTTGATAAAAAATTAAAATTTTAGGCATATTTTTTTTATTAATTTTTTTTTGTGTGTTCTTTTCCTTTTTTATTTTATTTTGAAATTGACCATATTTTTATAAAAAACTAATTCCTTAAATAAGGCATATTAAGTTATTTTTACTATCAATCCATAAGTAGCATGCATTGCACACTAATGAGCATGTTTTTGTTTTTAAAAACAATACCAAAATGACATAAATTGGGCACAAGTGAGCATATTAATTTTTTGATAAATGATCCAAACATCACGTACATTATGCACGAATGGGCGTGTTAATTTTTTGATAAACAATCACATTCGAGCTTGATATGAAGAACATTATGGCTTAACTCAGAATCACTCCCAAAATTAATTGGTTTGGGATTGTTTTCAGCTCAAATTTCTCTCCGTGTAGAAGTACTTTTATATTGACTTCGGTATAAGTGAGAACATGCCGCTTCACTTCCATTTCAGCTGTTTAAAAAGTAGTTATAGGCTAACTCGAGGAGATGCAAGTGAAGATCTACTTCACGTTTTACTGATTTTTCAGTTGGATAAGAAGTAGTTATAGTTTAGCTTCGATAGAAGCAAGTGCAGTAGTACTTTTTGCTGTAGACAACGCCTGGAAAAATAGTATTGGCTAGAATTGTGACTGCAACAACTCTCGCCAGGCGTCTTTGCTTCACGCGCGCCGTCTCCAATCTCCTTTACCAAGTGCGGTTAGGGCTTCCTCGGGCAATCCATCAATGGCATGTTCATCTTCTTCGTCGTCGTCTGTTGGCTTTCGCCTCAAACACCTTTTTCCGCTTTTACCGCTTAACCAAGTCAATGTCGTCGTAGAGCTCTTACAGTTTGTATTTCAGTTGAATGCTATAGTCGTCGACAACTCGAACGGAACCAAAGATTTTGCGAAGAACTTTCCTCTGGAACACCCAAAAAAAAATTAAAAAAAAAACAATCCAGAACTTATTCCGAAGTATTTATTTTTTCTGACCAAGAAGTTAATGAAACAGAATTTGAATTTAAAACCATCAAATGAGCATTTTTGATACTTAAGCAGGCAGGATACGAACCCATGTTCTCCACCCGAGAGTCTAGCAAACTTCCACTGCGATATTGTATGATATGATATACAATACATTTGCTTAGATTATCAGTTTTTCTGTTATAAGAAATGAATTTTTTTTTTTTTACAAATGAAGTTTTCAGTTGAACAATTTGCAGCTGTGGTGACCGTGGCATGCAGGGCAGGTTAAGTGTGTGGCTTAGCATGCTCGGAGCCCGAGTTTGATCCCCAGTCGCGGCGAAAAGTTTTTTTAATAAAAAATTTTTTCTGATCGGTCTTCACCTCTCGGAAGACAATGGCAAACCTCAGAGAGTAAATAATGCCATGTCAAGCTTCTTGAAAACATTAGCTTTAGGCGTTCGGAGTCGGAGAAGTTCTCGGTCACTTGTGTGCAAACATTTAATAACACACACAACACAATTGATCAGCTCGGTCAAAGTCCTTCAAGGGCTGAAATGTCCAATTTGTTTGTTTTGTTTCAGTTGAACAAACAAATTTTTCTGTTGCTGCAATTACAACTAACTCACGTTTATGACAAACGAAATTAGTTTCTTGCAATTAAACACGCGTTTCCCACAACTGACTATTATTATGACAACTCGTTTAAGCGGTTGTCGTTTGAAACAAAATGGCGATAAACGTTTTTTTTTTTTTTTTTGTTTTGCTTTGCGTGTACCTTTCGAATGATATGAGTTTCATTCGTCTTGAATTTTCATTGGTACAAAAAACGTATTTTTTAATATTTAAAAAATTTATTCAAATCCTCAGAGAATCTCAATTTTTATTCACTCAAAAAATGTGCGATTAAGCAACGGATCGTGAAATTTCTCTTATTACTTCAAGATATTTGAACTAGTTCAAAACTATAAGTAATTTTATGATCAGCTTTTCTTTTCTCCACATAAACTATCATTAAACATAATTATAAATTTCATTTCATTAAAATCTATGTTTTGTGTACTTAAGAGTCGTTTCAAGAAAGAGCTAGAGTTTCTTAATTGGTCTTATAGTGGCATGTTTGAAACGATTTGCTTTAAAGTTCTTTATCTATGTATAATGCTATCAAATGATCCTAACCACTTTCAAAATTCCATGTAATTTATGATTTATTATCAAGTACCTACTTAAGTAAAATAAATTTGATGTTTGCAGTCAACTTTTGTGGACTAATTTCTCAAATAAAGCTTTAAATTTTACGAATACAACATATGATAAAAAAATATGATATGATGATTGACTTTATATTGGACACTAGTACAAAAGCGCGTCATACGACGTCTCGTATTCAAAATATTTAAGTAGCATACGATATAACATTTTTCATTCACCTCAAATGTTGTTTTGTTCCAGTCGTCGTCAATGTTACTTCTAAAAAATATTAAATAAATTTTATGTGCATACTTTTAGGCTAACAATTTTTCATATAAAAAGCACTGTAATAACGAAACCGGTTGTGATTTAGGCTGAACATTAGACCGGATCATTTTTATATGGATAAAAAAAATTTCAACCGGTCGGAGTCTCAAAAGTTAGATGAACTCATTAAAATGATTTCTGCATACTTTTTTTTCAAATCGGGGAAAAACCGCCGAAGCAAATTTAATTTTCCTGAAAGTCCTTTTTAGTATAAAAAAACATGTTTTTTGCTTGTAACTTTTTATTTTTCACAGAATGCATACCCAAAAAAACAAACAAAAAAACAAATTGGCCATTTCAGCCCTTGAAAGGACTTTGACCGAGCTTCTTATGATCAATTGTGTTGTGTGTGTTATTAAATGTTTGCACACAATTGACCGAGAACTGGACCTACATGTTTTATGCCGACTCCGAACGGCTAAAGTTCATGTTCTCAAGAAGCTTTACATGGCATTATTTACTCTCTGAGGTTTGCCATTGTCTGCAGAGAGGTGGTGACCGATCAGAAAAACTTTTTATTGAAAAAACTTTTCGCCGCGGCTGGGGATCGAACCCGGGCTCCGAGCATGCTAAGCCACACACTTAACCTGTATGCCACGGTCACCACGTGGTGCATACCCACACCTGCTAAAATATTAAAGTTCTTACTTATACCAATATTCTGATATTCAAAAATTTTAAAAATTATATTCCATTATATTCCATTATTATTGACCACAAAAAATTGATTTTTTTGATATTTTTAAAAAGACATTTTTTTAAACTGCTTTAAAAACACATTTTTTTTTAGATTTACGTGAAAGTGTTATGGTTGGAAAGGTATTAAGTTCTTCTTTCTTTCTGTGTATCGCTTCAATCAAATGCTATGTGCGAAAACTGAAAGAATGTGAGAAATCGGCTTTAGAAATCTGATAAAATGAAATATTTTTTATTCATACAAACAATTGATTTCATTTGTTCACTGCTTTATCGTCCAGTTTTCGATAAATTTTTTTTTTTAATCACATAGCTTTGATTAAAGCGATACACAGAACAAAAGAAGAACTTAATACCTTTCCAACAATAACAATTCCACTTAAATCTAATAAAAAATTTGTCTTTTACAGCGGTTTCAAAAAAATGCATTTTTAAAAATATCAAAAAATTAAATTTTTTGTGGTCAATAAGAGTTATGATGAAACAAAATTTTAACAATTTTTTTATGTCAAAATGTTAGTATGAGTAAGGAATTTAACTTTTAAGAATATGTGGGCATGCGTTCTGTGAAAAATAGAAAGTTACAAGCAAAAAACATGTTTTTTTATAATAAAAAGGACCTTCAGGAAAATCAAAATTGCTTCGGCGGTTTTTCTTCGATTTGAAAAAAAAAGTATGCAGAAATCATTTGAATGAGTTCCTCTGACTTTTGAGACCCCGACCGGCGAAATCTAAATTTTGATCCAGTCTACTGAACATGTTTTAAAAAGCATAGCAATAACAACAATAACAGTTTGAGCGATAAAGAGCACGGAACAGGACGCTTGTATTTTATATATTAAGATTGCAAATCTTTTATCTTTGATCTTTTAATCATTTAATTGCATTTTCATCAAAACATTGCCTTAATAAAAGGATTAAAATCATAACTGGGTTGCAAGAAATATTTCATCTTTCAGCTCATGTGTATTTTATTTTTTTTTTTAACTGTTTTATTGTGCTTCTTGTGTCTTGTGTAGGTCTTTAAATACACTGAAGCTTCTTAAAAGTTACTAAGAAGAAAAATTGTATATATATATATTTTACATTTCATTTGTTTGAAATAACGTTTTTGTTAATCCTTATCAGAAAACTTCTGCCAATGTCTTTATTAATCATGTTGTCATACTTCGAGAAAGCCAATAAAAAATCTTTGAAAAATGTAGCGCATCTGAAGCCCATCACAAACGTTATTTAGTCAAAGATAGACAAAAAGCCAGACAGTCACGCTACAGCGCAATAAATCTAAAAGGATTTTTTCTTTATAGTTTTTATTTTTTTTTATTATTTTTTTTTTTTTTGTTTGTGTCAGTTGGCTTTCTTATGTACTTGGCCATAAATTATCCTAAGAAGGCTTACTTAATTAAATTGTTTGCTAACTTTAGCTGTTTTTTTTTTTTTTGTTTTGTCTTATGGCTTTTATTATCAATTTCTATACCATCTACATGCAATAAACAACCCGCTCTCTGAAAAACTAAACATTTTGTCTTTTTTTGTTAGTATTGGTGTGTAAGTCTTGCTGCTGCGGTCCAGCAGCTTAAATGAATGACATAATTTAACACCAGCTACTCATGCTGCCACTTCATAAGCTTGCTTGCTGACAATTCATTCATTTGTTGTTTTTTGTTGTTGTTGCATTTTATCAAAGCTAATTGCTGTCGAAGCTTTAACGGCGTTGGCTTCAAGGATTAATGTTTTGTAATTAGCTGCTTTAATGGGCGGCTTAACCGCAAAAACATGTTTTGATTAATGATCAGTTTTTGACGGCTTTAGTTTGTCGTGCGGAAAAGCTTTTTTGCTTTTTTTCTTATATTTTTTTTTTTTTTTTTGTCTTTTTCTTAGAGTTAAATAAAATTTTAGCTTAATTTAATTCAACAAGATGGCATCTCTTGATTTATTGAGATTAATTAGGCTGTGTCAACAGAATGTATGAATGATGAAAGCGTGAAACTATTAGCAGATATATATATTTACAATTCCTTTGGCCTCAATAACAACTGTTTGTTTGTTTGTTTGTTAGATCGTTGCCAAACAACAAGCTAAGCAGTTTTATGGCACAGCATCTTTAGCAGTTTGTTGTTTACTTAAGGCAGCAGGAACCCTTCTTTTTCTGTTTTTTTTTTTAGATTTTTTATAATTTTTTAGATTTTTTATAATTTTTTAAACGAAATTTTTTAAATTTGAAGTTAAGAATTATTTCTTAAAATAAAAAATTGAAAAAAATTTACAAAAATAAAAACTAGAAAATGAAGACATAATGTTAAAAAAAAAAAACAAAATTCAAAGTACAAAGAAATATATATATACAGGTTTTTAACTTCAAATTCAACCTTTTCCATTTCAAATTAAACTTTTTCCAAATCAAATTAAACTTTTCCATTTCAAAAAAAACTTTTTCCATTTCAAATAAAACTTTTTCCATTTCAAATTACACTTTTCCACTTCAAATTAAGCCTCAACCAAGAAAGAGATTTATTTTAGATTTTTATTGAATTATTAACATGTCTAAAAGAACTTTGAAAGAAAGTTCTAAAATAAAGATTTAAAATTTAAAATTAAAAATTAAAAATTTAAAATTTAAAATTTAAAATTTAAAATTTAAAATTTAAAATTTAAAATTTAAAATTTAAAATTTAAAATTTAAAATTTAAAATTTAAAATTTAAAATTTAAAATTTAAAATTTAAAATTTAAAATTTAAAATTTAAAATTTAAAATTTAAAATTTAAAATTTAAAATTTAAAATTTAAAATTTAAAATTTAAAATTTAAAATTTAAAATTTAAAATTTAAATTTAAAATTTAAAATTTAAAATTTAAAATTTAAAATTTAAAATTTAAAATTTTAAATTTATAATAAATTTATATTTATAATTAATTTATTTACATAAATTTATAATTTTTATTAATTTTTTTTTCTATATTAAAGTTTTATTTTTAGTTTTTTTATTTTATTTGTTTTGTTATTTGTTATTTTTTTTATTTTAAAAGTATAATTTTTATTTTTTTTTTTGGTTTTAATTTTTATTTTATATTTTTTTTTTTTAGTTTAATTATTATTATATTAATTTAAAATTTAATAAAAAATTAAAAATTAAAATATATGGCTTTTATTATCAATTTCTATACCATCTACATGCAATAAACAACCCGCTCTCTGAAAAACTAAACATTTTGTCTTTTTTTGTTAGTATTGGTGTGTAAGTCTTGCTGCTGCGGTCCAGCAGCTTAAATGAATGACATAATTTAACACCAGCTACTCATGCTGCCACTTCATAAGCTTGCTTGCTGACAATTCATTCATTTGTTGTTTTTTGTTGTTGTTGCATTTTATCAAAGCTAATTGCTGTCGAAGCTTTAACGGCGTTGGCTTCAAGGATTAATGTTTTGTAATTAGCTGCTTTAATGGGCGGCTTAACCGCAAAAACATGTTTTGATTAATGATCAGTTTTTGACGGCTTTAGTTTGTCGTGCGGAAAAGCTTTTTTGCTTTTTTTCTTATATTTTTTTTTTTTTTTTTGTCTTTTTCTTAGAGTTAAATAAAATTTTAGCTTAATTTAATTCAACAAGATGGCATCTCTTGATTTATTGAGATTAATTAGGCTGTGTCAACAGAATGTATGAATGATGAAAGCGTGAAACTATTAGCAGATATATATATTTACAATTCCTTTGGCCTCAATAACAACTGTTTGTTTGTTTGTTTGTTAGATCGTTGCCAAACAACAAGCTAAGCAGTTTTATGGCACAGCATCTTTAGCAGTTTGTTGTTTACTTAAGGCAGCAGGAACCCTTCTTTTTCTGTTTTTTTTTTTTTCTATTGTTTTTGGTTATTTGTTGAGCTGCAAACTTTGAGAGTTTTAGTTGTTAAATTTCAAAAGATCAAGTGGCAGCATCTGTCAGACGACCTTCAGATAAGCATAAAATGGGTAAGCATAGCAGCGTTCAGAAATTCAAGATTTAACTAGTTAAAAATTCATGTATTCGTAGATAAACTTTGCACTCTGCTGTGCGTGTATATCAGGGTGTTGCCAAAAGTATTAAGACACAATCTGTTAGCATTTAAAATCATGTTTTAAAACAGTTTGCTAGTTTGCTGTTTTCTTAGTCAAAAATAAGACATTAATATTGTTTTTTTGTTTAATTTTCAAAAAACTAAAAAATATATGATTTTGTGAAAAAAAAAAATTATTGTATTATTTTACCTGGGTGACGTTCATAGGGTTTAATTTGTATGATACGATTGTAAGAATTATAACAATAAGATGTTTTCTATCTTTCTGGGATATTATAAGAAAGAGTTTAAAGCTAAGTTAGCTCAGATTCTTTATTCAATTCAAATGTTTTTATGTCTTATTTCATCATAACATAAAAAACAACAAAACAAATTGGCCATTTCCGCCCTTGAAAGGACTTTGACCGATCTTCTTATGATCAATTGTGTCAAGTGTGTTGTTAAATGTTTGCACGCAATTGCCAGAGAACTGGACCTGCATACATGTTTTATGCAGAATCCGAACAGCTAATGTTCATGTTCCCAAGAAGCTTAACATGACATTATTTACTCTCAGGGGTTCGCCATTGTCTGCAGAGTGGAGGTGGTGACCGATCAGAAAAATTTGTTTATTGAAAAACTTTTCGCATTGACTGGGGATCGAAATAGGGCTGCGAGCATGCTAAGCCAGACTTAACTTAACCTGCATGTCAAAACCTAGTAATAGTTTCATGGCAGCTCAAATGTTAGTTGTCCTAATAAATGAATTTGTAGACATCATATGAGTCTGTCTGCTTTTTGTATAACCAAGCTCTAGTGTGACAGTTAAAATAGTCACACTAGCAGTCACGAACTTTTTCATCTTGATATAATTTACTTCTATTTTTCTGCTTACTGCACATGGATTTCTTTGTTCACAGCAATTCACTTTAGTAGCAAAAAAAAAAAAAATAAATAAAATATGTACCCAAATGTCACATGCAATGACATCTTGACAGTGTCACCCTAAAGTAATGGAAGTAAATAATAAAAGGTAAAAAAAATTGAATGACAACAAAAAATACAAATTTTACAGATAATAAATAAATAAATAAATAAAATGCTACCTTCAAGCAGTCAGTCTTGAAACCCAGATAAATGGCAAGCCAGCAGCGAATAACAGTGAATATGAGCAGAGAAGAAGTTAACAGACAAGCTTGACAAGATGCCGTTTGCACTTTTGCAGACTCTTTATTTATATATACATATGTACATATGTATATAACAAACATACATAAATACAAATGAATTTATCATATGCATATTAAACGGAAAAGCATTTCTTTGGCAACATTTAAGGTTGAAATGAGGTAAAAAATTTTTGTGAACTCATACATATATGTTTTATAATTTAATAACAGCAGAATATTAAATGAAAATTAAAAGTTTCCAGCTTAAAGCTTAAGTTAATTAAATTAAAAACCGTAAAAGTGGGTTTTGCTTTTTGCTACATATCAGATATGCTTTCAAATATTGTCGAGTAAAAACATGAATTGACAAGCTTTAATCCTAAAAGCATTTAATAAAATCATAACCCTAGAGTTGACTTTAATTTTCAAACATGTTTGCAACTCATATCTAAGTGAGTAACAGTTTTATAGAACATTTGCTCTAGTTTCATTAAGCAGAGTTTTTCTTTGAAGTAATGTCTTGCCTTTAGCTTTCAATTAAATGCGTCTTTAATATGCCTTTAATGGTTGACATATCAAAAAGCATAAATTATAAAGCAATTTCATATAAATGTCAGCCATTTGCTGATGTCATGCAAAGCAATTATTATTTTGCACACATCTTGTTGTTGGCTGCGCAAGAAATCTTAAAAATACCTGCATTTCTTGCTTTGATTGCGCCAACCTTCCTGCAATTGCCAGCAGCAAGACAGCACAACACAGCACAACACAGCTGAACAATTTTAATAACCTGCTGCTGCTGTTCACAATACATATAAACAGGTATAGTAGATGCATGTATGTATTTCCGTTGGCACGCCATTAGCTGCTCTCGATATTCACTCAACTCAAGTCACGCACTTTATGCGATTTCATGACAAGTACTAGACGGAAGTTGCTACCAGCTCTTCTAGCGTGCATGCTAAAGTGGCAGGCGACAAAGGTAACAACAACTACAACAACAACAACTAAAACAACAACAACAACAGCAATAACAAAGTAACTCAATGATGCTTATTTTATTGTTGCACAGCATCAGCAACTGCAACAACAACAACAACAACAACAACAACAACAATAAGTGCAACCACTGCATCAGCAGCATTGTTGCAAGCTTTCAATCTAATGCTTAACATGCGTATCGAGTTCGCTTTCTATGCAGATATATTGCAACTTAACGAAACATTTGTCAATGTTGATTGCTTGTCTCTGTGTAAGTGACTCTGTACATCAGTTTGTATGAGTCGATGTACATGTTTCATTGCTAAATTTATATTGATTTGAAGTGATTTACGTAAATTTCAATTGAAATGCTGTTTGAAATGATTGTGGCTTGTGTGTTTGGAATTCGTTATTGCCAAATCATTTAGATTTTTGTGGCTTAGGATAGGAATTTATTTTAAAATAATATACAGTACAGCAAGCTTAGGTATGTGTTATACGTAGAAATTATGCTAAGAAACTGTTTTGCGATAGCCCAATAAACTATTTAAGTATTTTTTTTAAAAGATTTTTTATAATTTTTTAAACGAAATTTTTTAAATTTGAAGTTAAGAATTATTTCTTAAAATAAAAAATTGAAAAAAATTTACAAAAATAAAAACTAGAAAATGAAGACATAATGTTAAAAAAAAAAAACAAAATTCAAAGTACAAAGAAATATATATATACAGGTTTTTAACTTCAAATTCAACCTTTTCCATTTCAAATTAAACTTTTTCCAAATCAAATTAAACTTTTCCATTTCAAAAAAAACTTTTTCCATTTCAAATAAAACTTTTTCCATTTCAAATTACACTTTTCCACTTCAAATTAAGCCTCAACCAAGAAAGAGATTTATTTTAGATTTTTATTGAATTATTAACATGTCTAAAAGAACTTTGAAAGAAAGTTCTAAAATAAAGATTTAAAATTTAAAATTAAAAATTAAAAATTTAAAATTTAAAATTTAAAATTTAAAATTTAAAATTTAAAATTTAAAATTTAAAATTTAAAATTTAAAATTTAAAATTTAAAATTTAAAATTTAAAATTTAAAATTTAAAATTTAAAATTTAAAATTTAAAATTTAAAATTTAAAATTTAAAATTTAAAATTTAAAATTTAAAATTTAAAATTTAAAATTTAAAATTTAAAATTTAAAATTTAAAATTTAAAATTTAAAATTTAAAATTTAAAATTTAAAATCTAAATTTTAAAATTTATAATAAATTTATATTTGTAATTTATTTATTTACATAAATTTAAAATTTTTATTATTTTTTTTTTCTACATTAAAGTTTTATTTTTAGTTTTTTTATTTAATTTTTTTTGTTATTTGTTATTTTTTTATTTTAAAAGTATAATTTTTTTTGTTTTTTTGGTTTTAATTTTTATTTTATATTTTTTTTTTTAGTTTAATTATTATTATATTAATTTAAAATTTAAAATTAAATAAAAACTTAAAAATTAAAATAAAAAAAAAATTAAAAATTTTAAATTTAAAATTTAAAAAAAATAAAAATAAAAATTTTATAAAATTAAAAGTAAATTAAAATTTTAATAAGAATTAAAATTCAAATTAAAATTAAAAATAAAATTAAAAATAAAAATAAAAATTAAAATAAAAAAAATTAAAATAAAAATAAAAATAAAAATAAAAATAAAAATAAAAATAAAAATAAAAATAAAAATAAAAATAAAAATAAAAATACAAAATAAAAATAAAAATAAAACTAAAAATAAAAATAAAAATAAAAATAAAAATAAAAATAAAAATAAAAATAAAAATAAAATAAAAATAAAAATAAAAATAAAAATAAAAATACAAAATAAAAATAAAAATAAAAATAAAAATAAAAATAAAAATAAAAATAAAAATAAAAATAAAAATAAAAATAAAAATAAAAATAAAAATAAAAATAAAAATAAAAATAAAAATAAAAATAAAAATAAAAATAAAAATAAAAATAAAAATAAAAATAAAAATAAAAATAAAAATAAAAATAAAAATAAAAATAAAAATAAAAATAAAAATAAAAATAAAATTAAAATAAAAATAAAAATAAAAATAAAAATAAAAATAAAAATAAAAATAAAAATAAAAATAAAAATAAAAATAAAAATAATAATAAAAATAAAAATAAAAATAAAAATAAAAATAAAAATAAAAATAAAAATACAAAATAAAAATAAAAATAAAAATAAAAATAAAAATAAAAATAAAAATAAAAATAAAAATAAAAATAAAAATAAAAATAAAAATAAAAATAAAAATAAAAATAAAAATAAAAATAAAAATAAAAATAAAAATAAAAATAAAAATAAAAATTAAAATAAAACTAAAATTTAAATTAAAAATAAAAATAACAATAAAAATACAAATAAAAATAAAAATAAAAATAAAAATAAAAATAAAAATAAAAATAAAAATAAAAATAATAATAAAAATAAAAATAAAATAAAAATAAAAAAAAAATAAAAAAAAATAAAAATAAAAATAAAAATAAAAATAAAAATAAAAATATAAATAAAAATAAAAATAAAAAAATTGAAAAAAAATAAAAATAACAATAAAAATAAAAAATGAAAAAAATAAAAATCAAAATTTAATAAAAAAAAATTAAGATAAAATAAGGATCAAAATATATTTAAAAAAAAGAATAACTAAATATAAAAAATAAAACCAAAAAAAAATAAACGTTTTACTTTTTAAATAAAAAAATTCTTAAAAAAATTTAATAAAAATAAAAAAAAATTAAAAATAAAATACATAAAAAATAAAACTTAAAAATAGAAAAAAGAAATTAATAACAATTATAAAAAAACAGTAATTATGAATTAAAATTATTTATGAAAAAATAAAAATAACAATAAAAATAAAAAAATGAAAAAAAATAAAAACCAAAATTAAATAAAAAAAAATTAAGATAAAATTAAGATCAAAATATATTTAAAAAAAAGAATAAATAAATATAAAAAATAAAACCAAACAAAATAAACGTTACACTTTTGAAATAAAAAAATAACAAATAAGGAAACAAATTAGATAAAAAAAAAATTAAAAATAAAATACATAAAATATAAAACTTAAAAATAGAAAAAAGAAATTAATAACAATTATAAAAAAACAATAATTATGACCCTTGAAACTAAAAAAATTGAAATAAATTAAAAATCATAAAAATATTGCCTGCTTAACATTTGAATTGTTTGACTACCATTTAAGAACCTCATCGCTTAAGATCCTTCCCGACTACTCATTAAAGAGTATTCCTTCCGAATCGCTTTTATAGCCGCACTTGAGTGCATTCGACAAAACTCGGATGACTCTCAAAAGAGGTCGCCGGCACTTATCTCATTCCCAAGCGATTCGCTAACGATTCCATGGCGATTGAAAATGTTTGCTCTAAAATAAAAGTTCTCGCCCTGGGTCAAAAAAATCAAATTTATATTCGTGATCAGTTATCCCAAAACATATCTAGCCCAATCATGAAACATTTTACCCCGGGAGTTGTAAAAGGGAGTTCCCAGTTTTAAGTTAAATTTAAAATTCTTTTTAAAAATGTGCAATGCAATTTTGTTCATCAGTCGTGATAAAAAAATGTGATATCTTTATCTGCCATCTTAAAACTTGAAACTGCCTTTTACAACTCCCAAGATAAAATTTTTCATGATTGGGCTAATTATGAATGACAAATTAACATCTTGAAGTTTTTGCTATATTGTGTTGTGTTATTATTTATATTTTTTTACTTGTCAATTTATAAGAACTAATTTTTATAAATTTTTTTTCTACTTCCTTTGTTTTTGCTGAGCACAGAAAAGTTACTTTTTTGTGAGTTTTCGCTATGATTTATCATATTTTTTCTTGTTTTCTCGCTGATATTTTAATTAAAATTAATTTGGTCCTTTGCATTACTATTTTGTCACAATAAGGTTCCATACCCGGCATCCTTTTAACATTAATTGAGATAAGGGACAGCTCTTTTAAAATGTGTTTGTATCAGTAGGATACGCCAAGCCAACTTCGTTTCAATAAATTGCCTAGAAAGTATTACGTTTTTGGTCGCAAATTCTTTCAATGAAATTTTTTTAGTTTTTTTTTTTTTAAGTGTTTTTCTTAAATTAATTTAATATTTGTTATTTGTAGAAAAATTTGTAGAAAAATATTGCAAAAACTTGTAGAAAGTTTGAACAATTGCATTCAACTCAGTGTTCTCGCTGACGTATGAGTAACATTTAATTATTTAAACTTCACGCGCAAACATCACGTTGAACTCGTTATTTGAATAGATTAACGTTGAAACTTCAATGAGATTTCAAAAACTTAACTGCTAAGTTTAAGGTAACAAAACTTACACAACTAACTTCGTCGTCTGCAGTTCACTTGCAACGTTAAACTTGAACGTGTAAAGCGTCAAAGCAAGATGTTTTACACTCGCACGTAGCGAAAAATAAAAATAATGGTTAACACACACAAGAAGAAAATAAGTGAAGCGCATAAATACACATACACTTGAGAACACACATAAATGCGTATAAAAAAAAAAAAAAAACACACAAACGTTCAGCTGCTGATATGTGGCAAGCTTTTCTTGCACAAAAGCTTAAAAAGTGCTGAGATATTAAACGAGCGGGTTGGATGGAGGTGAATGGAATATAATAACATTTTTGCACTTTCTTATAACGCTCAATTGCATTGAGTTCTTGTTGTTGTTGCTGTTGTTGTTGTTGTTGGCATGCGCCTTCAGGTAAGCTTTTTTTATTTTGCCATTTATTTTTCACAATTTTCTTTTAGGTTTCTTATTTTTATATTTTTCCTTTCCTTTTTTATATGATTTTAAAGTAAATAAAGTAAAAGAATTCAAGAAGCATTCAAGCATAAAAGAAACCTCCAGCTGTAGCGAGTAAATCGGTTATTTTGTTTGTAAGTTTGATGTGTTCACATACATACATTTTGGCATGTTTGTGTGGGTGTGTGTGTGTGTATAAAAACACGTATGTATGTGTATGCCATAAATGCTTAAAAAGCCTAGCGGCCAGTTGTGTTGCTTTTTTACCTACTTGTATAACTTTAGGTATATTTTTGTAAATGTATTGTATATGTTCCCATAAATGTGTATGTGTGATATCCGTATAGCTTGAAGTTAAGCATTGATTTTGGACTTTCCGTCGGAATGGGCTTTTGTTTTGTGTTGCGCCATTACTTTTTTTTTTGTATACATTTATTTTGGTTTGGTTAAAATGGTTTTAGCTTGTAGGCGTATTGTATGTGTGTGTGTGTGTGTGTGTGTTTGTTGTTGTTGCTTTTTGCTTGATTTTCTTTATATTTTGGTAATTTTTTTTTTAATTTTACAAAGATTATTTGTAATGCAAAGTCATGCAAACTTAAAAAAATTTCGTTTCTTTTATTTTTGTTTTGTTAGTTTTAAGTGAGTTCACTTGAAGGTTAGTGATTTTAAGCTTAAAAAAATCACTAAAAATTTTTAAAAAAACGTGCTTTTAGACTAAGTAAATTTTACAAAATTGGCAAAATAAGGCTGAAAGCTGCCTTCTGTCTTCTTTTTTCGAAAGTGATCTGTGTTGCTTTAGAAGTGTAAGTTTTCAATTTTAGCTTAATTTAAAATTCCTTAAAATTTGACTGTTAAAAACAAAGTTTCAATTATTTGAAAATATCAAAAAAACTGTTGATTGATAAGAAAGCATACATAATATATAACACCTATGTCATTGATTAGAGGCCCTATAAATTGTTTTTTTGTACATGTATTATATGTTATATATATTTATGTGATGCATAATTTTAAACAAAATTTTATTATAAATCAGAAAGTAAGGCTTTATTTTACACGCCATCGTATTGAAAAGAGCTTTTATATTGTGCAAGCTTTCTACCGCTTTTCTCTTTAGATTTTGACTTAAGGAGGGACATTACATTCGCGGCAGAGAAAACGGACCTTTTTTTAAAACATTTTTTCAAAATTTTTTTTTATTGTAAAGAACTGAACAAATTACCAGAAAAAAAAATTCAAAAAAATATATTTTTTACTCCAACATGGTTTTATAGAGCGCCAAACTGGCGGCAGAGAAAAAAACGGGGCATCGTGGTTGCAGCGCTGGAAGTGGCAAAAATTGTCCGATCTGGAAAAAAATATGATTTTTTTAAATCTTAACAAAATTGGTAATCGTTTGACAGGAACTTTTTTAAAAATTTTTTTTCAATTTTTGATGGTGTTCCAAATTTGCAAGTGTGTTTTTTCGAAAAAAATATTGACTTTAAAAATTCAATAAAAATCGAAAAAAAATTTTAAAAAAGGCTCGTGTCATACGATAGCGAATAAAGTTTAAAATAAATACAAAAAAAAAAAAAAACAGTTCGTCAAAAAATTAACCCGCTAGTGCCACAACTAGTACGAAAAATATATTTTCGAGATAAACGCGTTCAAAGTTAGTGAACAAAAAAAAAATAGTGAAAGTTAAATATGCGCTCTCAATAATCCGGTTGTAACTTTTGAATCCATAAAAATTTTTCCATGAAAATTTTTTTTTCTTAGAATCTTAAGAATATTTACTAAAATACAACATTATACAAAAGTCGACTTAAAAAACGGCCAATGCCATATCCGCCCTTAATGGCAGTGAAATAATTTCAATCATTGCTTGATTTTTAGTTTTTACAAAAAATATCGATTGTTGAAAGGTTATCGATAAATTTATAAATATCGATTTATTTACAGTGTATTAATCTTTAAGGATTTTAGTTTTTACTCCAATAGTATTGTTATGTGATTGATTTTTATTTTTTATCGATAAATACCGATGAAATATAAACTGATTTTAATTTTTATCGAAAAATATCGAAGCGTAATTTTTAATTTTAATAAAAATATATCGATCATTCATTTTTTATAATGCTAAATATTGAAAATTATATCGATAAAAGTTTCATTTATGTTTCGAAACGAAAAAATATCGATAACTGATTGAATTTTTTTTAGATTGAAAAATATCTATGACTGTTTGATTTTAAGTTTGATCGAAATTTATCGATTTATAAATGATTTTTATCTTAATCGAAAAAATTGTATACATGATTAATTTTTTCGTAGTTTGAAAAATATCGATTATTGAAAAATTTGTATTTTGATTGGAAATAAATATATTTTCAAACTTTTACTATTGAATTATTTTATAAAAATCGAAAAAATTTATTGAATAAAATGATCATTGCTTGCTTTTTTATAAGATTAAAAAAAAATATCAATTATGACTTTGTTTTAGTTCGATTGCCAAATGTATCGTTTAATGATTTATTCCTTTTATCGAAAACATAGTAATCAATTTGATCAAAATTTTATTTTGATCGAATATATATCGAGTATTGACCGATATTAATGTGTATCGAAATATATAAATCATAGATCAATTTTAAGTTTGATTGAAAGAATATTGATTAAGGATTGATTTTAACTTCTTTAATCGATATATATAATAATATATGTATTTAAATAATTCTTAGTTTTGATCAAAATAATAACTGTTTTTGATTAAATATCATATCTTATCGAAAATATTGCTATCATTCATCATTAAATCATCGAATATTAAGTAAACAAAACACAAAATATTTCTAACAAAAACTTCTTCAAAATATATAACAAAAGACGTGAAATTTGTATACCTTTCATATTATGATACCTTACTTATGTATGTTTCAATACGTCATATTAAAGTTATGTTGAAACAGACCTTATTTTTCTTTGCAATTTTTTGACCGCCATTTAGAATGCCTTAACCTTGAATTCAACGGCTATAAAAAAATGCGTTAACCTTGGAATTTAATCCTGTATCACACATCCAAGGCTCATTCAAATCGAAGAGTGAAACCTGTGGAGCTTTTCTTATAAGAAACTTCCAAACATCTATTGGTGAAATTTGAAAATAGCTCAGCTGCATTATATTATGATTGTGTAGATAATATTAAGCTAAAGGTAATATTGTGTGATTCAAAGAAATTTTGAAATATCTTAGATGTAGATTTTTTTTTAAAAAACTTTTAACAAATGCATAATATAAAAATTAAATAAACAAAAATTAATTACAATTATTCTTTAAAATAAGACAATTATATAAATTCTTAACTCAGAATTGTGTGACGATGAACCTGCCTATTGATTGGGCAATAAATAAGCGCTGGAATGCTTTGAATATTAAAAAAAGAATCTCTTTACTACAATCTCACGCAAATTTAACGCATAAGTTTACTTTTTTGTCAAGTCTGTATAAATGTAAAATTATTTATAGCAGCATAAAAAATTATCTTTATTTTATAATCTGCGCAGTGTTCTTCTAATTTGAATGGCTGCTTAAATTAAGCAGTTGACTGCTTTTAATGCCACTCGCTGGTACTCAGATCCATAAATTCATGCAGCGTTCCCCTCCCCAACGGTCGCTCTTGTCAACTGCACAGTTTGCACGCGCGGAAGCTTTCAATTGTCTGATGAATTTTAAAGTTAAGCAGAGTAAGTGCGAAATGAATATCGATTTTTTTAATCGTGTGGAAATCCGACTTGGTTTTGACTTCTTCAAACTGATCAAAAGAAGTGCGCTTAAAGTTAAAGTTTAAAATAAGAATGACATTTAATTGACATAAAATTTAAATTAATTAAAAGTTACTCATACGCAGTGTTGACTGCTGAGCTAAAAAGCCTTAAACAATTAGTCAAAATAAAAGTTGCAATTAATAGCAACTCAGCAATAAAGAAACTAGAAGGAAAATGTCTAAAATTATTCCAAAAACATAGTTATATGTTATAAAAAACAAAAACTTTGACATTAAAATATTAAAACACAAAATTACGTCAACACTTTATGCCATAAACGTGTTAACTTTAAAACTTTTGCAGCCCAAAAAGTTTTCAATATTTTCCCTAAAATATCTTTCAAGCTTAAAGACTGCCTTCAATATTATCGCCTAAATTTTCGCTGCCTTCTTTACTCTTCACCTCATTGCGTTTTCATTCATTTGAAGCAAATTGAATTTGCAAAGCTTTCAGAAATAATTTTAATTTCGTCGTTTTTTTTTTTTGTCTTTTGTTCTTCTTGCAAGCTTTGTCAAACTTAATTGTATTCGCCGAAACTGCTTTGCTGTCAGCTGAGGCTAAGGCCAAGCAGCAACGGCGAAATAACACCAAGTCAATGTGTCAGGTTTTTAACATTCTTGTAGAGCGTGAAATGCTTCATTCATGTCTGCTTTGAATATTGTCTTGTGTATAACGTTTTTTCTTATTTTGTTGTTATTGTTTTTGTTTTAAATGCTCTTAATGCTGTTGACTTTAATGCTTGCTACTCTAAGCATGTTGGTTGCCTTCTTCTTGCGCCCTGAGCAGTTTATTTATTTCAACTTAATGCCTATTTTGCAGCCAGAAATTATTTTTTGAACGCCTTAAATAATGCTTAAATATTCATTACTATAAAAACGGTATATCTTAAAGCTGTATTTTAAACAGTGGCAACTCACACTGATCGGCTATTAGCTTCAATTACTAGCACTGCAAGAAGGCATTTCAGCGGAATTCATTGAATCAGACAATTGTCTTTAGTTATTGTTGTCTTTGAATGCTTTTCTTGTATATTTCTTTTCTTGCTATTGTGTATTTCTTTTTACTGTTATTTTATTTTATTTTATTTAATTTGTTATTTTATTTCTAAATTGTTTTCGTTTTAAATTCAATCACTTGCATATAAAAATAAATTCGCTCGCCTTTATTTTATTTTTTAATAAATTTAAAATTAGGCTGTTGTTATTTTTGAAAAGCCTTATGTTTGTCTAATCAAGAAGTTTTCATTTCAAATTAAAACTTTATTTGCATTTATGTGGTTGCTATTTTTATTTTAAGCAACAACTAAACAACTCATTTCTACGAAATCTGAAACTTTTATTGACGTACTGAGTAATTCAATATCACTCATACGCCATGAATGACAAAAACCATATTAACAGGTTTGACCATTGTTTTGATTTGTGAAAAGCTCCGCCACTTTTTTTATTAATTTATTTGTGCAGACAATAAATTAATAAATAATAAAAAAAAATTTTTTTGGCATGATTTTTATAAACAGCAGTTTTGTTAATAAGATCCGATTATTGCATACAAATTTTTGTGAAACCGAAATTATTCAAGAAATACCTCAAATTTTGCACTTTCTTTTCTTTATGTCAGCGTTTATCAACCATAAACTTTAAGAAGAAAAAAAATTAATTTCAAGGTAATAGTAATTTTTTTATGTTTCTGAAAAAAATATCGATTGTTAATTGATTTATATTTTGTGTCAAAAATTTATCGATAACAGATCCTTTTGTTTTTCTAAAAAATTTGGAAAATTTTTAAATTTATATTCTGAATGAAAAAATAATAGATAATATTTTATTGAAATAATATCGATAATTGCTTGATTTTAAAGTATCGATAACTGATGCCATTTTTTATCTAAAAAATTTGGAAAATTTTTAAATTTTTATTCTGATTGAAAAAATAATCGATAATTTTTTATTGAAATAATATTGAAAATTGCTTGATTTTGAAGTATCGATAACTGATGCTGTTGTTTATCAAAACAATTTTCAAAATTTTTAAATTTTTAGTCTGATTGAAAAATAATGGATAATTTTTTATTGAAAAAAATAAATTTGGAACATTTTTCAATTTTATTCTGATTGAAAAAATAATAGATAATTATTTATTGAATTAATATCGATAATTGCTTCATTTTTAATCTTTGCAAAATATATAGATTATTGATAGGTATCCGGTATATATCGATAAATTTCATATGTATTTATCTTTTAGCCTTTTCAATATATCCTCCAAAAGTATTGTCAAACGATTGATTTATATTTTTTATCGATAAATGACAATAATATTAAAACTGATATCAATTTTAATAGCAAAATATTGAAATTTTATTACAAATTTTGCCCAAAATATCGATCTTTGACTTTTATTATTGCAAAATATTGAGAAATATATCGATAAAAGTTTGATTTATGTTTCGGAGCGAAAAAATATCGATCACTAACTTATTTTTACTAAGATTGAAAAATATCGATCACCGCTTGATTTTATGTGTGATCGATATATATTGATTAAGAATTAATTTTTATCTAAATCGAAAAATTATATCAATGAAGAATTTTTTCGTAGTTTTGAAAAAATATCGATTGTTGATAAATTTTTATTTTGATTAAAAATAAAAAATTTTATACTAATCGAAAACATTGAACTATTAAATGATTATCATCAAATCGAAAAAAAATTTATAAAATAAAATAACGATACTTCATTGATTTGTATCATTGATTGATGTTTGTTACAAAAAATATCGATAATTTATAAATTTTTATTCTTATTGTAAAAAAAATTATTAAAACTTTTCGATTTTAAATAAAATAATATCGATCATTGATTGATTATAAATCTTAAAAAATATATCGATTATTGATGGGTTATCGGTTTATTGATAAATTTCGATATATTTTAAATGTATTAAACTTTTTGTCCTCTAAATATCTCCTCTAAAAGTACTTTCATACGATTATTTTTTATTTTTTATCGACGAATACCAATAAAATATCAGTTGATTTTAATTTTAATCGCAAAATATCGAAATGTTTTTATAAGTTTTGCCAAAAATTAATCGATCCTTGACTTTTATTATTGCGAAATATTGAGATGTATATCGATAAAAATTGATCTCTTATTTTGAACAGAAAAAATATCGATCATTGATTAATTTTTATAAAAGATTGAAAACATATCGAGCATTGTTTGATTTTATATTTGATCGAAATATAGCGATTAATAAATGATGTTTTTCTAAATCTTAAATTTTAGATACATACATATCTACGTAGGTTGAAAAAACTATAGTTGATAAATTTGTACTTTGATTGCAAACATATAGATTTTTATTTAATCGAAAAATTTGACTTTTGAATGATTTTAATAAATTCGAAAAAATTAATTGAATAAATATTGATCATTGCTTGCCTTTTTTATAAGATCAAAAAAATATCAACCATTTAATTTTTTTACTTCGATGAAGAAATGTATCGATTGATGATTTAATTAGAATTTAATTTTTATTGAATATGTATCAAGTATTGGCCGATAAAAATGATCATGGATCGATCAAGGATTGATTTTAATTTCTTTAATAATTTTTGATCAACAAAATTTGTGTTACTGAGTAAATATCATATCTTATCGAAAAAATTGTGATCAAAAATAAATTGTAATTTTAATGTTTGATCAAAAAAACAGCGATCAATGTTTGATTTTCATTTTTTTTTTTGAAAAAAATATAAATCAAGTAATGGTTTTACTTTAATATTTTTATATCAACCTTTGATTTTTTTGTACTTTTAACGAATAAATATTAATCATTGATTACTTTTTAGAAATATTATCGATAACTTATGGATTTTTTTGATGGAACAAATTAGATCTTCATTTTAGTTGACAAAATTTAAAAATATCGAAAACTGATTTATTACTTTTATCGCAAAAATATTTATCACTGAATTTTGAACAAAATTATATCGATTTTGAAATTTTATGAAAAATATCGATAATGATTTGATTTTAGTTGCATTGAAAATGTTACCAGAGTTAATTAAATTTTTTTTATTTGAAAAATATCGATTTTGTGATCATTTTTTTCAAATAACTTCGATTGTTGATAAAATTTGATAACTGATCGAAAAAACTTCAATCATTCCTTGATATTTGTACATATTTGATCCAGAAAATAACGTTTTCTGATAGATTTTCAATTTGATCGAAAAATTATCGATTGTTGATTGATTATATATAAAAAATATCGATAAAATATTGTTTTTTATTTTTACACATTTATATCGGTTTTCGGTTTATATATATTTTTATCGAATATATATATCTATAAGCGATTGTTTTTTCAAAAAAATATCGATAAGTGATTGGTTTTTATTTCTACTTCAGTGAATATCGATTCTTAATCGATATTTTTATGGAACAAATTAGGTTTTTATTTAAATCGACAAATTTTAAATAAATCGAATATTGATTTATTCTTTGTGTCGAAAAATTTTTATCAATAATAAACTTTAATTTTTATTAAAATTGTACACATAAATTGTTAACTGATATTTATGTTTATAGAAAAATATCGATCATAGTGGATTGACTTTTATTTTTATTGAAAAAATATCGAGCAAGGTTTAATTTCATTTTTTTAATCGAAAAATATTGTCCTTTGAATAATTCTTATTTTTGATCAAAGTGCTAAAATTTCATGTCTGAGCGCAAAAATTGCCATCATTGATTTAATTTTTATTTTTATCGAAAGAATATTGGGTTTTTATATTTTTATAGAAACAATTTCAACATTGATTGATTTATTTTTCAAAAGAAATTGAACGTTTATTGATTTTTATGTTTTGACAAAATTTTTTAAACGATAAATTTCTTATAAAATAAATATCGATTGCTGACTACATTTTCTTTTGATCAAAAAATATCGATCATTGATTGGTGTTGATGTCTACTCGCAAGAATATCGATCATTGATCGATTTCAGTTTTTGATGGAACAATCAAACCGTCGAAATTCAAATATATCGGCAATAAATTTATTGTTTTTATCGAAAAAATATTAATCAATGATAGACTTTGATGTTGTTCAAATTCTTATCGAATGTTAACTGATATTTTTTTATATTTATCGAATAACATCGATCATGGATTGCCTCTTAGTTTCTTTAAAACAATCGGCTTTATAAAAATTTTTTTTCGAAAAATATTGATCTTTGATTAATTTTTAATATTGATCAATATTTTAATGATCATTGATAAAATTCCATATCTTATCGATAAAATCGACAAAATTCAATTATATGTATATCGACTGTTTCTTTATTTTTTTTTTGTGGAAAAAAATTGATCACTGATAGAATTTTATGCTTATCACAATACTATCGATTGTTGACTGATATTTATATTTATCGTAACATATCGATCATACACTTCCTTTTACTTTCTTTAAAAAAATATCAGCTTAAAAATATGATGGTATTGAAAAAAATCGATTCTAAAAAATTTAAATTCTAACTATTGATCAAAATAATAACGATCATTGACTATATTTTATATGTTATCGATAAAATCGACAAAATAGAAATATATATCGACCGTTGAGTTATTCTTTTTATCGAAAAAATATTGATCAATGATAGACTTCTATGTTGATCAAAGTTCTATCGATTGTTAACTGATATTTATATATCTCGAATCATATCGATCATGGATTGCCTCTTATTTTGTTTTTGTAATATATCGGTTTGTAAAAATTTTTTATCGAAAAATATTAATTTTTGATTAGTTCTTAATATTAACTATAACGAGTAGTGATTGATTCAAATTTTAATCGAAAAATTTCGATGATTCATTCAGTTTACTTATTAATGGAAAAATATCGATCAATGATTGATTTTTAATTGTGTATTTTTGGAGGTTTTTGATTTTTATGTTTACCTATATGTATCGATAATTGATAATTTATTGTAATTATCGAAATATATTGTTCACTTATTGATATGTTTTTTAAAAATATCGAAAACAGATTTGCTTTTTATGTTTACTCAAAAGAATATCAATCATTGAGAAATTTATATTTTTAATGGAACAAATTAGATTTTATTTTAAATCGATAAAATTTAAATTCATCGTCTTACAATCATACTTTTTATCCTTATTCGATAACTTTTTATTATTGATCAAAAAATTATCGATTATTGACCACTCTTAATATCAGATCGAAATATTGTGGTCGTCATGGATTACTTTTTATGTTTGGTGAAAAGAGCAACGAATGATTGATTTTAAATCGAATCATTTTCGATCATTGCCAGATTTTTGTTATTAATCAAAAAATAACGATCAAGGATTGCTTTTTATTTTTTTATCGATACATATCAAACATTGATTTATTTATATTTTTATTGAAAGATATAAAATCATCGATTGATTTTTGGAGAAATAATAGCGAAAAATAACTGATTCATTTTTAAATTTTATCAAAAAACTCGATCTTAGATTGTTCATTTTTAAATTTTATCAAACAAATATCTCATTGATTGTTATTTATATATCGACAAATTTTTGTACCGATACAAATTTTTATCAAAAAAAAATCAATTATTGATTGATTTTTTTATATTTATCAAAACACCAACTATGAGTGATTGATTTTTTTTTCAATAAAATATCGATTAAATATTGATTTAATTCTTATAAAAGATTATTGACTACTTTTTGTTTTTAATCAAGAAAATATCGATCAATGATTGAATTTCAGTTGCAGCAAACTGTATCGGTTAATGATTGATATTTATTTTATATCGAAATTGTTGGTTGTAAATCAACATATTTTCATATTATATGCACGATAAATTAATAAGAATATAATTATAACAATTCAATATGTAATAGTTTCATACGAAAATATCTCAAATAAGCTAAAACTGAAATGAACTTAACGAAAATAATTACGATTAATTGAAATAATTGTTTCTAGAAACTTCCCCCCAAAATGACTTTGTTCCCCGCATCGAGGCATAAGTTTAATTTGTCAAAGATAATTGTAGTTTTATAAGTAATTTCTTGTGACCACAGCAACACGCAAACAAAAAAACCTTGAAAAAGCTTTTGTTGACTCTATAATGACAAAAAAATTACTCCATCCAGCCTAGGCATACGTCAATATGAAAAATATTCTTTGTATTAACAATTTACCAGACTCAGTTGATAAATGTTTAGTCATTATGGAGTCAACAAAAGCTTCTGTCAAGGTTTTATTCTTTGAGTGCACATCAATTATATGCACTATAAATCAAACACTTAATAACTTGCAATTCTGGTATGAGCTGCCGTGCAGCAGAACTGAAAACAATAAATCTTTTGATTTTTAAAATAAAGCCTTTCATGAATTATTTCAATAAAAGCTCTTATTTCATAAACATTTTAAAATAGCTAGTTGTAAGTTTCATACATATTGTCAATAATTAAATGTTACTCATACGCCCCGCAGTCTTTAGCCAGCATTGATTATATTATTGAGAAATATATGGCAAATTAAATATTTTCAACTTCAACATAACAATATTTACAATAAAAACTACTTGACTTTAATTTTAAATCCACTCAAACGTCATTATGTCTCATTGATTGAACATTTTTGCATAGCTTCAGTATTTAATGTTGCATTTAAATATGCAATTATTTCATTAAACTTTTGTGACACATACATATTTGCAATTTAATATCGCATTTATAGACACACAAATTTCTATTTGCATACATTGCATGCTTTGGCACCTTAAATAATTAATTTAATTTACCGGACAAGCCCAATTGAAATACTTTTCGGCACGTCATTAAAGCTGCAACATTGTTATTTACAACTTTTAATTCATTTTCGTGAATTCAGAATAATACTAAATTGAGTTGTACACAATTTAATAATATATTTTTGATATCACTCAATTGCATTTATTTTGATATCCAGCTGCTGCGCTCAAGCTCAAGTGCAGCAAAAGACATTCGACAATATTAATTTAAATTTTACCATTCATTGTGGCAGAAAAGTGTTGTATTTATTTTTGATGGTTTGCAATTTAGTAATCAAAGTAAAGCTTAACGGCTGCTTGAAATGATACAATTATTTCCATTTGCTATGTTTTGTGTATCCGTTTCTGCTTTTTATTCGTAAGCTTTATATTGGATGCTTGAACAGAAAACATAAAAAGCTACAAATTGCAAAGTATTTTATTGCAATTATTTTTGTTTTTATTTTATTGACAAATTGAAAAGGTTTTATATTTGATGAATTAAGTATAGTTCTGATATTCTGTCATTTATCTAAAAGGATTTTTACACCTTTATTTTTGACTAAGAAAAATAATTTGTTTTTCTATAATTCATTCTATTGCATAGAAACTACTTAAATAGTAATTTGGCGAAGGTTAACAAACATTATTATAATTTAAATTTCTTAATCTTTTAATTGATATTTTTTTTAACGAAGTCAGACAATTTTTAATCGATATATCTTAAAATACTTATATGGAATTATGATATATCCAAGTAATTGGAAAAATTTTTCAAAATTAATCTCAAATTGGTATTCTTTAAAAAATTTTGAAATGAACTTTTCGTGTTCAGCAGGCCAACATTTATAAGGGAAATTAAATAACTAACCATTGCAGACATTTTTGTTAATTTTACGCAAATTATATTGTTAGAATTTATTTCCAAATTTCTCAGGCATTCCTTTTTTTTCTTTATCAATATCAGAATTTATCTTTACAAGACATCAGTTCATCAATTACAATATTAGCTTTATTGTCTTCAGAAAATTGACTAGCCAGTCTTCTACGCTTTTTATTTGAAAACATAATAAACCGATTTTTTTTTTTAAATACTCATGTTAAGGATGTTAAGGTTTTTTTAATTTGGAAAAGCTTTTATACTGAAGGTTATTGTCCATAAGAGTATAAATAACTAAGGCCTGAAGAGTAGTTGAATTTTTGGCTTGAGTCCAGTCTAGTAATTTGACTCGTATCAAATAACTCAAGCTTTCGAGTAACTTGAAGAAATTCGAGTTATTGACAGTTTTCACTTATCAGTAGAAATACCCAGTAGAAAATTGGGCTTAACAAAAATGTTCATCCATCAAACAAAATTGCAATCATGTCGTTAATTTATTAAAAATTGTATTCATTTTTGAAATTTTTAATAGCTATTAACATTTGAAAAAAAAAAATTCTTTTTTTTTATTTTCAGAAAGTGCATTCGATAATTTTTGTTTTTTATAAAATAAAAGCAAACATTTATATTTATTATGTACTAGTTTTCCCAGGCAAAAGTATTCTTGCCACATATTTAAATTTTTTGTTATTTATCTTTTTCAAAGAAAAAAAAATCTGTAAAAGTACCAAAAACCAATGTCGTCAAAAATATTTAAAAAAAAAAACAAAATTTAAAATTTTCTCGACAACAGCGCCACATTTATATTCCAAAACTATGCCATCTTTCAAGCTTAGCCCAGGCATACACATTCACAAAATTTCATTAATGTCAGTTGTGTGGTTTTGGATATTAGCAACATAGTAACACATGATTTATTTTTATATGTTAGGGTAAACTTAATTTACAAAAAACTATTTTATAGTTATTACAACATTAGTATGAGGCAATACGAAAAAAAAACACAATAGCTTATTGGTAAACAATTTTTATAACATTGAAAGTTGTCTGTACTTTAGTTAAGACATATTTTATGTCTTTCAAGTCTTCGGGCTTCATTGGTTTCAGAGTCAATTTATATTCGGGATTTGAAACATCTTTCAATAAACGTGAAAGCCTTATTCCAGAATGCTTAACGTTGCTTCATTTTTGCTGTTAGCAATGGGAGAAAAATTAATTTCTGTCATTGCTTGGCGGGAGTTCAAGTTATTAGAGCCCACTGAATCAACATTTGTCATGTTTATTGCAGATTTCTCAATAAGGCGAATGCATTTTGTTCAATTTTTTTTTTTAACAAATGTATCGAATAATAATCACTAACCTTAGTATTCGCTGTTAGTATATCTTAAAGCAGGACTGTTATATACTGGATCGATCAACAGGTGATTTTTTCACTGAACTCATACCTTTGTGAATTTAGCTTCTCGGAACTATACAAAACAACTGCAAAATTTTGCAAGACAATTCCAAATAGGTTGAAGAAATTGCAGGAAAACTATATAAAGTTGAACGCAGCATAAAAAATATTTAGTTCAGGTTATTAATAAATTATAATCTTAACCCTGGAGGCTTTACAGCTTTTCAAGTTTAACAAATCATAACAAAATGAATTTACATTTCATTATAAATTACAAAACCTTTAGAAAATATAAAACATTACATTTATAAGGACTAGAGTTTGCCCATGGCTGAAATTCAACCTTTTTATTTATTGATTCAATACAAAATTAATGCCAAAAACAAATGTTTTCATATACATTTGGCATAAAAAAAAACATATTTTAAAAATAATCGGTGCACTTTTTCTTCGCACTCTGATTCATTTAAAAAAATATATTAAAATCGGTTGAGAGGCATGTTAGAAATTGGTTCTCAACTGTTTTTTCTTTTTTTTTTTTTGTCTTAACTGTCCTACGCCTATTTATATAGAGATAAAAAAAATAGATGCACTTCTTTTATGCACTCGAATTCATTTAAAAAAACAATTATCAAAATCAGTTGAGAAACACGGGAGAAACTGATTTTAAACTGTTTTCCCTACACATATTTATATATAAATAAAAAAAAAAAACAAAAGAACAACGAGTTCCCGTAAAGATATTAAAGATGTATGAAGTGTATGATATATTGTCCGGATATCCATCTTTAGAGCACTGCTCAATAAGAACAGTAAGACGGACGTGGTCAAGCTCCTACATATGCCAGGCAAGTTGGAAGAGTTGTTGCTCTAGATTATCAAGTTCTAAATATATTGTGTGTAATTATATGAAAACAAGGATAAGAGCAGAGCTCACATATGCAAGGCTAGATGGTCACGTTCTAGCTCCAATATATGCCAGGTTAAAAGGAAGTGTTCTCACTCGAGATAATTCTATTTATTTCTTATTCGTATGCAATGTTGACAAGTATTCCGGTAAAGATATAAAAATCCATGCGAGAGCATGATTCACATCAACTGTGGCACTTAGGTTAATCTTTAATCATATTTTTAAGTGATTGCATAGTAAGCTAGATCGAAATTTAGATATTGCCGGACACCGACTCAAAAGTTAGAGGGACTCTTAAAAACTATTTCTGCATATTTTTTTTTTTTTTTTTTTTGAATGGGAGAAATCCTCACGGAGCGGTTTTGATTCTCCTGAACCCCGTTTTTGGTAAAAAAATCATGTTTTTTGCCTATAGCTTTATTTTTTCCTTCAGAATACATACCCCAGATAAGCAAAAAATTGAAGATTATGACAGACAGTACACAAATATTGGTTAAAAAAAAATTTAGAATTTTTTTGCCTTTTCAAACTGTTTTCAGACCTCAAAAAATGGATATGTCGTCGTTTTCGAAAATATGTTTTATTTAAACTTGGGTATGCATTCTGACAAAACAGTTACAGGCTAAAAACTTGATTTTTTTGGGCAAAAAAGGGGTTCAGGAGAATCAAAACCACTTCGTGGGGATTTCACCGATCCAAGAAAACATGATACAGAAATAGTTTTTGGAAGTCACTCTAACTTATGGGTCAATGTCCGCATAACTTTTTTTTTCTCCATACAAAATTGAGCCGGCTTATTGCAAACATTCATTTTATTAACCACCTCGCTACAAAATAAATTTACAAGAGTTATAAAAGAAATAAAATTTTTTTTTGTTAAACAGAAAAAAAAATCAAATTAATTAAAAAAAAAATTATTTGTCATTTATTTTACATTTTATAAATGTCATGTTAAAGTAGACCAACAAAAGAAAAAGTATTTCGCTAGTTGTAAACAACACATTATTGTGCATCATTTGAAAATAAAAAGCAAGGCGAGAATATGTTGGAAACTAATGCCGTTATCATCGGTACTATAGTTAGGAAGATCGTTCGACAATTAACAGAGCTATAGCATCCAAATGACAAAGCACTAATAAAACAGGCATTTTTTTGGGCTTAAAATAGGTCCAACTCCGTTGTTTTTAAGCTTCTTTCATTGTTCTAGTACGGACTAGAATGATAACTGTTTAAAGTATGTGGTATAAGTTATTGAAATCGGACCATATTTCTATAACCTTTTTATTTTACAACCAATCTTCAATCTACAAACCACATCTTCTTTCGAGATAATCGCATTTAAAATTATGTGAAATTGCATTATTTTGAGCCTGTCTTGCGTACACAAAAAAATCAAAATTCAATACAAAATAAGAACTTTCGGAAGAAAAATTTTTCAAAGGTGGCCTTAAGGAAATAGCATCTGAAATAAAAATAAAGTGACCACAAGCTCTTATCAGTAGTACGTTTTGTAAGTGTGTTTTTCTATAGAATGTATGCTAATTCATTCAAAAGATCTTCTAAGACAAAGAGTATTGCTTCAAAAAATTTTACTCA